>JANUSC010000166.1:80000-498824 GCA_025200525.1 Camellia lanceoleosa | reverse complement strand
TGATTTGTTGATAATAGTCGCTAACATGTGTGATTGACAATTTACTTCACATTGAACTGGATATGTTTGTAAATCGCCATGTTTGTTCGTATTGAAAATGCTATGTGTGTAACATGTGTAGTTAATCGCTGATGTATGTTTTGAAACCGCCGTATTTGTTCGGGCCAAAATGCTATGCGTAGTATTGAGTCACATGTTTGTTCAAATGCTATTACCATTAGTTCTGTGTAACCTTCGTAAATGCTATTAAACCGGCGCTTGAATAAATAGGATAAGCCAAGAAGACACTCTCTCCTCAAATTAAACTAGACCTCGCTATTAACTCCCATCAAATGTAATATAAAGGTGAGCACCAATCATTATGTAATGCAGATTTAAAACACGGCTTCTTCTAACATTAGCAACATAAGAACAGCAACTAGGCGGCGCACTGGGGAAGAACCACAACATAATGTATTGTCGAACAATGAGCTGAAATGAAGGGCGCTTTTGTTCTTGCTGCCCATCAAAATATGTAAGTATGTATTAAATTTTACCTTTAGTATGCATAGTGAATATTTGTCGATTCAACTAACCGATTGTCATGCATTGTAGAGTACCACCCCACTCCCATTGCAATTACTTCAAGTTCGTGGGTTTAAGATGATGGAAGATGCGAGCCCGTAATCCTTCCAACATTAGACCGTGATGCTTTAACAAAGATAACACTTCACCATGTCGTGACGAGGCTTCTATGATTCTCGAAATGACCATGTGTAGACACTCCCATTTTGACCATCCTCAAGACTTCTTGACGCCAATGCTTTTTGAACGCTTCGGGTGATTATCCATGTTTGTGTTCGGTTGGGAGTTCCTGAGTTCTCTACGCATGCGCGCTTTGCCTCAGACCTCCGGACCCGACTGCTTGTAAGTGTTTGGTTTTTGCACCAAACGCTTGTGTTTTGCCTTGAAAGGGCAGAATGCCTTATTATAAGCATCCTTGCCACCACCTGGCCAGCTAGAGGCCACCGTCGGTCAGAAGCTTTATCGGCACTTTATTGTGCCGACTGCACTATTTTGTGCTCGACTGGGTACTAAATTTTACCATTTAGTATTCTTTGGCTTCATTTTGTTAATCGTATACCTCTGCTTTATCGTATATTTTATTGCACCAGAAAGTGTTTTTGCCTCCAGAGGGATGAGCCCTCGTTTGCTTAATGGCTAAGCATTTCGCTCTATAAGAGAGCTTCCTCTTGGCTCAAGGTTATGAGTTTTGGAGACAAAACCAGAAGTTCATGTACATATCTCGCCATATATCTATATTCTCCATCTCTTCCTCTTTGTGCGTAGGGATTTAGCTGCAAGTGTAGTTTTACTTACTTTTTGCTCCTTTTACACACACCATTACACCTTAGCTCGAGATTGAGACTCTTGGAAGGTCATTTGTGTTGATTTTGGACTCGGTTTTGTATTAGAGAGTGGCCGACCTTTTGTTCAAAGGATCTCTAAGGGCAGAACATCACTTTATATTCTCTATTCTTAATTCTTTTCTACCCTCTTTTACTTTTGTGCTTTTGAGTTTGTGTTTAAGTATAAAAAGTCTTGTTTTTTACTTGTTCTTGAACCTTCATTGCTGTCATTTCATGGTTTGGAGTTAAGCTTCTCATCACGAGGGGCCTTGTTTGGCCATCTCTCCTTGGTGCCCTTTTTGGCCTTTCTTGGTTTATGTGTTTCTATTTTCACTCGGGAAACTGGGGCATGAAAGCGGTGAGGATGAGGCTGAAGCCTTAAATAGAGGGACACCTCCCTTGGCCCTTTGTTGGCCTTTTGTTCTGCCCATCGTGACAGCATGAATGAATGTTTGTATTTATTTTCATTTCTAACTTTTAGGTCATGCATGTCAAGAATAACTAGTTTCTTGTTTTTGGTTGATTCCGCGGGCTCCCTGCATGCCCCCTATGTATGCTTTAAAATGCTTTTATACCATAGGCATCGCCATGTCTTGAGGCCTGATTCTTATATTTTAGCGATCCATGAAGATAGATATCACATTAACCATATTCCACCATCCCAGATTCATTTGTGAATGTTAACATGGCCGTTATGCTTACCATCTTATTTCATCTTATGTGATATTCTTTGTTTGAATGCGTAGGTGGAGGTTGGATTGCTTGAGTTGGGACAACTTCGTTGAAATAAATATTTTAGCCTACTTGCGAGTAGCAAAATCTAACTGCGTTTTTCGAGACAAAAGCGGATATGCAATGTTATTCCCAAATTAGGCGATCACAGATACATACTTGCTTGTTCAACATGCGCTTTAACATAAGTAATTCTAGGCTAATAGCAGTTAGAAGCATAAAGTTTTCAAAATTGGATATCACGGTTAGTAAGTAGAGATCTTGGACTAGGAAAAGATGCTATGGTATAGATCGTGCCCAAGCTCAGAGCCAAGACTACTTTGGTGATGGCGGACATGTGGCCTTCGGCACAAGGTCAAGGACTCCTAAATTTCCCATTTTAAAAATATTTGAAGGTGGCGACTCAGCCAATGTCAGCAAAGCAGGTCCACATGTTTGGCACTACTTTTTCAAAAATCTTGTTTTTCTCAAAGCGATTTGCGGTTATTTGGACTCTTTGGTTCAGTTTAGAACCATAACAAACCAAAATCCCGAGTCACGGTATGCTTGAGGTCCCCATGCCAGACGTGCTACACCATGGTCGAAGGGTTGAAGGATAGAACATATTATCAAAGCGATGGTGTATTTCATTGTATTTTCTATCATTTTGTACTTGATCATGTAACTTTTGTACTTCTTTGTATTTTGGGAGCTATAATGGAAGTTTGTACGATTTTGTTGTATTGTACTTCATGATGTAAGTAATGTTTATGGAATGAATTTTATTATGATGTAACTTATGTAACTTATATAGCTTTGTGGAATGAATTTTATTATGAATGAATGTCTGGAAATAATTTTATAAGTTATTATGATGTAACTTATAATGTTATTACATGTAATGAATTTTAGAAGCGTTGGTTGTCATTATAAGAGCTTCATGGATGCTATTTAGCGAATCTGTGAGACGAATTTTGTGTATTGGATGGTATGTGGATTCATTACTGTGGATGCTATGTGGATGAATTTTGTGGATGCTTTGTGGATGTATTGAATTTTGTGGGTGCATTGTCACTTATCGTGGCTGTTATCTGTGCGAGGTTCTCTTGCTCTGGATGCATGAATTTTGGTTCTAATGAACAACCACATTGTTGTTATCGGTTGCAGGTTTGTTTGTAATTAACAGTTTTGGCATATCTGTTATCTGTCAACTAGTATCTGTTTGTGACTTTTCTGTGGCCTGAATTATTCTCTGTTAGCAAGTTGAAAGCAGATATATAGAATCGTCGTACATTTCTTCACCATCGTCTTGACTTCTTCATTAGTGAATATCAATACTACGGTTGCATGGTCTATTGTATAATTTTTGTTTGAAGGGTAGTGATTAGTTCATAACAATGCACAATGGGAGACAATTGCTAATGCGAGGTTGACCCCATGGGGTATCTTCCACCTATGGTTGTGTTTGAAAAAACAAAACTTTATGTGGCCATATTGATGTTAGAGTGTATGACACCGTTTGCCGGTTGTGCACAATTTTTGTCTGCAATTACAGGTTGTGATACCAGTCAATGATTCTAACACTTAAACCTTATTGGCCATATTGAACGGTTGACAAACATGAAGTAATCAATAAAAAATAGGTTACACCATAGTTTCTGATATCGGTCATTGACATTACTAAAAAATTACCTTCACCTCGTACCAACAAAATCATAAAGAGCGGGTTTTAGTCGGGGGCGGTGACCCAAAAAATACCTTCAACAAAGTGGACATGATGAAGACATTAACGCATGCACCGTTGCAATGGTTAGCGAGTATGATTACATTGGTTTGTAAGTCGTTTATTTTCGATCGAAGCGATGGCGACTTACAAGACTAAACACTATGTCATACACATGTCCAGATCTGCTAATCCTCTCTAAAAACAACAACCTCGAGTGCGAGTGTCTGAAGGTCGAGGTCGACACGGTCTGAGATCCTCCATTATAGCCTTGATCGCGGTGCGGGTTTGATCCATGTATCTTCGACTACTGCTTTTCGTCCTCTATCAAGTGAGTTCCTAATGAGTCGACGAGTCATCGACCAACCTCACTTTGCAAGCGATGCCTAACTTGGGAGTCGGCGACATGAGGAATTACGTTGCATTTCAACCGGCCAGGGCTTTGTGACCTTGAGAAAAGCCGGCGGTGGTGTTCTGCCCGAACTCGTTTGGCAAATAGTGGCTGGAATTCCAAAATACTTCCCCGAGCAAGCATCTTGTATTGGGGTGCGGTTGTAATCGTGAGGTTCAAAACTCCACGATGGGAACCTGTTTCCAGCGTCGATCGAAGAATCGATATACCCACTGCATAATCGAATTACGGTGACCCGGGGGGCTGTCAGCCGTTGCAAGTGATTGTCCACGACCGCGTTTACCGTGGTGTGCATCCATAGGTGTGAAGGTTCTTGATTGAGTCAAACTTTGTTTTCGCAGGTTCACGAAGAAAATATGGACGCAAAAACAAACCCAAAAGCAAAACAACACTTGGTTCCAAACTTTTTGTGGTTGGTTGTAAATGTTAATTTACCTTAAACCGTAGTCATATCGTTGGTGGTAGGTTTAAAGATGTGAACACACTTATTGTTGTTTGGTGGCAACACCTACCCCAAACTGCGTAAAAGCAACTTACTGACTGCGGGTATTTCATTTAATAGGTTGGGTGCAGTTGGAAAGGCATATGTATCTGATAAGAGCAATTTTGCTAACCTTTATGGATGAGTAGACATGTAATTGGGTTGGGGCACAAATACAAATGAGGAATGTGAATGTATGATGAACTGTGGGTGTGGAAATCAATGACAGTGGGATAGTACTGATGGAAGGTGCAATGCATGTGTGTTGGAAATGCCAAATAAGTACTTTCGAAGTCTTGAGCGGATGACTTGGTGCATGCAAGAAGGAGCAATTTTTGCAAGATGAATTGGCGGTTTGAAAATTAATACAATGTATGTCACAATGCATGAGGTCTTACGCAAACATACAAGTCATGTACCATATATTACAAATACATACTGACATAGTCTTGTGTAATATTATGAATCTGTACATTCCTCTAAAAAGTAGTCGATCAAATAACCCATACACATATTCCTACAAAATATACGATTGAACAAGATTGAAGCTATTGTTCAAGCTCATCTTGCTCTGTATTCAGCGGTTGCAAGCTATCTCTGAAGGTGAATGAAGTGGGCAGGCGGTTGTCAAGTTTGGAGGCGGCAAGTCGGCGCTATCAAGCGAAACGTTGATTGGTGACCGATGAGAACTTGGCGGCGAGACGAAGAATTCGATAAGACAATGGATGAGGGCGATCAATCGATAGTATGGACAACTCTTGAAAAGCTGGCGATGATCTGCGAGATATGTAGATTTGATTTTTTTTTTAACCTTCTGTAAGCCATGAAAGTTTTGTTAATTTGAGTCATATGTGCTAATGGTTTGATATATAACCTACCTACGAAGAGTATTGAGTTTTCATTCATAATGTGGTTTCTCTAATTTTTGAAATTTAATTTTCCCTTTTTCGTAATTAAATTATAAAAACACTTGACAACAAAAGCGGTAGTAAATTATATCTGATTCTGATCGCATTCATCCCAACAAGAAACATGCGTAAAGAAAATAATACTAAGTCAGCAGCCACATCACCATGTTTGATCCATGTTTACATTTGACTTGCACTTTGGTTAGTCCATATTTACATCGTCCAAAAAAACAATCTTTGGCGAGCCATAAATAACATCCATATTGAAATCAAACAATAAAAAATTAGTTAAGTCCTATTGCCACCCAAATTCTTTGGCGTCTTGGCGGCCAATCCCATCAACGGCCTGGCTTGTGGCATTGCTCATATGAAGGCACTCCGTACTCTGCGATCTTTGCATTATTGACATCCATGCGATGTCAACCAACAACTATAGCGCACACGGAGGCGAACTTTGTCTGAAAAGATCATAAGACAAATCGATTAAAATTGCGGGACATACAAGGAAGGATTTGATTGACAAATGAAAATGAAGCGGTAGAATGTACCTTGTGTGGACCAGGGCTTCATCGAGTTCTTTGCATGAATTTGATAGCGAACATCCACGAGTCAAGCGTGCTACAAAAATAATTTGACATTAAAGTTGTCGTCAATACTTAATAGGTTACGTTAAGTCGGTCATGCGGCATAGACATTAATGTGAGGAGGGATTGTGGATTACTCGTCCGGTTGTTGTCTTGGCCTCTCATCTAACATCTGAGAGGAAAGCTACATACGTCTGTAACATAATCATTTCAAAGTGTAGTTCGCAAGTCGTGCATAGTTTGAACTGTTCCACAAGGTTGAAGTTGGTTTCGTAAAGGATGTTCAAGTTTTTGTATTGTTCAGAAATGCGAGAAGGACATACCAACATTTTAGCGCATTGACTTCCTTTTGTTGATCGGTTGGATGGGACGAGTCGAATAGGTAGGCTACCACGGTCCACCATATCAATTTTAACGCACAACCAATGCACTCCTCTGTAATTGAAAGGCATGTAAATCTACGTAAACACAACGGCAGACCTTGTTTAGAGGCCATATAAACATGTGTCGATGCATATTTTCGTTTTAATATAACGGATGAACATTGATATTACCCTCGGCATGCATCAATCGCATGATGTATCTGTCATGTCGAAAAAGGATTTGACGATATGTTCATGGTCGAGAGGTTGCATATCTTTATTTAGAATCAAAATGCATGTGTAATGCATAAAGGTCATTAGCGGAAACATTTGTCAAAATATGTCATACACAATACACAGCGTAACTTTAAACACTTACTTACCGAGCACATATCACGGAAAGAACCAATCGGTGTGCCTCCGTCATTGTGTAAATCCCTCTGTCGATTAGTCAATTGCACCACCACCAAGTTGATTGGTGGAACATTGTATGCAAGACACAAGGCAAGTTGATTAGAAAGGTTTACGAGTTGAGTCTTGAAAAGCAGATTCATATTTGTGCCAACACTTACGATTGTCGGATAGCGGGACCACTGGTTTGGCGTCGCATGTCACGCCGGTGGCAACTTCACATGGCCGTCCATGAAGATTCATGGAAACAACAATGTCCTACAAGCAAAATGATCCTTAGAGCGATAGTTATTTCACGATGGGTTGTCATTTAAAATTTGCAAGTAGTAAATGAAACAATACATTTCATTTTGCTATCATCAAATACATAGTTAAAGTTTTTGTTCCTCCGCGATAACAACCCTTCACGTCCAGCGTCGTGAAGGAGTCCTACAAAATAAGCGACCAACTAACGACACATTTCACAAAAAATTGAAGCTTACATTACAAGGTCGGTAGTCAAGAAAAACAACGTGAAATGATGTAAAAGCGTGAGCCTCGAGTTTTCCCAACTTGTGATGTTTGGTGCGGAGTTTGTTAGAAATGTGTACTAACATATGGCGGATCATAGCGCAAACATGCAATTCTTTGACAACTAGTACAATACAACCAGATGATTGTAAAATTAGCAAAACATTATTGATGTGGGCATGAATTGGGTATTGAACTTGTGGGCCATGAAAGCGATGTTGTACCTTGTTCACATTGTCCACACCATCAACATCCGCAGTGAGTGATGTCGTCAACTCCACTATTTGTTTTGCTATCGATGCACAATTGCATATCCCCACCTCGATGGCGAACTCCACTTCGCGCTTTTTTTCCTTTTCCTTTTCCTTTTCGTCTTCCCTTTGCACTTCATAACGATTGCGATTGCTCCCAATGGTTTGCC
This sequence comes from Camellia lanceoleosa, assembly GCA_025200525.1. Classification (NCBI taxonomy): domain Eukaryota; kingdom Viridiplantae; phylum Streptophyta; class Magnoliopsida; order Ericales; family Theaceae; genus Camellia; species Camellia lanceoleosa. The sequence goes on along the minus strand of JANUSC010000166.1, from coordinate 490,913 downwards.
AAGCTTAGTAGGAGAAGTATGCACATCGCACGCCATGTTCTTCCGCCTTGTTGAAGGTCATGAGTGTATTATCTTCGATTTCATATGTTTCCCTGACGAAGGCCTCCTTCTTGTTGTTGTCCCCACCTTCTTCAATGTTAAACCCGCCCATCATGCAAATGACTTTTGTCCTTGCCAAGGTTCCTTCAAAATCATTGTTGGTGATCCACCCTTGTACATCTGAAATATTAGACTCCATTGGGTTAACCGTCGAGATGGTTTGTACGCCATCGTCATGCGCCTTGACTCCAACGGCGGTCCACACCTGTTGGGCCACGCTACTGGGTTGCGGTGTAGAGAATATACCTTGATGAGGTGGTGTAGCATTTGCTTGATTCACGTAAATTGGTTTGTTCGATGAGCGGTTCGTTGCGACCCGAAATGTTGAAGCGATTTGCTTGACATTTCCTTGATTGACAACATTGGAGGAGAGGTTAATGATACATACATCATTGCCTTCCACCTAATCATACATACACATTCGTGAACTTAGTCAGCTCCAACCATCTTTAAATGATGTGGCTCAACTGTGTGAAAATTAAATATTTGCTTGGATGGATTACCTTGTCATTGCGAACAACTTGCTTGGCCTCGAAATGTCGCAACATCTCCATTAAATCTGTTTGGTTGTGGAGAACTTGCTTTATCATTTCCTTCACTTCGCGAATGTCGGACTCCAAATTGCTCATACGGACTTCATTGTACTGTCCTTTTTGTTGGTTCTCGACATGGCATGCATCCATGTCAGCATCATCCGCGTTACTGGAATCAAACTCCACCTAATCATAGAAACGCATCAATGAAGTCTGACATTGTATGTTGAAGAAGTGGAGTCGATGGTGTGAAGCGTGCCTGATGGTAGGAGTGCTTACCGCAATTGTTGGGAATTTGTGCTTCCTTCGCATCGTCGCGGCGTCTCCGTATTGGGTATCACCCCAATCATGAAGCGAGGTGTGGACGCGTTGTAGTCGGTCGGACAAACCTGATCAAGGTACAATTTGTGGACATTGAGGGCACACCATAATTAAGTTGTTCTTCGGAAAAATTAACTATATTGATAACAATGACATTCATTATTACAGATTTTTGCGTGAGCATTACATAGAATCTGATTTTGTTGCGGATGCTGTCAACTTTATAGGCACATATAATGCAATGTTTTTTGGGGAAAAAAATGTACAGCACAGCAACGACTTTATTGATGAAACCAAGGAAAAAGAAGTTATGTTCAGGTTCCCCTCTTCGCAACCTAGTTTTAATTGGTTCCTCCATTGAGGTTCGGCATTCTTTTTGCCCTGTACTCGTTGTTCTTAAATTCATGACGGTACTCGCAGAAAATATATTCGTGCGAGTACCATACTTGGGTGAGGAAGAGTGTTGTTCGTCGTACTCACAAAGCAAGTACCATTGTATGTCCCAATGAAGGGCAATTTGTTGAACCATGACAGAACAATGCATCAAACACATGAAGGGGGGAATGGAAAAAAATCAAGTTATTGGCATACCATTAGCAGGAAAACACATCGGTTACCTTTGCGATGACCTTTATACTTGCGAACACCGTTGTGAAGGCATTGCGGTGTCAACTTTGCCCAATTACAAGCTCGCATACGATTCCGTCCTTCACGGCATGAATGAGCGATGGATTCAAGCGGTCATTGTGGTAGGACACAACATGGCCCCAACCGTCTGCGCAAATTTCGCGAAACTTCGTCCTCCGCACCATCGGTCTCGGTCGGATAAAGTCTCAACTTGTTCAAAGGAATGACTCGTTAACAACTCCAACCTCATCGTAGATATTGGGATATGCTTCTAATGACCCGATAGCTGCGTCATCGCCTTCACACCGTATTCCCAATAAAACATTAAGCGCCTTACCGTGAGCGACTTGACAACCATGAACATTCAATGAACTCTTGTCGGGATCGAAGTTACTGTACCAACCATGCGCTGAAGTCGTGATCTATCGTGTACACTTCATCCCGAGGAGGCAGCAAACCCAATGTCAATATTTGCTGCTTTTGTGCCGTTGAACGGTTAACTAGCTCAACAATTGACTTCAATGATATGCGGAGTTGGCTTTTACCTGCACATTTTTACCCTTAAATTAATACAAAAATACAACCAACAATGTCGGGAAAGCGGGACCTAGCCAAATGCATTTACGAAAACATGAAATGCGTAATGACCTTTTAGGACTTGATGCGAGATGGTACAACTTTGGCGTGTTCCTCGGCCTTCGCCTTAGCCATTTCCATAAACTGTTTTTCTCATCGGAGAGTGCCTTCCACCTTTCCCCAATCTCCTTTCTAGTCTTTACGAAGTAAATAGCAGCGTACAAGACAAGTAACAACTATGAGTCCAAAATTACTTTAAGTAGAACTTTATGCCAAAGCAATCCAGCGTGCATTGTTGGTAATTAAATAAGATTGCAAATACAAATAACGATTCTTGACAAAAAGTCAGCGACAAAATCTAGCTGGACTTTTACAAGGAATTGAAATTTACAAAAACAATAGGAAGGTGACCTTATTACATGCTACAATCCTACAAACGTGAAACAATCACAAGGCGACTACGACCATTCAATACAAGGTGTGGATAGCAACCCAGCGATGTGTTTCCATCATAGTGTATTATAGAGAATACAGATTTCGACACTCACCATTTTTTGTCCAGTGTAGTCTGGCCCTTGCATTTCCTTGAATTGTTGCTGGCTGCATGCAAGCATCGTGAAGCTTATCATCACTAAATCTTAAATATGAATACATATATATATGCAAGTTTTTATGTCAAGCTGGCCCCGAAATCGGCATATTACAGCTTTCGTACATCCGGGACTGAATCGACACGAATTTATACATTTTCAGACATGCGGAACAAAAGCAATTTCAAACATCCTGTTGAACTTCAACGAGCAGCGTAATGTAGGATGGGCCAAAAAATGTAATTCCATATTGTTTAAATAAACAACAAGTACCTGTAACAAATGAATGGTGCAGCGGCGCTTCAGCAAGAGCGGCGATAGTGTGGGACATTTGGATTTGTTGTTGGCAATTGTCTTCAATCTTTTCCTTCCCTTTATGAAAGAGCAAATCATACAAATTAGATTGAAGGAAATTACGGGATTGGTGTACGCATTTTGTCCGTTGTCTAATTTGGATCGATGCACTTTAAACTACCTAAATTCTGATAGTCCGTTTCAAAATGTGTGGACATTATCGGTCTAATTGCTAATGCCATTTGTGATTTATAAAACAAAGATTGTAATGTCAATTCATTGCGATTATGTAAGTTCAGTAAAGTTATAAGTTCACTACAAGAAAAAATACGATTAAACGCGTACATGCATATTTTCTGGTACAAAACAGTGAAAGAGTTGTAATCAAATGACGTAAATTGAAACAAAAGTTCTAAATTGATGCTGCAAAGCGAGGCCATTCAAAATTGTGGGAAAACAAAAACAGAAACACAAAAGTACCGCAATTTCTTTGTAAATTGATCAGGAAAAAAATCGGCATATTCCTTGGTGATCGATTGCGTTTGTTTACAAACATATGTCCGAAACCAAGTGGTAGGAAGTCTTTAAGGAGAAAACTAACATTGTTGGTGCGAGGTGACCAATATCCATCAGATGCAATGGCGACAACTCTGCAAAGTATTGAATCAATATTTACAAGAACACAAACAAGCGGTACGCAACATGTGGTACATTAACCTCAAAATCTTGTGTAAACCACTGAGACAACAACCTTGAGAATTTCCCAACACATATCTGATTTTGAAACAGACAAAAGAAAGGACAGACATCGAAATTTTGCATTTAGTTCACATAGCTTACAATTAAAATAATGATGTGCACAAGCGATAAATGCATAATGTCGCAAATATTGCACAGGAAGGACTACATTTTGGGCTCGTTTGGTTTGATTTTCGGAAAAAAAATTTTGGGAATTTTCTCTACAAATAAGTTTTAAAAAATAATCAAACCAAACAAATTTTCCCAAACAAATTTTCCAAAACATCTAAACCAAACAAGTTTTCCAAACAAATCTCTCTCTCACACATCAAATCAATCACTTTTTCCAAAACTCTCTCTGAAAACAATTTTCCAAAACATCTTTTGAAAAAAACCAAACCAAACATGTTTTCGTACTTTTTATCTGTAAAACAAATCTCTCAAACACAAACCAAACATACCATTTGTTTTCCATTTACGGTTGCAGGACTACACGCACATACTTTTATGAAGGCCCGACTACAAAGGACACAGAAGCAACTGAACTATTTCATGACGGGGTTAATCAATCTGGACGCGATTCCGCTGTCAGAGAAATTGGTGCTCATCACATCCACAAAAACCAGATGAAACCCCATCCAGTTGAGGGCTTCAATTTCCCTCTTGAGCAACTTGGTTGCGGCGAATCGAGTGGTGCATCTGGCCCATGCTCCATTACCTTGAATTGGCAGATAGTGGGCGGTCGAGAGAAAGTACTTTTACAGGCGTACAAGCAAGTCTCATCGATTGTATGTGACAATGAAACAAGCAAGGAAATTGAAGCCCTGAACTTCATGCCTGGCCTACCCAAGTCTCGTCAATGCCCTCTGTTTCTGTGGTTGACGTGTCTGTAGGTGAACCGTTTAGGAGGGATATGAACTGTGCGTGCACAGTCAGTGTGCTCCCATCCCAGGTGATGCTCAACTTCTTAACGAAGTTGTTCAGTTCTTCAAGTTCACGAACTGTCGTAAGGGGGAGGTGAAGAAATTCAAAAAAGTCAAGGAGGCCAGGCAATTCACGAAGAAAATCTCCTTCGTAGAAATGGAGAACCTTACTGTCATTCTTGTATAACTTTTGAATAGCGGCTACCTTTGTCTTGAAGTTATCATGTTGCATATATATATAGCGATTACATTTGAAGAGGAAGGTAGCATCATTCATGAGTTCTTGGTATGCACTTTATTGGCGAGTTCACGAAATCGTACTCCATTTGTCTTTTTATGACATTAAATGCGAGAATGAGAATGGATAGATGCGTTAGTAATATTTGTTGGCGGCGATGGCGATCTTGCATGTTTCATTGTCACATACAATTGATGAAACTTGCTTATGCGCCGGAAAAGTTACTGTCTCGATCGGCCTTGTCTGCGCGCGAAGGTAATGGAGCATGGGCGGCGATCGACCACCTCGATTACGTACCTTGAAGTAGCTCGATGGGAAATTGAAGCCCTCAACTTGATGGTGGCCTTTCCAACAACAAGCGGCGGAGGCGATGGTGAAAACCAATCGTTCTCCCCATCGAGTCGGACAAGCCTATGATTAAGGAAGAAGTTTGCCTTCAGTCCTTCTCTAATATCCAACTTTTCTAAGATGTGGTCCATCCGGGCATCGTCAATGCCCTCTGTTTCTGTGGTTGACGTGTCTGTAGGTGAACTGTTTAGGAGGGATATGAACTGTGCGTGCACATACAGTGTGCTTCCATTCCAGGTGATGCTCAACTTCTTAACGAAGTTGTTCAGTTCTTCAACTTCACAAACTGTCGTAACGGGGAGGTGAAGAAATTCAGAAAACTCAAGGAGGCCAGGCAATTCACGAAGAAAATCTCCTTCGTAGAAATAGAGAACCTTGCCTGTCATTGCACGCAACTTTTGAAGGACGGCTACCTTTGTCTTGAAGTTATCATGTTGCATATATATATATAGCAGTTACATGTGAAGAGGAAGGTAGCTGTCATTCATGAGTTGCGGGTTGTCTGCACTTTATTGAGAGAGTTCACGAAATGCGTACTCTCATTTGTCTTTTGTATGACATTAAATGCGAGAATGAGAATGGATAGATGCGTTAGTAATATTTGTTGTGACGATGGCGATCTTGCATGTTTCATTGTCACATACAATTGATGAAACTTGCTTATGCGCCGGAAGCGATTACCTTTCTCGATCTACCTTGCGAGCACGAAGGTAATGGAGGATGGGCGAGGATGCAACCACCTCGATTACGTACCTTGAAGTTGCTCGATGAAATCGAAGCCCTGAACTTGATGGCTGGCCTTTCCAACAACTTATGCGGCCGGAGACGATGGCTGAAAACCAATACCTTCTCCCCACCTGACTCGGACAAGCCTAACAGATTAAGGAAGAAGTTTGCGTTCAGTCCTTCTCTAATATCAAACTTTCTAAGATGTGGTCCATCCGGGCATCGTCAATGCCCTCTGTTTCTGTGGTTGACGTGTCTGTAGGTGAACTCTTTAGGAGGGATCTGAACTGTGCGTGCACATACAGTGTGCTCCCATCCCAGGTGATGCTCAACTTCTTAACGAAGTTGTTAAGTTCTTCAAGTTCCTGAGTATGCAAGAGGAGGTGAAGAAATTCAGAGAAGTCAAGAAGGCCAGGCAAGTCACAAAGAAAATCTGATTCGTAGAAATGGACAACCTTGCCTGTCATTGCACGCAACTTTTGAATGACCGTTACCTTTCTCTTGAAGTTATCAACTTGCATATATATATAGCAGTTACATTTGAAGAGGAAGGTAGGCATCATTCATGAGTTCTTGAGCTATCTGAACTTTATTGACGATCGCATGAAATCGTACATTCAAGTGTAAGTCTTTTCGACCTTCGTGAGAATGAGAATGGATAGATGCGTTAGTAATAAGCCTGTTTAGATGCGACTTAAAATGCTTATTTCAACTTCGACAATTTAAGCTATTTTGATGTGTTTGGTTTAACTTATAGCTTATAGTTTATACCTTTTTGGAAGTCAACTTATTAGTTGAGTGGGCGGAGATGCTTAATTTATAAGTCGAAATCGACCATTCATAGTTATAAACTATAAAATTTGTTTAGGCATAAGCTATAAGTACTTTCCCAGCTCTACCAAGCAGGACCATAATTGTTGGCTTCGATTGCCATTCTCTTGAGCAACCGTTTACTGAGAATCGAGGTGCATCTGGCCCATGCTCCATTACCTTGGTCTTGTGACGGTGGCGGATCGAGAGGCGAGTAACTTTTAGGCGTACAAGCAAGTTTCATCAATTGTATGTGACAATGAAACATGCAAGGCGCCCTTGCACCAACAAATATTACTAACGTGCCCATCCATTCTCATTACGCACGAATGTCATAAAAAGACAAATGAAATCGCATTTAGTGAACTTCGCTCAAAAAGTGCGACCGACTAACTCATGAATAGCGACTACCTTCCTCTTCAAATGTAAGCGCTATATATATATGCAACATGATAACTTCAAGACAAAGGTGGCGTCCTTCAAAAGTTGCGTGCAATAACGACAAGGTTCTCCATTTCTCTGAAGGAGATTTTCTTCGTGAATTGCACGGCCTCCTTGAGTTTCTGAATTTCTTCACCTCCCCTTCTGACGGTTCGTGAACTTGAAGAACCGAACAACCGTTAAGTTGAGCATCACTGGGATGGGAGCACCTTTGTATGTGCATGCAGTTCAAATACCTCCTAAGCGGTTCACCTCTGAACCGTCAACCCGCGACAGAGGGCATTGGCGATGCGGGATGGACCACATCTTAGAAAAGTTGGATATTAGAGAAGGGTGAAGGCAAACTTCTTCCTGTCTGTTAGGCTTGTCCGACTCGGATGGGGAGAAGGTATTGGTTTTGACCATTGTCTCCGCCGCTTAAGTTGTTGGAAGGCCGACCATCAAGTTGAGGGCTTCAATTTCCCTCTTGAGCAACCGTTTACCTGAGAATCGAGTGGTGCATCGTCGCCCATGCTCCATTACCTTGGTCTTGTGAGCGGTGGCGGATGAGAGCAGTAACTTTTAGGGCGTACAAGCAAGTTTCATCAATTGTATGTGACAATGAAACATGCAAGGCGCCTTGCACGGCAACAAATATTACTAACGTGCCCATCCATTCTCATTACGCACGAATGTCATAAAAAGACAAATGAAATCGCATTTAGTGAGCGGCTCAATAAAGTCTGAACTGACCCGCAACTCATGAATAGCGACTACCTTCCTCTTCACATGTAAGCGCTATATATATATGCAACATGATAACTTCAAGGCAGTGGCCGTCATTCAAAAGTTGCGTGCAATAACGCAAGGTTCTCCATTTCTCTGAAGAGATTTTCTTCGTGAATTGCACAGCCTCCTTGAGTTTCTGAATTTCTTCACCTCCCCTTCTGACGGTTCGTGAACTTGAAGAAGCCCGAACAACCGTTAGAAGTTGAGCATCACTGGAATGGAAGCACCTTGTATGTGCACGCGATTCAGATCCCTCTAAGCAGTTCACCTCTGAACCGTCAACCCACGAAGCAGAGGGCATTGGCGATGCGGATGGACCACATCTTAGAAAAGTTGGATATTAGAGAAGGTGAAGGCAAACTTCTTCCTTAATCTGTTAGGCTTGTCCAGGCTTCGGATGGGGAGAAGGTATTGGTTTCGACCATCGTCTCCGACGCTTAAGTTGTTGGAAAGGCCAGCCATCAAGTTGAGGCTTCAATTTCCCTCTTGAGCAACCGTTACCTGAATCGAGATGGCTGCATCGTCGCCCATGCTCCATTACCTTGGTCTTGTGAGCGGTGGCGGATGAGAGAGGTAACTTTTAGGCGTACAAGCAAGTTTCATCAATTGTATGTGACAATGAAACATGCAAGGCGCCCTTTGCGGCAACAAATATTACTAACGTGCCCATCCATTCTCATTACGCACGAATGTCATAAAAAGACAAATGAAATCGCATTTAGTGAGCGGCTCAATAAAGTCTGACGACCCGCAACTCATGAATAGCGACTACCTTCCTCTTCACATATAGCGCTATATATATATGCAACATGATAACTTCAAGACAAAGGTGGCCGTCATTCAAAAGTTGCGTACAATAACGACAAGGTTCTCCATTTCTCTGAAGGAGATTTTCTTCGTGAATTGCACAGCCTCCTTGAGTTTTGAATTTCTTCACCTCACCGTTACACGGTTCGTGAAGTTGAAGAAATGAACAACCGTTCGCAATTGAACATCACTTGGGATGTGAGTACCTTTGTATGTGCACACAGTTGAGATACCTCCTAAAGAGTTCACCTCTGAACCGTCAACCCGCGAAGCAGAGGGCATTGGCGATGCGAATGGACCACATCTTAGAAGTTGGATATTAGAGAAGGACTAAAGGCAAAGTTCTTCCTTAATCATTACGGTTGTCAGGCTTCGGTGGGGAGAAGGTATTGGTTTTCGCCATCGTCTCTGGCGCCCTAAGTTGTTGGAAAGGCTAGCCATGAAAGTGAGCGCTTCAAGTCTTGATTCAGCTGGGTGTGGAAGCGAATAGCTCTCTACAAAATTTGGAAGCGTCATCCTCATTTCAACTCTTCGATTCGCCTTCCTATGTTTTAAGTTGAATACCGTCAACTATGCATGAAATTGACCTTGAAAGAAAGAGTTGTTTCTTGTGTTACGGACTCGATGCAGGTGCGGGTCTTGATATGTATGTCTGGTCGGACTAATTAAATCTTAACCCTACATTCAATAGTGCGGTGTGGGAAAAAATATCATATTTTAGTCTAATATGTGACATAAAATGGTACTACATGTAACTCACGATTCGAAATCACATTTATAGTAATTTCACAATAATTTGCACATATAATAATTGTTTTATATACAATTATATAAAAGTGTCGGTTGAAAAGTATCCGACACATATCCCATACCCTTATGGGACTCTCATATGTCCGACAATTATTTATCTATTTTCAAGAGTCCATGTAACCTGATTGTTTCTAAACATAAGTTCGAATATAAAATCGTGAGTAGAACAAAATTGAATGCAGTATTGAACCGAGTTTGCTTCCCGTTGCGGAAACAAGATTAGTCAAGCAAGTTAATCGAGTTTCCTATTTTTCCTTTTTTCGCTACTCGAAAAAAAAAACAATTTCGTTTATCCCGTCCCAACATTACACAAATTTTATTTCAAGTCTTCTTTAGTTATATATAACCCAGCGTAACAAGTTAAGCCATGTAAATGGAGAACACCTTTTATCTTGTTGCTAACTACTATCATACCTATGTTCAACTTGCGAGCGATAGCGGAGGAAGACTTCCTATTGAAAGGAGAAAATACAAAAATCAGTCTGAGCAGTTCCTATTGGGTCCATTTAGGTTAGCGAGAGGAAGAGTTCCTATTGAATAGAACAAAAGTGATTCGTCCCCGAATGGGGGCGAATCCCGAAATTGCCAAATCAAGTAAAAACAAAAAAAAAAAAAAAAAAAAGAATCTGGTCTCCAAAAAAATTAGGGGATTGTTTTTAGGGGACAAATCATTTTTGTCGAAAATGGAGTCTGAAACGATTCCGATGGTGTCGATTTGGGTTGGGTGTGAAGGTATATGCGAATGATAGAAGACAAACAAGAGCAGATAATGTACGGCGAAATAAAGGAACTACCAACCGGATCAGACGAACCGACGGTGGTGCTCGCTTAACCCTTGCGGTTGTACTCTACGGACAAAAATCAACTTACTAAAAGTATTTGTGCATCCACTTCCATGTCTAGCCTTCCCAAGAAATTAAGCTCGGCTCTGAAATATTTTTCTCTGTAAAACCCTCTGACTACGGGAAATGGAACAACGGAGGCAGGCGAGAAAGACAAACAAAGAGAGGTCGAGATGGAAGAGAGCGGAGGGCAGCGGAACTTACACCTCTTACGAACACTTGGCATTTTTATACTTGTTACGACAACTTACGTTTTAATGGCCGACATCATTTATAAATTATTTTTCTTCATAAAAGTTACACCTTGGAACTTATATCTTTAAATTAATTTTCTTAATAAAAGTTACACCTTGGAACTTTCTTTTCTAAAAACGAAGCATTCACCTTTATTGGGATTGGTCTACTTTGGGAACTTATATCTTTCGTAAAAATGAAACATTCTGCTTCGATAATTGGTCTTCTATGGGAACATATAGCTTTTCCAAAAACTCACAAAGTTTACAACCATTAAATCAAATTTATAGCTTTCCTTAAAATTTACACCCTCTCTCGGAAATATTTATAACTTCTTGAAAGATTACACATTTTGTGGAAATACCTTTTTCATAAAATTTACACTTCTTATTTCAAGTTACACCTTTAGTGAAAAACAAAACTTACATCTTTTCTATGGAAATTTACACCTTCTTCGGACAAACATACACCATATTTGAAAAGGTTATACCTTTTCTCAAATAATTTCTTTCTTTTAACAAACTTTATGAAAAGGTTATTTTCCATAAAACGTATAAGTTCCGTTTTTCCCGAAAACACAGTAAGTTCGTAAATCCAATCACCTTGTTTTTGTCTTACGGCAATGTGAGAGAAGAGGCGTCTCGGAGGGCTTGGCCTTTCTCCCGATACAACTCGTTTGAGAGAAGGCAGTGCAGGAGGGCTTGGAATAGCGACTCGAGTCCAAATCAACCAAGTATGTCAATGTAAAGAGAACCGTTTTTAATATAGAGCAGACAGAGAGAGAGAGAGAGATAGACTAAGATCACGGACATAGAGACTGGATGGACAATGATCGGCGAAGGACGAAATCGACGAGATCGTGAGAAGAACCCACATGGACAGACGGACCAAGATCGGCTGGAGCGAGCGGATAAGCGAGGATCAGCGAGACGACCGACATCGGCGGAGAATAGGCCGACATCGACCAGAGAGACCAAGATCGATACCCAATCTTTCAAAAACCTTTCATTTCTTGGCGGTGCCGTGGAGGTGCCGATCTCGAGCACTGCGAGCAAGACCTCTAGGCGCTTGGGTGGTCGGCGGGGTCACAATCCCTTTCATTTGTTCAGTGGTTGTCTCAATTTGTTTACGAACACTTCGAAATGTTACTCCTTTTGTGTTTACTACTTAGAAATTAACATATGTTACTCCTTCTGTGTTTACCAACATTTTGAAATGAACCCTTTGTTACTACTTTTGTGGTTAGGAACACTTGGAAATGATTCTCCTTTTGTGTAAGAATTTTTGGCATAAGATTTACACTTTTTCATCGAACTTACACCATTTGTGAAGGCCCAACTTAAAGCTATTTCGGAAGTCACTTATACCTATTCTGAAAAATAAATTTAATTAGTTTACACCTTCAGCTTAAGCTTACACCTTTTCATGAAAATACTTACACCATTTTTGAAAAGTTACTCCTTTTATGTAAGAATTTTTGGCATAACATTTATACTATTGTGCTTATATACTCTTTCACAAAAGGTGTAAGTTTGAAGAAAAAGTATAAATCTTATGACAAAAGTTATTACACAAAAGGAGTAACTTTTCAAAACAAAATATAGGCACTTCCAGGAAAAGGTATAAGCTTCACCAAAAGGTGTAAATTTTATGAATTTATTTTTCCACAAAAGGTATAAGTTAATTCCGAAAAAGCTTTAGCGGGCTTCTACAAAAGGTGTAAGTTCGAAGAAAAGGTATAAATCTTATGCCAAAAATTCGTACTAAAAAGGAGTAACTTTTCAAAAAAATATAAGCATTTCCACGAAAAGGTATAAGCTTAAGCAAAAGGTGTACATTTGATGAAATTATTTTTTCACAAAAGGTATAAGTGACTTCGAAAAAGCTTTAACCGGCTTCACAATGGTGTAAGTTAGAAGAAAAGCTATAAATGTTATGCCAAAAATTCTTACACAAAAGGAGTAACTTTTCAAACAAAAAAATATCGCACTTCACGAAATGGTATAAGCTTCACCAAAAGGTATAAATTTGATGAATTTATTTTTCCACAAAAGGTATAAGTTACTTCGAAAAAGCTTTAACCGGCTTCCACAAAAGGTGTAAGTTGAAGAAAAGGTATAAATCTTATGCCAAAAATTAAATGCAGAAAAGAGTAATTTTTCAAAAAGATATAGCGATTCCACGGAAGGTATAAGCTTAAGCAAAAGGTGTACATTTGATGAAATTATTTTTCACAAAAAGGTATAAGTCACTTGGGACAACGCTTTAAGTTGGGCTTCCACAAAAGGTGTAAGTTCCCAAATAAGCTATAAATGTTATGCCATAAATTCCTACACAAAAGGGTAACTTTTGAGAGATAGTATAAGCATTTCCACGAAAAGGTGTAACCCTAAGCAAATTATGTTAATTTGATGAATTTCTTTTCCTAGCAGGTAAAAGCCCGACTTAGAAAAACCTTTAAAGTTGGCCTTCGAAGCAGCGGCGTAAGTTCGAAGAAAAAGTAGAAATCTTATCGACAAGCAGATGTAAGTAACCGCAAAAGCGTCCAAGTTAGTTTTTCCCCGGAAAACACAGTGAGTTCCTAAAATCAATCAAAAGCTGTTTTTGTCTTACGGCAATGTGAGAGAAGAAGGCGTTTGAGGGCCGCCTTTCTCCGATACAACTCCGTTTGAAGAAGCGATTACGGGAGGGCTTGGAATAGCGACTCGAGTCCAAATCAACCAAGTATGTCAATGTAAAGAGAACCGTTTTTAATGTAGAAACAGCAGACGAAGCGAGCGAGAGAGAGATAGGCTGAGATCAGCGGACATAGAGACCTAGATGATCAATGATCGTGAAGGACGAAATCGCAGATATCGGCGAAGAAGAACCCACATGGACTCAGACGGACCAAGATCGGCTGGAGCGAGAGGAGATAAGCGAGGATCGGCGAGCAGACCGACATCGGCGGAGAATAGGCCGACATCGACCTGAGAGAGACCAAGATCGATGCAATCTTTCAAAAACCTTTCATTTCTTGGCGGTGCCGTGGAGGTGCCGATCTCGAGCTTCTGCGAGCACCGGAGCCCAGCGCTTGGATGGTCGGTAGAGTCCACGAACCCTTTGATTTGTTGATGGTTGTCTCAATTTGTTTATGAACAATTGAAATGTTACTCATACGTGTTTGTACTACTTAGAAATGAACATATGTTACTCATACGTGTTTACAAACATTTTGAAATGAACCCTTTGTTACTCCTTTTGTGGTTATGAACACTTTGAAGTGTTACTCCTTCGTACTTTTCGTCAAAATATTTACACGATTTTTGAAAAGTTACTCCTTTTCTGCAAGAATTTTTGGCATAAGATTTACACTTTTTCCTCGAACTTACACCATTTGTGAAGGCCCAACTTAAAGCTATTTCGAAGTCACTTATACCTTTTGTGAAAAATAAATTTCATTGTTTACACCATTTGGTGAAGCTTATACCTTTTCTTGGAAGTGCCTATATTTTTTTTGAAAAGTTACTCCTTTTATGTAAGAATTTTTGGCATAACATTTGTACTATTGTGCTTATATGCTCTTTCACAAAAGTTGTAAGTTTGAAGAAAAAGTATAAATCTTATGACAAAAATTATTACACAAAAGGAGTAACTTTTCAAAAAAAATATAGGCACTTCCAGGAAAAGGTATAAGCTTCACCAAAAGGTGTAAATTTTATGAATTTATTTTTTCACAAAAGGTATAACTGACTTCCGAAAAAGCTTTAACTTCAGCTTCCACGAAAGGTGTAAGTTCGAAGAAAAGCTATAAATGTTATGCCAAAAATTCTTACACAAAAGGAGTAACTTTTCCAACAAAATATAGGCACTTCCACGAAATGGTATAAGCTTCACCAAAAGGTGTAAATTTGATGAATTTGTTTTTCCACAAAAGGTATAAGTTTCTTCCGAAAAAGCTTTAAGTTGGGTTTCCACAAAAGTTGTAAGTTCGAAGAAAAGGTATAAATCTTATGCCAAAAATTCGTACAGAAAAGGAGTAACTTTTCAAAAAAGATATAAGCAGTTCCACGAAAAGGTATAAGGTTAAGCAAAAGGTGTACATTTGATGAAATTATTTTTTCACAAAAGGTATAAGTCACTTCCAAAAAAGCTTTAAGTTGGGCTTCATAAAAGGTGTAAGTTGAAAATAAGCTATAAGCTGTTATGCCATAAATTCCTACACAAAAATGAGTAACCTTTGAAATAGTATAAGCATTTCCACGAAAGGTGTAACCTTAAGCAAATTGTGTTAATTTGAAGACATTTTTTTCCACAAAAGGTATAAGCGACTTAGAAAAACCTTTAAAGTTGGGCTTTCTAAGCGGCGTAAGTTAAATAGAAAAAAGTATTTACATAAAAGCGTCTAAGTTAGTTTTTCGGAAAAACACTGTAAGTTCCTAAAATCCAATCACCTTGTTTTTGTCTTGTGGCAATGTGAGAGAAGAGGCGTTTAGGAGGGCTTGGCCTTTCTCGATACAACCGTTTGAGAAAGGCAGTGCAGGAGGGCTTGGAATAGCGGCTGCGAGTCCAAATCCAACCAAGTATGTCAATGTAAAGAGAACCGTTTTTAATATAGAAACAGCGGAGAGAGAGAGAGATAGGTGAGATCAATGGACATAGAGACCTAGATGGACAATCATCGCAGAAGGACCAAAATCGTGAGAAGAACCCACATGGACACAGACACAAAGTTATTTGGAACCTGTGAGATAAACAGGGATCGACAGAGAATAGGCCGACATCGACGGAGAATAGGCCGACATCGACACAGACAGACCAAGATCGATACCCAATCTTTCAAAAAACCTTTTATTTGCGGTGGCGGTGCCGTGGAGGTGCCGATCTCAGAAGCCTGCGAGCACCGGAGCCCACCGACGCTTGGGTGGTCAGCGGGGGTCACGAACCCTTTCATTTGTTTAGTGGTTGTCTCAATTTGTTTATGAACACTTCGAAATGTTACTCCTTTTGTGTTTGTACTACTTAGAAATGAACATATGTTACTCCTTCTGTGTTTACCAACATTTTGAAATTAACCATTTGTTACTCTTTTTGTGGTTATGAACACTTTGAAATGTTACTCCTTCATACTTTATTTAAAATATTTACACCATTTTTTAAAATTTACTCCTTTTCTGCAAGAATTTTTGGCATAAGATTTACACTTTTTCCTCCAACTTATACCATTTGTGAAGGCCCAACTTAAAGCTATTTCGAAGTCACTTATACCTTTTGTGAAAAATAAATTTCATCGTTTACACATTAAACAAGCTTACACCTTTTCATTAAAATACTTAAACCATTTTGAAAAGTTTCTCCTTTTATGTAGGAATTTTTGGCATAACATTTATACTATTGTGCTTATATACTCTTTCACAAAAGGTGTATGTTTGAAGAAAAAGTATAAATCTTATGACAAAATTATTACACAAAAGGAGTAACTTTTCAAAAAAAAATATAGGCACTTCGACGAAAACGTATAAGCTTCACCAAAAGGTGTAAATTTGATGAATTTATTTTTCCACAAAAGGTATAAGTGACTTCCGAAAAAGCTTTAAGTTGGGTTTCCACAAAAGGTGTAAGTTCGAAGAAAAGGTATAAATCTTATGCCAAAAATTAAATGCAGAAAAGAGTAACTTCTCAAAAAATATAAGCGTTCCACGAAAAGGTATAAGCAACCAAAAGGTGTACATTTGATGAAATTATTTTTCCACAAAAGGTATAAGTCACTTCCGAAAAAGCTTGAACTTCCGCTTCCACAAAAGGTGTAAGTTCGAAGAAAAGCTATAAATGTTATGCCAAAAATTCTTACACAAAAGGAGTAACATTTCGAAAAAAATATAACCACTTCCACGAAATGGTATAAGCTTAAGCAAAAGGTGTAAATTTGATGAATTTATTTTTCCACAAAAGGTATAAATTACTTCCAAAAAAGCTATAACTTGCGGTTCCACAAAAGGTGTAAGTTCGAGGAAAAGGTATAAATCTTATGCCAAAAATTCGTACAGAAAAGAAGTAACTTTTCAAAAAAGATATAAGCAGTTCCACGAAAAGGTATAAGCTTAAGCAAAAGGTGTACATTTGATGAAATTATTTTTCCATAAAAGGTATAAGTCACTTCCAAAATAGATTTTAAGTTAAACTTCATAAAAGGTGTAAGTTAGAAAATAAGGTATAAATTTTATGCCATAAATTCCTACACAAAATGAGTAACCTTCGAGAAATAGTATAAGCATTTGCGAAAAGGTGTAACCTTAAGCAAATTGTGTTAATTTGAAGAATTTTTTTTTCCACAAAAGGTATAATCCGACTTAGAAAAACCTTCAAAGTTGGGCTTTCACAAGCGGTGTAAGTTCGAAGAAAAAGTATAAATCTAATCGACAAGCGGATGTAAGTAACCATAAAGCGTCTAAGTTAGTTTTTCCCGAAAAACCAATAAGTTCCTAAATTCCAATCACACTGTTTTTGTCTTGTGGCAATGTCACAGAGAAGGGCGCTTCGGAGGGCTTGGGCTTTCTCGATACAACTCCGTTTGAGAGAAAGGCAGTGCAGGAGGGCTTGGAATAGCATTGCGAGTCCAAATCAACCAAGTATGTCAATGTAAAAGAGAACCGTTTTTAATATAGAGCAGCGGAGAGAGAGAGAGAGAGAGAGATCAGCGGACATAGAGACCTAGATGGACAATGATCGTGAAGGACGAAATCGGCGAGATCGTGAAGAAAGAACCCACATGGACGCAGACGGACCAAGATCGGCTGAGAGACCGAGATATCTGAGGATCGGCAGAGAGGACCAACATCGGCGGAGAATAGGCCGACATCGACACGAGCCCAACATCGATAGCCAATCTTTCAAAAACCTTTCATTTCTTGGCGGCGGTGCGTGGAGGTGCCGATCTCGAAGCTGTGAGCACGGAGCCCACCCACGCTTGGGTGGTCGTGAGGTGAACCCTTTGATTTGTTCGATGGTTGTCTCAATTTGTTTACGAACACTTCGAAATGTTACTCCTTTTGTGTTTACTACTTAGAAATGAACATATGTTACTCCTTCTGTGTTTACGAACATTTTGAAATGAACCCTTTGTTACTCCTTTTGTGGTTATGAACACTTTGAAATGTTACTCCTTCATACTTTTCTTTAAAATATTTACACCATTTTTGAAAAGTTACTCCTTTTGTGTAAGAATTTTTGGCATCAGATTTACACTTTTTCCTCCAACTTACACCATTTGTGAAGGCCCAACTTAAAGCTATTTCGGAAGTCACTTAAACCTTTTGTGAAAAATATATTTCATCGTTTACACCTTCACCTTAAGCTTACACCTTTTCATTAACATACTTACACCATTATTGAAAAGTTACTCCTTTTTTGTAAGAATTTTTGGCATAACATTTATACTATTGTGCTTATATACTCTTTCAGAAAAGGTGTAAGTTCGAAGCAAAAGTATAAATCTTATGACAAAAATTATTTCACAAAAGGAGTAACTTTTCAAAAAAAATTTAAGCACTTCGACGAAAAGGTATAAGCTTAAGCAAAAGGTGTAAATTTGATGAATTCATTTTTTCACAAAGTGTATAAGTGACTTCCGAAAAAGCTTTAAGTTGGGTTTCCACAAAAGGTGTAAGTTCGAAGAAAAGGTATAAATTTTATGCCAAAAATTCTTACACAAGAGGAATAACTTTTCAAAAAAAATATAGGCACTTCCACGAAAAAGTATAAGCTTAAGCAGAAGGTGTAAATTTGATGAATTTATTTTTCCACAAAAGGTATAAGTCACTTCCGAAAAAGCTTTAAGGTGGCTTCCAGAAAAGGTGTAAGTTCGAAGAAAAGGTATAAATGTTATGCCAAAAATGCTTACACAAAAGGAGTAACTTTTCAAAAAAAATATAAGCACTTCCACGAAGAGGTATAAGCTTAAGCAAAAGGTATAAATTTGATGAAATTATTTATTCACAAAAGGTATAAGTGACTTCCGAAAAAGCTTTAAGTTGGGCTTCCACAAAAGGTGTAAGTTCGAACATAAGCTATAAATGTCATGGCAAAAATTCGTACACAAAAGTAGTAACTTTTCATAAATAGTATAAGCACTTCCACAGCGTGTAAGCTTAAGCAAATTTTGTATATTTGATGAATTTTTTTTTCACAAAAGGTATAATGACTTAGAAGAGTTAAATTAGATGGACAATGATCGTGAAGGACCCAAATCCACGAGATCCTTGACAAGAACCCACATGGACGAGAGCAGACCAAGATCTTTGAGGCAGACCACACGAAATAGGGATCGACAGAGAGAGACCGACATCGGCGGAGAATAGGCCGACATCGACCAGAGAGACCAAGATCGATAGCCAATCTTTCAAAAACCTTTCATTCTTGGCGGTTCCGTCGAGGTGCCGATCTCTGAAACTGTGAGCACCGGAGCCCACCGACGCTTCGGGTGGTCAGCGGGGGTCACGAACACTTTGATTTGTTCAGTGCTTGTCCCAATTTGTTTATGAACACTTCCAAATGTTACTCCTTTTGTGTTTACTACTTAGAAATGAACATATGTTACTCCTGTGTTTACGAACATTTTGGAATGACGCCTTGTTACTCCTTTTGTGGTTATGAACACCTTCAAATGTTTCTCCTTCATACTTTGCGTCAAAATATTTACACTATTTTTCAAAAGTTACTCCTTTTGTGTAACAATTTTTGGCATAAGATTTATACTTTTTCCTCGCATTTACACCATATGTGAAGGCCCAACTTAAAGCTATTTTGGAAGTCACTTATACCTTTTGCGAAAAAAAAAATTCATCCAATTTACACATTTTGGTTAGGCTTACACCTTCTCGTGAAAATACTTATACCATTTTTGAAAAAGTTACTCCTTCTGTGTAACAATTTTGGGCATAACATTTGTACTTTGTACTTTTGTGCTTATATACTCTTTCACAAAAGATGTAAGTTTGAAGAAAAAGTATAAATCTTATGACAAAAATTAATTCACAAAAGGAGTAACTTTCCAAAAAAATATAAGCACTTCCACGAAAAGGTATAAGCTTAGCGAAGGTGTAAATTTGATGAATCTTTTTTTCACAAAGGTATAAGCGACTTAGAAAAAGCTTTAAGTTGGGCTTCCACAAAAGGTGTAAGTTAGAAAATAAGCAATAAATGTTATGCCAAAATTCCTACACAAAAGGAGTAACTTTTCACAAATAGTATAAGCACTTCCACGAAAAGATGTAACCTTAGGCAAAGTTTGTAAATTTGATGAATTTTTTTTTCACAAAAGGTATAACTCCTTCCGAAAAGTTAAATTAGATGGACAATGATCGTGAAGGACCGAAATCGACAGAGATCGTGAGAGAAGAACCCACATGGACACGGACGGACCAAGATCACTGAGCAGACCGAGATATCTGAGGATCGGCAGAGAGGGACCAACATCGGCGGAGAATATGCCGACATCGACCTGAAGAGCCCAAGATCGATAGCCAATCTTTCAAAAACCTTTCATTTCGGCGGCGGTGCCGTGGAGGTGCCGATCTCGAGCTGTGAGCAGGAGCCCACCACGCTTGGGTGGTCGGCGGGGTGTGAACCCTTTGATTTGTTCGATGGTTGTCTCAATTTGTTTACGAACACTTGAAATGTTACTCTGTTGTGTTTACTACTTTGAAATGAACATATGTTACTCATACGTGTTTCTGAACATTTTGAAATGAACCCTTTGTTACTCCTTTTGTGGTTATGAACACTTTCAAATGTTACTCCTTCATACTTTCCGTCAAAATATTTACACCATTTTTCAAAAGTTACTCATTTTGTGTAAGAATTTTTGGCATAAGATTTACACTTTCCCCTCGAACTTACACCATTTGTGAAGGCCCAACTTAAAGCTATTTCGGAAGTCACTTATACCTTTTGCGAAAAAAAAAATCATCCAATTTACACCTTTTGTTTAGGCTTACACCTTATCGTGAAAATACTTTCACCATTTTTTATAAGTTACTCCTTTTCTGTAACAATTTTGGCATAACATTATTTATACTGTTGTGCTTATACTCTTTCACAAAAGGTGTAAGTTTGAAGAAAAAGTATAAATGTTATGCCAAAAATTCTTACACAAAACGAGTAACTTTTCAAAAAAATATAGGCACTTCCACGAAAAGGTATAACCTTAAGCAAAAGGTGTAAATTTGATGAATTTATTTTTGCACAAAAGGTATAAGTCACTTCGGAAAAAGCTCTAAAGGGGGCTTCCAGAAAAGGTGTAAGTTCTCAGCAAAAGTATAAATGTTATGCCAAAAATTCTTACACAAAAAGAGTAACTTTTCAAATAAAATATAAGCACTTCCACGAAAAGGTATAAGTTTAAGCAAAAGGTGTAACTTTTCGTTTCTTTACACCTTTGGTAAGTCAACTCAGAAAAGGAGTAAGTGTTCATAAAAGGTGTAAATTATTTCACAGAAGGCGTAAGTACTCATAAAAAGGTGTAAGTTTTTACAAAAGCCGTAAGTTTTCAGAAATCCGTTACGCCTTTTTCTGAAATTTTTTACGCCTTTCTTGAAAATATACGGCTTTTGTGAAAACTTATACATTTTTTTTTATTTTATTCATTAACTTGGAAAGTGTAATATATTATTCCTATATTATTTTATTAGTTTACCTCGAAAGTGACCCGCCTAGCAGGTCACCAATGTGTAAATTTCCAAATATTTTCATATAACCCAATACATACAAATGTGTAAATGCAACATACAAGGGTGTAAGTGCCTTGCATACCATATGCAAGGCACACTTGAGAAAAGTCCAAGAACATATGAAGAATGCTATAAATGAAACTTAGGGTTATTTTGGCAATAAAACAAAGTTTAGTTCATATATATTTTTTATTTTTTATTTTTTTCCTAAAAGAGTGATGTAGAGAAGTGTATGAAAAAAAAAAAGAAAAAAGGAACAATATAAAAATAAAACAATTTTTCCGAAATTTTATTACTCAAAATAATTGAATAGCTTCAAAAAAAAAAAAAAAAAAAAAAAAAAACTAAATAGCTCCAATCCACTCTCCAAATTAAGCCAAAATTATATAAAATCCAAAAAAATAAAAAAAATCTAAAATCTAAAATCTAGAATGTAAAAGAAAGTTTTCTATATAAAAAACATGACTAAAATCGGATTTGTTTGGACACCGAAATTAACATTCAATATCTTTTTAAAAGTGTAAATTTCAAAATTTAGAAGCCTAAATGATGAAATTCGTTTAAAATCCTGGTTATCTCATAGCAATGAGTTGAACATGTTATGTCGTTTCAAATGAAATATGAGTGTCTGATCTAATAACTTTAAAAAATCAACAAAATTATTGTACGTTATATAATAATTGATGTTAGTTACGACATAAAATATTGATATTAATTACAACTTGCAATAGTAGTAAGATTCAGTTATTGTCAAGTTAAAAAAGTTTAATCTCGGACAAGACACAAAATAATAGTATCTGATTGTGCCTCAAGTTAAGTAACGATTTTGATTATATTTTAAATTATATTCGTGTGTAACACAACCCTAAAAAAGGGCCACCTGAGGGTTTGAAATTTAAATTGACATGCAAGCATTGAAATGATGCCTTTGGTCCAATGTGGTATGGAATAGACCCCAATTCAGTGGTCCTCTCTCCACCATCGGCTTTGTAGGTTTCAATCTTTATATTATTGCACCTTTGCAAGTCCTATTGGCGGCATGCAATCAACATTTTGCACTCATTTTTTATAAAAATAAAAAAAAAAAATTTCCTTGTTTTAAGTTTGACATGGATAGGCCCACAATGACCACAGCCCACCGTGAGTAAACCAGGCCCACCATTTAGACCCCATTGCACAACCCAGTTAGCAAGACCCAGTACAGCTGGAGGCCAACTGAGCAGGGAGGGTCAATGATGCTTGGACACGTGGCAGGTGCAGAACAGGCCACGTCGGCAGACAAAGATCTGCAAAGTTATTGCCACAGCACATCACCATTAATGCAGCCCATCACAGCATTTATTGCGACAACACCTCTCAGCCGGAAGAGCAACCCCTCACCCTGAACAAGACGAACCACGACGAAAGCTTTCGGCGGGGAGGTCAGAACGGCAGAGACAGCGAAATGATTACCAAAGGATATAAGCAAAGCTTGAAGACAAGAAGAAAGTTAAGTTTTCCTATCTCTCTCTCTCTCTCTCTATTTTGACATCATCTATTTTCCCCTTCTAATTCACACATCGGAGGGTTCACTGGGGGACTATCCCGTTCCCCGTTGAACTTGTTTGCAGGTTATCCAGTGGGCCTGAGGAGCTTGGATCGGTCTAGCCCATTCACCAGCTCGAACAGCATTATCAGTTGGCGCCGTCTGTGGGAACTGGTTTGTCCGTACGACAGTTGTGTTCATTGCCGTCGGAGACCCTGTACCAATAACCTTTTCACCTCACTCGTCAAGTGTATGGTCACGACTAGATCCATGGCTTCCCACCATAACCCTCCCGATCACCAAACCGACCCTCCCAATCCAAACAACCCACCGCAATACTTCATCGAACTCACTAACAGCATCAACCATATGGCTGAGCAAAACCAGGCCTTAATAAACGCTCTGCTCCAGAGAAACCTCCCCATTCCTCCACCACCACCTCCAGATATCCTGCCCAACCCAGAGTGCACTCCCGGCCATACTGCCCCACTACCAAATCCACCCAACTTGGACGGTTTAAATCCGCCACCCCCACCCCCACATCCATCGGTTGTAGCACCGGCCCACGAGGGAGAAGCCAGCAGCATCCAACACCTGTCTCCCTCTGGTGGTGACAACATCCCCTACGGGAATGGCCCGAACTCGAGAGCCATGAAGCTCCAGCTACAAGGGGTTATGCAGAATATTTAGCATAAGCCCTCCACCACCGCAAACTCGCCATTTGTCGCCTCCATCCGAGACAAACCCCTGCCCGCCAAATTCAAAATGCCCACCATTGACTTCTTTGATGGCACAACCGACCCAATCGACCATCTGGAGACCTACCGCACCCTCATGATCCTCCATGCCTTTCCTGACGAAATCATGTGCCGAGCCTTTCCCGTGACACTGAAGGGGTCGGCTCGGCTGTGGTTTAGCCAGTTACCACCGGACTCGGTCTCCACTTTCCAGCATCTCAGTGACTCTTTCTTGAGCCATTTCATCGGCGCCCAACGTCAACGACGCCCAGCCACCCAGCTACTCAACATCCGCCAGACCGAGGGGGAATCACTGCGCAGCTTCGTCACTCGCTTTAACACCGAAGCCCTGCAAGTTGCCGAAAATGACGACAAGGTCATCCTCACAGCCTTCATGGCCGGTCTGCGGTCATCTGATTTCCTTTTCTCCCTATCCAAGAACCCCCCGACCTCCATGGCGGCCCTGCTCTCCAAAGCCCAAAAATACATGAATGCCGAGGATTCACTAGCCGCTCGGCAAGATCCAACAGCTAAAAACCCGACCCCCCGAGAAAAGAGAAAAGACCAAGAACCCAGCAACACCCAGTATCATAGCCAAACACCCCGCTATACCGACCGACCCACTCGTGCCGACCGGTCAGCACCAGTCCGACCGCCCGGTCGGTTCGAGCGGTATACGCCTCTCAATTCTCCCATGGAACATGTCCTCAACCAGATCCAACGAGACTACCCCCTCAAGTGGCCTCCCCCTCCACGGAACCCTTCCAGCCGGAAAGACCAATCTAAATATTGCCGTTTTCACCAGGACCATGGCCATAACACTGACGATTGCATCAGTCTCAAAGATCAGGTGGAGACCCTCATCCGCCAGGGGCGTCTAAGTCGATTCACAGACACCCGCTCTCAGCAGAGGCAAAGAACAGAACCCCACAGAGATAATCGCCGACGCACCCCACCGCGGCAGCCAGCTCAACCAAACCAGGGTCACGATCGACCCCTCCAACAACCTTGGCCCCAAGGTAACCCACCTCTGCCAGTCGGTGAAATTAGAGTTATTTCGGGTGGTCTTGCTTGTGGCGGCCCATCTCGCTTAGCTCAAAGGGCAGAACTTAGAAAAATACGACAGGGCTCAGACAAGGCCGTCGCCACCATAGACTGACCCCCCAAACAGCCCAAGCAGTGGACAGAGCCCATCACCTTCACGGACGCCGACTGTACAGGCATCCGTTATCCTCATGACGATCCGCTCGTCATTTCCGCCATCCTCTCCAATTATAAGGTCAGACGAGTTCTTATCGACAATGGCAGCTCTTCGGACATCATCTTCCTCAACTGCTTCCGCCAACTGAAGATTGGGGAAGAAAGCCTTTCCCTGCTCCAAACCCCTCTCGTCGGCTTCACTGGCGACCGCGTGACCTCTATCGGTTCCATTGATCTTCCTATCACAATTGGCGAGTACCCGCGGTAGGCCACGAAGTTGCTTACCTTCCTGGTCGTCGATTGCCCATCTGCCTACAACATCATCCTTGGCCACACCGCCCTTAACGCCCTCCAAGCCATCACATCCACCTATTATCTTGCCCTCAAGTTTCCCACCGATCTCGGCATTGGGACAGTCAGGGGAGAACAGACCGTGGCCAGGGAGTGTTATGTTGCCTCACTCAAAGAGGTTAAGTTGAAGAAGGCGATGATCATTGAAGGACTTGATGTCCGGGATAAGGACGAGCTGATCAGAGGAGAACCGGTGGAAGAGCTCGTTGAGGTCCCTATTGACCCCACTAACCCACTGAAAACTGCCAAGATCGGCAGCCAATTATCCCCCCAAGCATAGGCCGACCTCACTGCCCTTTTGACCGAGCACAACGATGTCTTTGCTTGGATCCACTCCGACATGCCAGGCATTGACCCCTCCTTCATCACTCACCGCCTCAGCATCGAACCTCACTTTCGACCCTACCGCCAAAAACAGCGTATATTCCACCCGGAACGCAACAATCTCATAGCTGCAGAGGTTGACAAACTCCTCGAGGCTCAGTTTATCCGAAATGTGGATTATCCTAAGTGGCTGTCCAATGTGGTCCTAGTTCGCAAGAACAATGGCAAGTGGCGTCTTTGCGTCGACTACTCTGACCTGAACCGAGCTTGCCCCAAAGATAGCTATCCACTCCCCCGCATTGATCTACTGGTCGATCCCACAGCCGGTCATCAAATGCTCAGCTTCATGGATGCTTTCTCTGGGTACAACCAAATCGTGATGCACTCATCCGACCAGGAACACACATCATTCATCACTGACCGGGGCACCTACCACTACCGTGTCATGCCGTTCGGACTGAAGAATGCTGGGGCCACCTACCAACGTTTAGTCAATGCAGTCTTCCACCATCAGATCGGACGGAACATGGAGGTGTATGTGGATGACATGCTGGTCAAGAGCAAACTCTCCACTGACCACCTCACCGACCTACAAGAGACTTTTGCCACCCTTCGCAAATATCAGATGAAGCTCAACCCAGAGAAGTGTGCCTTTGGCGTAGGATCTGGAAAGTTCTTGGGTTTTATGGTCAGTCGGTAGCATCGAGGCCAACCACGAGAAGATCAAGGTCTGATGGAATCACGGTCACCCAAAACCGTTAAGAAGTTCAAAGACTTCATTGGCGAGTGGCAGCCCTTAACCGTTTCATCTCCCGCGCAACGGATAAGTGCCTACCATTTTTCAAAGTTCTTCGGCAGACTTTTGAATGGACAACTGAATCCGAAGAAGCCTTTCAACGATTAAAAGCGATTGCATGGCCAATCCTCCCCTTCTCTCACAGGGAATCACGGGTGAGCCCTTCTTCCTCTACTTAGCAATATCAAGCACCGCAGTCAGTGCAGCTCTCATCAGAGGGGACGGCTCAGTCCAACGGCCGGTCTACTACATCAGCCGGGCTCTCAGGGAGGCGGAGCAGAACTACCCCTATTAGAAAAGCATCACGGCCTTGGTCACGCCTCGACGACTCGCCCCTACTTCCAAGCCCATTCCATAGTGGTCCTCACCGACCAGCCCCTTTGGAAGGTCATCGACAACAGAACTCTCGGGAAGACTAATCACGATGGTCGGTGAGAACTAAGCGATTCGACATCTCTTATCGCCCAGACGGCAATCAAGGGCAAGTCAGAGCCGACTTCATCTTGGAATTCACCAATCCAGCCCCAACCGCTAACCCTCCACCCCCACCAACTCCATCAGAGCCTGAAGATCCTCATTCTTGGACACTCAATGTCGACGGCTCGTCTCGTAGGGAAGGAAGTGGGGCTGGCCTTATCCTCACCTCCCCTGAGGGGGGTTATTTCAAATGTGCTCTCCGCCTCTTGTTTGCAGCCAGCAACAATGAGGTCGAGTACGAAGCATTGATAGCAGGACTTCGTCTGGCCAAAGACATTGGTGTTAGCTACATTCGCGTGTTCAGTGGCTCCCAACTCAACGTCGGCCAGATCACGGGGGAATTCGATGCTAGGGATACCACAATGCGGGCTTACAGGGACATTGCACTCCCCCTTGTTCGCCTCTTCAATACTTTCTAGATTAGACACATACCTCGGGCGGAGTTGACGAGATGGCATGGAACTCCAAAGCAGATGAGATGGCCCAGCTGGCCTCTGCCGACCAATCCGACCTTAGCCATGGAGTTCGCCTCGAATACCTAACCCAATCAGCCATCTCGCCTGACCTACAAGAAGTGCAATTCCTCCAGACGGAGCCCATCCCTTGGGCTTCCGACATCTTTCTCTTCTTGACCGCTGGAGAACTCCCAGATGACCAACAGCAGGCTGCCAAGGTCAAAGCTCGGTCGGCTAACTACATTCTGGTCGACGGCATCCTTTACAAGCGCGGTCTTTCACAACCGTACCTACGATGCCTCAGCCCCGCCCAAGCAACCTATGTGATGCAAGAGATCCATGAAGGAATTTGTGGCAATCATTCGGGTGGCAGGTCTCTCGCACACAAAATACTCCGTACAGGCTATTTCTGGCCGACTCTCAATCAAGATGCCACTGATTTTGTGCTTAAATGCGACAAGTGTCAGCGCTTCGCCAACATCCCCCATGCTCCTCCCACTGAGCTGATGACCCTCTGCAGTCCTTACCCGTTCGCCAAATGGGGGATCGACTTGGTTGGTCCACTTCCCACTGGTCGAGGCCAAACCAAGTTCGCGATTGTTGCCATTGATTACTTTACCAAGTGGGTCGAGGCAGAACCCCTCGCCACAATCACCGAGCAGAACACCACCAAGTTCATCTGGCAATCGATCGTCTGCCGATTTGGCATCCCTCAGGCCATCGTCTCCGACAACGGCAAACAGTTCGACAACGCTAAATATAGGAAATTTTGTGCAGATCTCCAGATTCAACCACGCTTCTCTTCCCCCGGTCATCCCCAAGCAAATGGCCAAGTTGAGGTCACCAACCGTTCTCTCTTGAAGATCATCAAAACTAAGCTCGAAGCTGCTATAGGCCTCTAGGCTGAGGAACTACCACATGTACTTTGGGCCTACCAAACCTTTGGGACTCCTCTTTGGGAAACCCTTTTAAGCAACATATGGTATTGGCGGTCATTCGATGAAGTCGGTCTACCCACCCCCAGGGTCTTACATCTGGATCTCGCCTCAACCGAAGAGCTCCGTCGAGCAGACCTGGACCTCATCAAAGAGCTCGAGAGGCTAGCTGCTGTCAGTTGACCGTGCAATGAAAATGAGAACACACTACAACCGCAGAGTCCGACCACGGGAGTTCTCTGTAGGGGACCTTGTCTTGAGAGAAGTAACTCTTGCCACAAAGAATCCGACCGAGGGCAAACTAGCAGCCAAATGGGAGGGACCCTACGTTGTGAAGGCCCGCCCATGGCCAGGCACTTACCGACTTCAAGACATGGATGGCCGAGACCTTCCCCATCCCTGGAATGCTGAACATCTGAAGCGTTACTATCAGTGAACTCCTACTTTTGTATTATCAAACTTGTTGTATTTTCCTTTTTCGATACATAATACAAATTCCGACTGAAGTTCCAATCTTCTATAATTCAACTGTCTGAATGTCGCTTCCATGAAACTTTCACTTGCAGCACTCGCAACCTCGGCCAGACCGAGCACTTTCAAGAGTCTCAGCCAGAACTGAGCACTTTCAAAAGCCTCAGCCAGAACTGAGCACTTTCAAAAGCCTCAGCCAGAACTGAGCACTTTCAAAAGTCTCGGCCGGATCGAGCACTTTCAAAAGCTTCAGCCAAGACTGAGCACTTTCAAAAGCCTCGGCCAGACCGAGCACTTTCAAAAGCCTTTGCCAAGACTGAGCACTTTCAAAAGCCTCGGCCAGACCGAGCACTTTCAAAAGCCTCAGCCAAGACGGAGCACTTTCAAAAGCCTCGGCCAGACCAAGCACTTTCAAAAGCCTCGGCCAGACTGAGCACTTTCAAAAGCCTCGGCCAGACCGAGCACTTTCAAGAGTCTCAGCCAGACTGAGCACTTCAAAAGACCCAGGCAAATCGAACACCAGAAGGCTGGAAGGTATTTGGCCAGCAAGGCATCAATTGGGAGAACGCTTAGTTACAATTTAAAACCTACTTTTTGCCTTCATCCATGGATCCTTCATTCATACTTATTCATGGACCTCTTGTCAAGATTATTTTCCACACTCATGTTTTACAACTTTGTATTCCAATTTTTCAATTACTCACCCATTGAATCTTTCTACAAGTCCCATTTTACTCAGCATTAAGGAGTTCTTTACTTTACTTTGCATCTCATTTTTATACAAGTCCTATTTCAGCACCACCTTGAACTTCACTAAATTTTCATACCACTCAAATCTGGCTCTACATTGAATTTTTCAGTTTCATGCGGGTTCAGTTTTACTATGCATCAGGTTCAGTTTTACTGAATTTTAACTTTGTTCAATAGTACATTTTTACGCCATTCCCAAACTTCATTCACACTGGCCTATACATATGCAAACACAATCACTCAAAGGCAATTTTTATTCATTCAAAAATGTGTACATTAGCCCACTACAGTACTTACAAAAAAAAAAAAAAAAGATGTATACAAAACAAAACAAAAAATTCTTCGGTGCATGTCTCCAGTTCACTCTCCTTCTTCACTGGAGGCCAGATCCTCTTCTTCAACACCTTCATCCAGAGGGGTCTGAGCCACATCATATTCTCCAATTGTTACGCCACTAAAGTCAAGTTCTGGGAACAGCTCCTCAGCCCTCCGTTTAAACATTTTCCACCCACTGTCCCAGTACTCTGACATTTCATGTTTGTAGAAGTCCGACTGCTGAAAGCTTGCAATAACTTCAGACTCAGTTCTCCCCTCAGCAGTCGGCTTTGATGGGCCAGCCCCTCCAGTATCCTCCTTTGCTAAGCTGCTGGCCACTGCAGCATCAATCGCCATCTGAAAGTCTGGCGATCCCTTGAACTGTTCCACTGCTACGATGCACAGATCAGGGTAAGCAGCCCTCTCTGAGGCCGCTTTCGCCCTCTCCTCGCTCAGCTCCTTCATCAAAGCCTTCTTGTCAGCTGTAGCCTTCTCCCTCTCAGCCTCCAGCCCCCTTTTCAAAGCCTCTTCCTCAGCAATCAGCCTTCCCCTCTCTACGTCGAACTGCTTCTGCAAAGTCTCCCTCTCCATCGCCAGTCTACTTCGCTCTGCCTCCAACTCCTTGCGCAGGCTCTCCCTCTGCTCCGCCGCTCTGGCACGCTCGTCCTCCACCTCCTTTTGCAGAGCCTCAACCTTAGCATCTGCATCATCTCTCTGCCTGACGAGATCTTCATTATTGGTCATGGCCTCCTCATGCCGCTCGACCGCGATGGCACAGGCCTTCTGGGACTCCTCCAACTTTTTCTGCTCACCAGTCAACTGGAACTCGAGCGACACAACCCTGTGGCGCGTGTCCTCCATCTCCAACTTGACTGATGACAGCTCAGCATGGGCAGTCTTCCATTCAGCACTCTTCTTCTTCAGCTTGGCCAACTCAGCCTTGGCCTCTTCAGCTTTGATTTTGGATGCCCCAGCTTTCCTTAGCAGGGCCCCCGCCAGGGTAGTTACCCCCATTTGGGCGGAGCATAACCCCCTGAACAGGTCGGCCTCGTTAAATCCAGAAGCCGAGCGCAGACCTGCCTCTTCTACGATCATCACTAGGCGGTCTGCCCCCGCCCTGGCTAGGATCTCTTCCCCCTCCAACCTCCCAGCTACAGCTCGCACATGATAAATTGCTGCACCTAGACGAGCCCCTCCTTCCTGCAGTGCAAGTCCCCTTTGGGTCTGTTGTCCTACACTTGACTCTGCAGCTGTTACCCCAATTCCTCCTTGTGCTGCTGGGGTCTTCTCCACAGCCTCTGGCGCTGGACTGACGTCTATCACCTTTGGGGCATCTTTAGCAATAGACGCCTCCACCACCTCTGGGACGACCACTCTTTCTGAGGTCCTCTCCACCTCACCACCCTCCATTTGCCTGGCCAGACTGGCCTCTCCCGCCCTCACCTCATTCCTTATCTTTTGGGCTGGCTCTCTTTCACCCCGTCTCAACCTCTTCTTTTTCTTCCCTACACCCAGCTCCTCCATCTCCTTCAACGATCTCTCCTTTAGAGAGTCTTTTGGGAGCGGTCGTGGCACAAACTCGCTCAAGTTCTTTTCTCCTAGGGGCTTGGGACGAGGTCGAATCCACTCCCTCGCAAGTGATTGAGGCGGTCGGTCGACTTGAGCTTCTTTAAACTTCTGGGCCTTCACCAGGATGGCCTGATCCTCTGCCTCCTGTGCTCTCCTTCTGGCCTCCAACTCCGATCAGTCGAGGTCCCCCCGATCGGTTGCGGACCCAACCCTGCTTCAAACAGTGCGGACGGCTGAACAAGCTCGTCCCACTTGACTTTTTCCCTCTCCCTCCACTCCTTCACCTTCTTTACCCTCTCCTCCGCCGCCGCACTTAACTTCACCTCCATAGACCTGGTTGGCACCTTCCACGTCATCCGCACTCCACCCCCTCCAGAACTGGACACGTAGAACCACCTTGGCCTCCAACCTTTGATCGAAGTTGGCAAACCTGCCACCAAGCCCTTCCCACTTGTGACTGTGGGGTAACCCATGTCTCCTGTTGCCCCGAAGCTTTGTAGCAGCCAAAGAACTCATCCACGGTCATGGCCTGCCCTTCAGTCGCCTTTGGCCATGCACTCGCGCAAGATAGCAAAATCTTCCATGCATTGGGCATCAGCTGCCCTGGTGCTATCTCCAAGCGGTTGAGCACATCCACCACGATCTGAGGTAGCGGGAATCTCAAACCACCCTTCAGCGCCTCCTCGTAGAGGGAGAACTCTCCTAGCCTGGCATCAGACGGCCTTTCTGTTGATGTTGGCAACGCCAACTCCACCTCCGCCGAAATTTGGTATCTCTCGCGGATAGCCTCCAACTCCGCCGCAGTAATGATGGACTTGTCAGCCCTCGAATGCCAGTGATCTGGTTCCACCTGGCTGATTGGTTGTGGCGCAGCTATCGCGGTGGAACCATGGGATCGCACCACTGTTTCCTCCATCCTCCCTGACCTGTACTGCGCCGCTAGTTCCTTTGCGTCGTCCTCCCCAAGCGGGTCCACTACGACAATCGCAGCTTCTTCCTGGGCCATGTCTATGGCGTATCTGCATATTGCTTCTGATGCAGGTGCAAGAAAGTTACAAAAATGTTGTAAGGGGGTATCGCAAGCAACGAAGGAACTGATACTTCGAATGTTTTGGGTTTTAGTAAAGAGGTAGGTGAATCGTATGATACCGAAAGCCCACGGCTTGCCCGTATTCCAAGGATCCAAATTAATTTGCGCCAGTTTGAAAACTTTTCAAATCATCCGCCAAAACCGCCTTCTCAACGCCCATAATAATGCCCTGACGTTTCACTTCTGATCTAACGCTTGACCTTTCCCCTCCCCAAAATTTTGCCACGTGTACGGCCCCGATGCACTGACTTCTGCCCTTACCTTGTCTTTTCCACTTCAAATCATTGCGTGACGCGCCGCCTCTTGAGCCCCGTGCTCTTCCACTCGGCCACCCACACGGTCGGCCCGCCTTGTGATCAGCCTCACGGTCGGCCGCCGTCCCGGTCGGCCTCTCCCGCTCGGCCGCCCTCGCGGTCGGCCTCACCTGCTCGGCCGCCCGCTTGGTCACCCTTACGATCGGTCTTCCCGTTCGGTCACCCTCACGCTCGGCCGCCCTCACGGTCGCCCTCTCCCACTCGACCACCCTCATGGTCGCCCTCACGCTCGGCTGCCCGCTCGGTCACCCTTACGATCGGTCACCCTCACGTTCGGCTGCCCTCACGGTCGACCTCTCCCACTCGGTCACCCTCACAGTCGGCATCTCCCGCTCGGCCGCCCTCACGGTCGGTCTCCCCCCATCGGTCGGACTCATCTTCCTTGTTATTATTCCCTTCGTTAGACTAAAGCTGCACTCGGGAATGGGGGACTACTGACATGGATAGGCCCACAAGGACCACAGCCCACCGTGAGTAAACCTAGGCCCACCATTTAGACCCCATTGCACAACCCGGTTAGTAAGACCCAGTACAGCTGGAGGCCAACTTAGCAGGGAGGGTCAATGATGCTCGGACACGTGGCAGGTGCAGAACAGGCCACGTCGGCAAACAAAGATCTGCAAAGTTATTGCCACAGCACATCACCATTAATGCAGCCTATCACAGCATTTATTGCGACAACACCTCTCAGCCGGAATAGCAACCCCTCACCCTGAACAAGACGAACCACGGCGAAAGCTTTCGGCGGGGAGGTCAGAACAGCAGAGATAGCGAAATGATTACCAAAGGATATAAGCAAAGCTTGAAGACAAGAAGAAAGTTAAGTTTTCCTATCTCTCTCCCTCTCTATTTTGACATCATCTATTTTTCCCTTCTAATTCACACACCGGAGAGTTCGTTGGAGAACTATCCCGTTCCCCGTTGAACTTGTTTGCAGGTTATCCAGTGGGCCTGAGGAGCTTGGATCGGTCCAGCCCATTCACCAGCTCGAACAGCATTATCAAAGTTGATAGGAGATTAATTACAAAATATGAATATAATTAGGGTACATGAATTACACTTATACTCTCTGAGATTTAGGTTTAATACATATCATTCCTTGATATTTGGAAAATTACACTAATTCACTGTCATTATAATTATTTAAACGGAATGAAATATTGAACTCATGCACTATCACTCCACCTTTTTGTCCGGGAAAGACAAAGCTGCACAAAACTGTTAAGAGAATGTCCAAGAGATAGAAAACAAAGATAGAACAAAACAAGGCAGAAAGAAGAAACACAAAATACTAAGAGAACAAATATAAAACCATAGTATATCCATAGAGAGAAAAGCACAATAAATCACTGAGATGGCGGCGATGGAGGCTACTGCATCTGTAGAAGAGATAGGATCTGAGTGAGCTGTAAGGATGACTAATCAACAGTGTGCTCAATACGGCCGAGGCGGCCAGCAAAAGCATCTATCCAAGCATCAATCCGGTCTAGGGGCTTAGTCATGGCATGCTCAAACTGATGTAGCTGGCCCTGAATAGTCCATGAACGGACCTCATGCTCATCTTCACTAACAATCGCTGCATCAAGCTTAGCCTTCTTGGCTAATGTGTCTTCACCTGCATCAGAAGTACTTGCCCTAGATGACTCCCCTTTGACATGGGCTTGACTTTGGGAGGCAGTCCTTTTGGTAAAGAGTTTGATAGGGGTTGCAAACCCATCATCATTTGAGGTTGGAGTTTTTACCCCCAAAAATTGCGACCATTTTTTGAACGATGAGGGTAACAAGATCAAAGGGTAGTTGGCGGTCTATACCATATAGGACATATTCTTGGTATTGGGTAATATCAGAACTATGATAGTAACAATTAGATTGGCACACACAATCAGGTTAAGAAGCCTAAAATGAGGAAGAAACTCATATTGTTTGATCAAGGCCCCTTTGACCCAAACTTTTGGTGTACCACACAAATCAGACGCTATTTCAATGAAATCACAGGTGGGAAATCCAAGAAAGGGATAATGGCAATTTCTAACCGGTGAAATCCCTAGCAAGTCACGGATCTTGTCTTGGTCAATTTTAATGGCCTTGGATTGAACCCAAGTACAAAAGGAAGGACCGATATCATCAACTGCATGAATATTACAGTAGAATTCTCTAACCCAATCTAGGTTTTGACTCCCCAAGAAAGAAAGCACCTTGTCCCCATCCAAAGGTTCAAAAACAGGTCGAATATGGATGGACTCAAATTTATTGGGTTGGACATTACGCTCTAGGTGAAATATCCTAGACTCATAAAAGTCTCTAAACAACTTGGCCACTTTTTAGACTGGAATTTCTCAGTGTTATAGGTGGGTTGAGACATAGTAGACTTTCGGCGTTTAGATGATTTGACCATGACTAAAACCCCGACAACACAAGGAAAAACAATCAAGAGAGAACAACCACAATGAAGTTCCAATTAACCAGCACCCCAATATCAAACACAAATACCATCATTAGAAATTAAGGGCCAAAAGGGAAAAAGAAGAAAAAAAAAAAAAACACAAATACATCATGAGAAAGATGGAAAATTCAACTACACTGGCATGGAAATACCCATGTATGATAGAGTGTGCAAAATAATGCAACCCTAAGACCTAACACATAAACTAAATTGAAACCCTAGAAAAATTAGCAAATCACCACTTTGAAAATCTGGAGTAGTTAAAACCCACAAACTAAGAGAAACAAAAACTAAGAGCACCCAAGGCAACGAAAAAAAAAAACAAAGAACAATAAAAACCCTTAGAGAGAAATTAACTCAAAACAAGAAGAGAAAATAGGGGGAAAAATAAAAAAAATAAAGCTTGGACACAAGAAGAACTTACCAAAAAACGATGATAATGCACAAAAACCACTTGAAATTGTCCTTCACTCGAGCGCACGAAGAAAGGGGATGAAATTTCCCTAGGAGAGAGAGAGAGAAGCCATTGGATTTGGGGGGAGGGGAAAAAACTAAAAGAACGAGTTTCAGAACTTAAAACTGTGCAGTCCGCTCTAGCGAATAGATGGTCGCTCAAGTAAACTTATTTAAACGCAGCCTGTCGCTTGAGCCAAGCTTTTAGTGCTTGAGCGTAAAAATCACTCTCCCAGTAAATGGAACCCTCTGCAAAAGTACTAGAAGGAGGCAATTACCGCTCAAGCACAAGATACTTCGCTCGAGCGGTATGAAAAAATCGAAAAGGCTTGCAAGAGTCTCAAAACGACCTACTGAGCATTCAAAAACACTCATACAGCCAAGTAGCACCTGAAACAGGGATTAGTACGATGGCAATGATGTATTACTAAGACAAGATAACCTACATATCGTGAAGCTCACAATCTTGCAAAATAGACAACATAAACAGAATATTATGAGCAAGTCAGGTAAGCATATATCGATGAACATAGGTAGCATATGAATGCACATCTTGATGACAAACATGAGAGCTCACATATTATGTGTGTGTGTGCAATCCTTGAGTGGCTTAATTGCTAGAGTTAATCCTAGTAGTGATCGGATGTTTGGACCTCCGGCAAGAGAGTTTGAACCCGACTGAGAAAAGTCAAGCCATTAGGAAACAAGGGATATTTGTTGAGTAAAAGCGGAGGCTCCCCTTTAATTAAAGAGTCAGTTTTTTTTTTGTTTTTTTGGGTGAAGTTTTCTTGCTTTCTTTTGTGCACTCATAGGCGACTTTCATGCCCAAAAGTATGGAAACCAAACTAGTGAAGCATGGGAAAAAAATGATGGCCTCGTTGGTGCCTCTGAGGTAGCCTTTATCTCATGCCTTGACTACAAAAAACTGAGGGCAAAATCGTGGAGATGAAAAAGTATAGTAGGTGGTTAAGAGTCTTAACATCACCCATGGTATACTAGTATAGGTCAATTCCTTTAGTAATGCATAAGTCACCAATACTAGTAGTCCATAGAGAAATTTGATCACTTATGCCGAAACCATTGCAACAGTTTAATTCAAGGATGTGTACATAATGAGATCACAAAGGCATTAAGCATGTACATTCAAAATGCACCAAAGACAAGTACACACAAAACCTTACAAGCAGCATGAGATGTGTTCAATTAAATCTATGTGCAAAGATGACAAGTATCAATGATAATGAGATTATAACATCCAAGCACACAAAAAGACAATCACACATAATCACTCATGCATCAAGTCATACTCTAGTTTATGAGCACTACTCCCAAGGTCTTTCTAAGGAACTCAAACCTAAGAAGATCAAAGGGTTTTGTAAAAATATCAGCTCTTTGATGCTCAATGGGTACATGTTCAAGAACAACAAGGCCCTCCTCAACTAGTTCTCTAATGAAATAGTGACGAATGTCAATATGTTTAGTGCGAGAGTGTTGGACCGGATTTTTGGAGATATTGATGGCACTAGTGTTGTCATAGAAAAGAGTGAGAGTGTCCTGGTCTATCCCATAATCATGAAGCATTTGCTTCATCCAGATCATTTGAGCACAACAACTCCCAATGACAATATATTTAGCCTCAGCGATCGACAAAGAGTTGGCATTTGCTTTTTGCTATGCCACACAACCAGATATTTCCAAGGTAAAAACACCCTTTGGATGTGCTTTTGCGATCATCAGCACACCCTGCCCAATCAGCGTTAGAAAAGCCAGTGATGTTTGTTGTGGTGCTGGATGAGAACCAAATCCCATACCCCAAAGTCCCACTAACATGCTTGGTAATACGTTTGATGGCTAGAAGATGAGACTCTTTAGGATAGGCTTGGTAACGAGCACACACACCTACACTAAATGCAATGTTAGGCCGACTAGCTGTGAGGTACAAGAGACTACCTATCATACTCCTATAAAGGGTAGGATCAACATCAGTGCTAGAGGAGTCTTTAGAGAGGTGAATGCTCGTGCTCATGGGAGTTCGTGCATGTTTGGCCGACTCTAGACCGAACTTGGACACAAGGTTTTTGTCATACTTGGTTTGGGAAACAAACATACCCGATGGTTGCGGCCTAATTTGAAGCCCCAAGAAAAATGATAATTCTCCCATCATGCTCATTTCAAATTCATGTGTCATGCAATCCGAGAAATATTTCACAAGAGATTTAGATGTGGATCCAAACACAATATCATCAACATAAATTTGATCAACTAGGATATGAGACTTAGTATGTTTTATAAATAAGATCTTGTCCACACTACCCCTTTGAAACTCATTCTCAAGAAGAAAGGTAGTAAGCCTATCATACCACACCCAAGGGGCTTGTTTCAACCTATATAAGGCCTTATCTAACTTATAGACATGATTTGAAAATTTAGGGTCTTCAAACCCCTTTGGTTGCTCTACATAGGCCTTTTTCTTTAGGTAGCCATTCTGAAAAGCACTTTCATATCCATTTGAAACAGTTTAAATCCAAGAAAGTATGCAACAACAAGTAAAATACGAATAGATTTGAGACGTGCAACAGGGGCAAACGTCTCATCATAGTCAATGCTTTCTATTTGTGTATAGCCTTGTGTAACCATCCTAGCTTTGTTTCTAAGCACTGTAAATATCCATTTGGTACCTATTACATTCATATCTCTAGGTCTAGGAACAAGAGTCCAAACTTTGTTACGTTCAAATTGACCTAATTCTTCATGCATAGCATTAACCCAACTATTATCTAGTAAGATCTCTTTTTATATTTTTAGGTTCAATTAACGAAACATAACACATATGACATACCTTATCTCAGATTTGCTTTCGTGGTTTCATTCGGTTTGAGACACTCCCAATCATTTATTGTATCGGATGATTCAATTTCATCCTTGCTGATGGCTTCAAGATAGGATTGGTAGTGACTTGAGTAGTAGTGGTGGTGTCTCTTTGTGCGCTTTTTGGACTGGAGCTTGCCATAGGAGTTGGTGCTTGTTTGCCTTCTTGAGTTTTGACTTGTGCTTCTCCTTGACTTTGTGGTGCTATATAAAGAATTTGAGGGTCATCATCTTCTTTCTCATGTAGAGATGCAATTGGGTGTCCGTGCCATCTACAACACATTGATAGATTCCATTATAGATAAAGTACGAAGATTATAGGCACAGAAGGCTCTACTTGTGGTTGAATACCCTAGAAAAATACTTTCATCACTATGAGAGTCAAATTTTCCTAAAGGCCCTCTATATTTGAAAATATAGCACTTGCTCCCAAACATTTTGAAGTATTTTACATTAGGTTTCAACTCTTTCCACAGTTCATATGGAGTTTGTAATGTGCCGAGCCTTAAATACACACTATTCACCACATAAACAACGGTATTTAAGGTTTCAGCCCAAAATTTAGGAGAAACTTTCTTACTAAGGAGCATGACCGTAGCCATTTCTTGAACCGTCCTATTTTTCCTCTCAATAACTCCATTTTGCTGTGGGGTAATGAGCATGCTTAATGCCTTACATATCACAAAAATCTAAAAATCGGCTATTTTCAAATTCACAACCATGATCAGTTTGGATTCTTATGATGTACACGATAGAAACACCCTGTTCATTTTGGATTTTAAGGACTAAGGATTTAAAAGCATCAAATGTATCAGTTTTTTCTCTTAAAAAATTAACCCATGTGAAATGAGTATAATCATTAACAGTTAAAAAAATATATCTTTTACTTCCAATGCTTTCAGTATGAGTGGGTCCCATAAGATCCATATAAACAATTTCAAGAGGACACTTGCTTGTTAAGCTGTTCACCTTCTTGTAAGGGGCTCGCGTTTACTTTCTCAATTGACATGGCCCGCACACTTGGTTCATAGTTTTACCCATTTTGGGCACTCCTCTCACAATCTCTTTGTTGGTTATCTTAGTTAGGACTTTAAAATTCATGTGACCTAATTGTTGATGCCATAAGTCAAGATTACTCATGATGGCCGAGTGACAAGTGAGATCATTAGTAGTAACAATCCCATAGCAGTTATCAGATGTGCGAACCCCATGCATGACAGTATTTCCTTTTTTGTCCAAAATTTTACATTTATTTTTTGAAAATAATACTTCATGATTTGAGTCACACATTTGACTAATACTTAAAATACTAGCTTTAAGGCCGTCAACAAGTAATACATTCTCCAAATTAGGAAGACTGAGGACACTTATAGAGCCCTTACCTCTTTCATATTTCTCAAAAGATGTGAAGTAGGATTTGTCACCTAACATGTGACGAGAGCACCCGGTATTATGATATCATATGTGCAAGTCACGTGCTTTCAATGCAGTATGAACAACAAAACAAGTAAGGTCACTCTTTTTTATCCATAACTTTTTGGTCTTCACAGAAGGGGGACTGGCATTCTAGGTAAATGTCTTGGCGTTGTGAACACCATTATGAATCTTGGTATTCCGCCTAGACATATAAGGTTGTCTCCTAACCCATGAAGTATTGGAATTTCTAACTTTTGGGAGACTCTACCAAATAACTCAAAACAATAAGGGCGAATGTGGCCATACCTACCACAATGATGACAAATAAAAATAGGTTTTACCTTCCTTTATTCGGTCTTACCACCTTTAGGTTGATGGAGAGGCTGGTCATCTTGTTAGATCTTCAACTTTCCCTTGGCTTGAGATGTAGGAGCCTTTCCTTTTTGCTGTGTTGCATCACTATAGCCTATCCCACTTTGTCACCACCCATTTGTTGAGACCCAATGATGTCTTCAACTGTCTTTGATCCTCTGTTCTACATATCAATTGTGGCTCTACTATTTTTGAGTTCTTCTTCTTTCTGACTAACTAGCTCTTCCAAGGCAACTTGAGACATCTCAAGAGATTCAATCTTCTCGTCATATATAGCATAAATTTTCAAAAGTTCATTCCTCTCAGTCTCACAGGTAAGAAGCTTTGCATAGAGAGCTTGTGTATCACTTGAAATCTTGATGACATCCTTTTTAGCTTCAGAAATCTCCTCCTTTAACTTGACATTCTTACTTTCACATACTTTGAGTTTGATAGCGAGTTTGTAATTTAACTTAAATAAGTTTAGAGATTCACTATATAGCTTTTCGTAAGCTTGTTGAAGTTCTTCACCATTTTAACAACCCTGACCCGTGATTAACGTTAATTCATGCTTAATTACGCCTAATAAAAAATTGAAGGGAAATGTTGCATCATATGTTGCCTTATGTGTGTGTATATATATCTGTTTAACATAGAAAGATCTTTTCATGTTTTCATTTCGGTTTGTGAATTGAAGGACTTATCGGCATCCGATTCAAAAATTGACTTGATTTATGTGTTAATTGGAATTTTTAGGATTTTATGATGGGTTTAATTGGAATTTTTAGGATTTTATGGTGGGTTTAATTGAAATTCATTTCAGAATGATTAAATTAGAGTAATTAGTGCTCAATTAAGACTAATTAATGAATTTCCTAAATCCAAGCCTAACTAAGGCACTAGTGGACTCTTATATGCACCCATAGACTCTCATTTCATTCTTTTTGAGCTACAAATGTGAGGAAAGAGAGAGAGAGAGAGACCAAAAGTGAGAGTGAGTTCAAAAAGGGAGAAGTGGTAACTTGCAAGAAATTGTTGA
Source organism: Camellia lanceoleosa (assembly GCA_025200525.1). Classification (NCBI taxonomy): domain Eukaryota; kingdom Viridiplantae; phylum Streptophyta; class Magnoliopsida; order Ericales; family Theaceae; genus Camellia; species Camellia lanceoleosa. Next base: position 449,603 of record JANUSC010000166.1, on the reverse strand, counting down.
GAGTGAAGAGGATTTGAGAGTTTCAACTTCAACACTTGTGAACTCAAGTCTCTAGGTAAGAATTTTATCCTTAAGCCTTGAAATCTAGACTATAATGCATGAACACAAGAGAATTATGTTGATTGATGCAAGAATTGAGTTAGAAATGAAGAGTATTGAGCTATACCATGCATGCATGCATATTTTCTCACATCTTGAGTTTAATTTCCAAGAATTCCCTCATGCATGTCCTGAATTCACCTTAATTTTGGGAAATCATCAAGTTTCATGTTGTTTTGTAGCACTTGATCATGTTTTGAGAAGCGTAAGTTCAAAGGAACCCATGAATGTCATGTTCATAGATCATTTATAAATTTTAAGTTGAATTTTTGCATAATTGGCAAGTTATTTGGCCATGATTTCTTGAAAAGATCCTTAATTCATGATGTATTATGAGTTTGTAAGTGTTCCTCAAGTTTTGGCCCAACAAAACCAAGTTTTGATGCTTAAAGATTGAGTTTTAAGCTTTGGAAGCAAATCTGGAAACTTCAGAATTCTACTTCCACGCTTGAGCGTAGGAGTCCACGCTCGAGCGACCACTCTGAGTGCGTGCACTTCCGCTCGAGTGACCATAAGTCCGAGCGTGAAATGTAAGCCCCCAGAAGTTCATGTATTTTTGTAGATCGCTCGAGCGACAAGAGTCACGCTCGAGCGAGAGTTTCAGTCTCACGTTCGAGCGAGGATCGAGTATCCGTCGAGCGTGAAAATCAAGCAACCAGTACTTTTTCAAAATTTACAGACCGCTCGAGCGAAGGAAGTTACGCTCGAGCAAACCCTCAGGTTTTGCATGTCTGCTCGAGCGAGGAAAGCCACGCTCGAGCGCGGACCCTGTTTTCAGCAAGTTTTGAAAAATGTTGTCAAGTACATTTTTACATCCTCATTCCATCCTAGGCATTCCTAGGCCAAGATTAAGACACCATAATGAAGATAAAGGCTATAAACACACTAAGAACAAATGAAATAAGTTGTGTACAATCTGAGTGTGTGTTTTAATGTATGTATCTGTTATGTTATGTTGGTCACGCGCCGCAAAACATCTGATTTGCTTACTCTGCCTGTTTACCTTGGAGCCTCTGTTATCTGTGACTAATAACTTTGTAAAGCTATGTTCAATTATAAGTATTTTCTGAATGATATAAGATGATCTGTTTTCTGAAATATTATTATTTTCTGCATAAATAAATGATTGTCCAATATTTCTGAAATGTATTCGTGGCATTCTTAGCTTTAGATGACATCTGCTATCTGTTCTGTTACGTCCCAATTATGGGTCAATTGTACATCTCATGAGCCAACTATTACGGATCCTTATGTATATGTCATTTTATGGGCCAACTGTACGTTTTATGAGCCAACTGTACCGTCTTCGTGCACGAGAGTCAACTGTATGTCTTTATGGCCATCCTTTTATGGCAGTCCCTTTATGGGTCAACTGTTTCTGCTAGTGCTAATGAATGTGCCACATATGATTAACTACATGTTCTAATTATGAATACGACTTTGAAACTATATCTGTTATGTACTATGATTTCTGAACATAATTACGAATTCATTTCTGACAACTATAGAATTCTGTTTTCTGTAACTGTTATAGACAACATTCATTAAACCTCTTTACTCTATTATAATTCACTGGGCTCTAGCTTACTATTTATATTATGTATGTAGGTGAGCAGGCACGTAACTAGACCCAGAGTTGATGACCTATATTTCTGTTTTGTCAGCCAACTACCGTGCCTCCTGAGGAGGTTCCTTTTGAGAGGATTATGTCAAGGCTTTAGTTGAGCTTGTTTTGTATATCTGTACTTAGGCTAAGTACCCTTTGACCTTATCTGTGTAATTGGGTGACATATGACTAATGTATTTTTGACGTCACATCTGTATATATATACGTCTATCCCATAAAATTTTTGCCCCATGTATGTTTGCATAGCTCTATGAACTATGTTAATTTTGTATATTTGCTTACTCAGCCCTTATCTTATGTTATCCTGTTCAGAGGCCTTTGGTAATCCAAGGATTACTGGCCAGTTATGATGCTAAACCCATAGGGGCGGGTTTGGGTCGTGACAGAGTGATATTAGAGCATGTGTTATACCGCACGCATGAGTCCATATGAGCTATAGGCTATCCTAGGAAAGAATTATGGACATTCTATCTGCATGTGTGAGTATGTCATAATTTTTGTACATGAGAAAATTTCATCCGAACATATACACATGAAGTTGAAATGACTAAACTGAGAATGAATGTTTTGAACATTATGAAAATGACTATTTGCCTATGTTTATTGCCCTTCTGTTTCCTTATAGCAATGGAAAATACAAGAAGCAATGACACAGCAAGGTCTTCAAAGGCTCGAATGAGCCGAATGGAACAAATGCTCACGGCCCTAACTAATGCAATGACAAAACAACAGAGACAGCAACCTCTACCTCCACCACCTTCATCGGCCTAAGTTGAACCGGACAACAACGATATTATCAATCTGAGTAAGAAGTTCATGAAAATGAAACCGTCAACCTTTCTTGGTGGAATTGAACTGTTAAAGGCCGAAACATGGTTGTTGGAGATAGAGAAATTTTTTGAAGTATTTCCCTATTTCGAGATTCAGAAAGTTCTTTTGGCCACCTACACTCTGAAAGACGAAGCTCAAAGATGGTGGTTATTGGTTCGAAATAGTAATGGAAATATGTCATGGGCTCAATTTAATACGATCTTTTATTTCAAGTACTTTCCACAGTGCTTCTGGGATCAAAAGGTTTCAGAATTTCAAGAACTCATACAAGGCAGAATGTCTGTAGCTAAGTATGAGGCAAAGTTTACTGAGTTAGCCAGATTTGCTCCTCACATGGTGGACACAGACTATAAGAAAGCTCACAAATTTGAGGGTGGATTGGATTTAGATATACTAGATCGGGTGGGAGTCCTCAACCTACCTACGTATGTGAATGTATTGGATAGAGCATTGATGGCAGAAGCCATCTTGACAGCAAGAAGGCAAGCTTCAGTCGTAACAACTAAATGGAAAGGCAAAATGTGACAACCCTCACCACTGATTAGTGCTAATCTATGATTAAGTATGTTAATTGACTGATTGACTGAAATTCTGAACTGATTAATTGAGTGTGTTAGTTTGAATGCAATTCTATCTATTGATTGTTAAATGATTTGTTCATGTTTTATGTTTTAAACTGCAAATTGAAGGCCTTATCGGTGGCCGAACCAGAAATTGATTAGTGTTTTGTGCTAATTGGAATTTATGTGATTTTATGGCATGTTTAATTGAAATGTGATTTGGTATGATTAAATTGGTTTAAATAATGTTAAATTGCATGAGTTGGACTTAACTACCATTTTGCCACTTAGTGGCTTGACACTAGACCATCCCTTTTCTACCTCATTCATGTTGAATACATCTTTTTTTCATCTTTGAAAGACAAAACCGACTAGAGAGGGAGAGATAGGAGTTAGCTTGATTTCATCTTGTTTTGGCTTGGAATTTGGAAGGAATTGTAGAAGATTTGCAAAATTAGACTCCCATACTTTGAATACAAGGTTTAAGGTAGAAAATTCAACCTCTCATTGATGTATTTATGTATTGTCTTGCATGGTTCATGGGAGTTTAGTGATCTAAGTCAAGTTTTGGTCTAAAAATGTTGAATTGAAGCTTAATCCATGCATGCATGTACATGTTCTAGCATTTTGAGGTTGTTTTCAAGGGGATTGTTACATGCATGTTCATATCTTGAGTATAGTTCATGAATTCATCATGTTCTTGAGGAAATTGACTCTTTTGAACAAATACTTAAAGCTTTAAAGTTGTTTAAATTCTTGCATGTTGCATACACTTCATGTTCTTGAAGTTTTGTTTGAAATTGTGTTTAATTGACTCACATTTGGGCTTTGATTTTACAAATTGAGCTTTGAATCATGTTATACTATGAATTTACAAGTGTTTTCTAGAAAATTGGCCCCAAAGGATCGAATTTGATGCATTAAAAGTTGATTTTGAGCTTGTAGGTTCAAACTGGAATTTCCAGAATTTGGACTCACGCTTGAGCAGGGAAAGTGGCGCTTGAGTGTGGAATACGGGTAACCAGCACTTTGCATTGTTTTACAGTCCGCTCAAGCGGGGGAGTGCATGCTAGAGCGAGGACCTGAGTCACAATCTCGAGCGGGGGTCGAGCGCCCGTCGAGCGTGAATTTCATGCATCCAGTATTTTTGCCATGTTTTGCAGTCCGCTTGAGTGGGGAAAGTGACACTCGAGCGGAGATCCTTTGTCTGCATGTCCACTCGAGCGTAGAAAGCCACGCTCGAGCGTGACCCCTATTTTCTGAAAATTTTGTAAAGTGTTTAAAAGTGCATCTTTGCATCCTCTTTCCATCCTAGGCATTCTTAGGGCTTGTTTAAGGCATCTTAAGGAGGATATTGATGTAGAACCACACCGAGGCAAATTAGGGATTAAATTATTATTTTCCCGACTGTGTAGCTTAGTGTGTGTTCGTTCTAACTGTGTAGGGTTGGCACCCGAGGATGCTCATTAGCTGCTTAGCCCAGAACTCTGTGAGTAACACTGTTGTAAAGATATGTTCAATTGAAATTATTTTCTGAACAAATGACTGATCTGCTTTATGAATAACACTGTCTACTGAATGATTGTTTGTCCTAATTGCGAACTGTATTCGTGGCATCCATAGCATTTTCTGTTACTGCTACTGTTACAAAGATCTCTGTCGGTTCCCATGTTTGGAACCACTACTGTTTACTGATATGATAGCCATCAACTGACTGTTCGGTCTGTTAAGACCTACTGTACTGCTTTGCTATTGGATGTACCACATATGACTGCTATAACTGAATAACTGTTATACTAATATAAATGACTGATTTAGATACTGAAAGGACATTCATTCTTAAGCTCTTTACGTACATGTTATTCACTAGGCTTTAGCTCACTGCTCATATATATATATACATATATGTAGGTGTTCAGGCACCGGATCGTTGCTAAGAGCATCAGGCTAAGCTCTTGTTTTGTCAAGCCAACCTTTGTGCCTCACTTCGAGGTTCCAGATCTGTTCAAGCTAAGGCTGCTTTTGGGGTGTTTAGGCTCACCCATTTGTCTCTGTTTTGTACCGACTGTTTAAGACTTATACTGTACTGAGTGCCTTCGTATATGATGTAAATACGTTTCAGTTATGAATGTGAATATGATATGAAAAGTCTTTTTGCATACAGACTGTCACAGCTCATTGGACATCTTTTAATTACTGTTTTGGCTTCCGCCAGCCCCTGTACTCTGTATTACTATTTTACTGTTAAGCAGGCCTTCGGTAATCTCGGATTACTGGCCGGTTACGGTGCTAAACCCATAGGGGCGGGTTTGGGTCGTGACACAAAAGATCTGGATTCAGTTTTAAGAAGAACCGTTCAATTGTCACGAATAAGAAACAAAATACGGGATCTTCTAGCAGCTTAAGTCAAAGCAGTGGGTCTGCGCCTGTTTATACTCAATGTGGGAGGAGACATAGAGGAGTTTTCCATCGGGTATTAGGTGCTTGTTTCTAGTGTGGCAAGATGGGCCACTTGATAAGGGATTGTCCAATCGGGTCAGAAAATGCCAATCATCCTATGGCAAGTTCAGCAGGATCTGCTTTTGGGTCAAAAACAAATGCTAGAACTAATACTAGGAAAGAACCTCTAAGACAAGGTCGAGTGTTTGCCTTAATGCCTGGTGACGTATAGAACACCGAAGCTGTGGTGTCAGGTATACTCCCTATATGTTCTCAAAATGCATGTGTACTGATAGATTCTGGTTCTACGCATTCTTTTGTATCGCATGTTTTCTCTCGAAAATTAACTAAACCATTAAAACCTATACCATATGTGTTATCTACATCTGCGCCGTCTGGGGATTCTATGATATGTGCTTATGTTTATCCGGCATGTGATATTGTGATTAGTGATGTGACATTGTATATTGACTTGTTGCCCTTAAGCATTGATCATTTTGATTCTATTCTGGGTATGGATTGGTTAATTAAATACTATGCCACCATTGATTGTGCAAGTAAATCCGTTGTGTTTAGACCACCTGGTATACTTGACTTTACTTTTATTGGATATGGGGTAGTTCCTCCACCATACTTGATTTCATTTATGCAAGCCAAGACGTTGTTGAGAAAAGGGTGTCGAGGCTATTTGTGTAGTCTGTTGACTGTGTCTTCAGATAGTAACAATGTGGGAACTATTCTGGTGGTTTGTGACTTTCCTGATGTGTTTCCTAATGACCTGCCTGGGGATTTAATTGACAGTGGAATTGAGTTTACAATCGACATAGTACCTGGAACACAACCTATTTCTAAAACCCCATATAGAATGTCAACATCTGAACTGAAAGAGTTAAAAGTCCAACTTCAAGAACTGTTAGACAAGAAGTTTATTTGCCCGAGAACTTCACCATGGGGTGTTGTAGTGTTATTTTTCAAAAAGAAAGATGGGTCTTTGAGGCTATGTATTGACTACCGTGAGTTGAACAAAGTAACCATCAAAAACAAGTACCCACTACCCCGAATAGATGACTTGCTTAATCAACTTCAGGGAGCCCAATTGTTTTCTAAAATTGATCTTAGATCCGGGTATCACCAGTTAAAGGTTAAGGCAGAAGATGTAGAGAAAATTGCATTCAGAATTAGATACGGTCACTATGAATTTTTGGTAATGCCGTTTGAGGTGACTAATGCACCTGCTGCCTTCATGGATCTTATGAACAGAGTGTTTAAATTATATCTGGATGAATTTGTTGTTGTATTTATTGATGATATCTTGATTTACTCCAAAGGCAGGGAAGATCATGAGAATCACTTGAGAACCATGTTACAGACTCTGAGAAAAAAGAAACTATATGCAAAATTGTCCAAAGGTGAATTTTGGCTCGACAGTGTAGCATTTTTGGGACATGTGATTAACAAGAATGGTGTACCAATAGACCCATAGAAAATTGAAGCTATTGTCGACTAGCCAAGACCAACCAATGTGATAGAAGTTAGAAGTTTTCTAGGACTTGTTGGTTATTACAGAAGATTTGTGAAAGACTTTTCAAAACTTGCTATGCCATTGACCCAGTTAACCCAGAAAAAATGTCTCATTTGACTGGAATGATCAAAGGAGTCTGCCTTCCAAGAGTTGAAAGCCAGGTTAGTAATTGCACCAATTTTGATTTTGCCTAATGGTACTGATGGGTTTCAAATTTACAGCGATGCTTCCTACAAAGGTTTGGGGTGTGTGTTAATGCAAAATGGGAAAGTGATTGCTTATGCTTCTCGGCAACTCCGTCCTCATGAAAAGAACTATCCAACCCATGACCTTGAATTAGCCATCATAATTTTTGCTTTAAAAATTTGGCGCCATTATTTGTATGGAGTGACTTGTGAAGTATACACAGACCATAAAAGCTTAAAATGCTTCTTTACCCAAAAAGAACTGAACATGAGACAAAGAAGGTGGCTAAAATTGATTAAAAAATATGACCTGCAAATTTTGTGTCATCCAAGGAGGGCAAATACCGTTGCAGATGCATTTAGCCGAAAATCCATTGGGAATTTGTCGTGTTTGCTCACTGGCCAGAAGGAATTGTTATGTGACTTGGAAAAGAATGAAATTGAGATTGTGATGCGTGAACATGGTGGAATCTTAGCTGTTATTTCCGCTCAGCCTGCAATCGTTGAAGAAATTAAGGAGAAACAACCACAAAATGAATTTCTGAAAAAGATATGGATGAAATTGACTCAAAACCATGGCCCAGGTTTGTACTTGAGAAGAATGTGTTGAAATTTCAGGGTCGCCTTTGTGTGCCGGACTATGATGATTTAAGGAAACGCATTCTGACTAAGACCCACAATTCCAAATTAGCTATGTATCCAGGTAATACAAAAATGTATCATGATTTGAAGCAGAATTTTTGGTGGTCGGGAATGAAAAAGGGTATTGTGGATTTTGTGGCTAGATGTTTACACTGCCAATAAGTTAAAGCTAAACATCAATGACCCGCTGGTTTGCTACAACCACTTCCAATACCGGAATGGAAATGGGAGCACATTACCATGGATTTCGTTATGGGATTGTCTCGCTCCTCCCGAGGTATGGATTCTATCTGGGTCATTGTTGACCATTAAACTAGGTCAGCTCATTTTCTACCTGTCAAATCTATTTATAATGTAGACAAGTTAGCTAACATATATTTAAATGAAATTGTGAGATTACATGGTGTACCAGTATCTATAGTGTCTGACAAAGATTCTAAGTTTACATCAAGATTCTGGCAGAGTTTACGACAAGCTTTGGGGACTGAATTGCAATTGACTAGTGTCTACCACCCACAGACAAATGGCCAAACCGAACGAACAAATCAAACTTTGGAAGACATGTTAAGGATGTGTGTTTTAGACTTCTAAGGAAATTGGGAGACCTATTTACCATTGGCCAAATTTGTGTATAACAACAGCTATCATTCAAGTATTAGGATGGCTTCTTATGAGGCTTTGTATGGAAGGAAATGCCGTTCTCTTAGTTGTTGGGCTGAAGTAGGTGACAGACCATTGTTAGGACTAGAACTTGTGCAAGAAACAACTGAAAATGTGAAATTAATTTGACAGAGGTTGAAAACTGCACAAAGCCACTAAAAGAGTAATGCAGATGTCCGAAGGCAAGATAGGGGATACGAAATCGAGGACCACGTATTTATCAAAGTGACTCCAATGAAAGGCCAAACACGGTTTGGCGGGAAAGGAAAATTGGCACCAAGATATGTCGGACCCTATGAAATCCTTGAAAAGATTAATTTGGTGACATATCGGGTAGCTTTACCACCAGTCATGGAACATATGCATAATGTTTTTCATGTATCTATGCTTTGAGAGTATTTGAGAGATCCACTACATGTGATTGAGCCAACTCATGTACTTCTAAAGGATGATTATACATACGAGGAGAGGCCAATGCAAATTGTGAATCACCGAATCAAAAGATTAAGAAACAAGGAAATTTCATTAGTCAAGGTCGATTGGCAGAATCATGGAGAAACCTATGCAACTTGGGAAACAGAAGAAGACATGATGAAAAGATATCCTGAACTGTTCCCTTTGGACCAAGTATTCTTCCAAAATGAAGGTAATTTGAGTTTTGAAGACCAAACTCTTTAAGGGGGGAAAACTGTAACAACCCTGACCCGTGAGTAACGTTAATTCATGCTTAATTACGCCTAATAAAAAATTGAAGGGAAATGTTGCATCATATGTTGCCTTATGTGTGTGTATATATATCTTTCTAACATAAAAAGATCTTTTCATGTTTTCATTTCGGTTTGCGAATTGAAGGCCTTATCGGCATCCGATTCAGAAATTGACTTGATTTATGTGTTGATTGGAATTTTTAGGATTTTATGGTGGGTTTAATTGAAATTCATTTCGGAACGATTAAATTAGAGTAATTAGTGCAAAATCAAGACTAATCAATGAATTCCCTAAATCCAAGCCTAACTAATGCACTAGTGGACTCTTATACGCACCCATACACTCTCATTTCATTTTTTTTGAGCTACAAATGTGAGGAAAGAGAGAGAGACCAAAAGTGAGAGTGAGTTCAACAAGGGAGAAGGGGTAACTTGCAAGAAATTGTTAAAAGTGAAGAGGATTTGAGAGTTTCAACTTCAACATTTGTGAATTGAAGTCTCTAGGTAAGAATTTTATCCTTAGGCCTTGAAATCTAGACTATAATGCATGAATACAAGAGAACTATGTTGATTGATGCAAGAATTGAGTTAGAAATGAAGAGTATTGAGCCATACCATGCATGCATGTATATTTTCTCACATCTTGAGTTTAATTTCCAAGAATTCGCTTATGAATGTCTTGAATTCACCTTAATTTTGGGAAATCATCAAGTTTCATGTTGTTTTGTAGCACTTGATCATGTTTTGAGAAGCGTAAGTTCAAAGGAACCCATGAATGTCATGTTCATAGATCATTTATAAATTTTAAGTTGAATTTTTGCACAATTGGCAAGTTATTTGGCCATGATTTCTTGAAAAGATCCTTAATTCATGATGTATTATGAGTTTGTAAGTGTTCCTCAAGTTTTGGCCCAAAAAAACCAAGTTTTGATGCTTAAAGATTGAGTTTTGAGCTTTGGAAGCAAATCTAGAAATTCCAAAATTTTGCTTCCATGCTCGAGTGTAGGAGTCCACGCACGAGCGACCACTCTGAGTGCGTGCACTTCTGCTCGAGCGACCATAAGTCCACTTGAGCGTGAAATGCAAGCTCCCAGAAGTTCATGTATTTTTGTAGATCGCTCGAGCGACAAGAGTCACGCTCGAACGAGAGTTTGAGTCTCACGCTCGAGCAAGGATCGAGCATCCATCGAGCGTACAAATCAAGCAACCAGTACTTTTTCAAAATTTATAGATCGCTTGAGCGAAGGAAGTTCTGCTCGAGCGAACCCTCACGTTTTGCATGTCCGCTTGAGTGAGGAAAGCCACACTCGCACGCAAACTTTGTTTTCAGCAAGTTTTGAAAAATGTTGTCAAGTACAATTTTGCATCCTCATCCCATCCTAGGCATTCCTAGGCTAAGATTAAGACACCATAATGAGGATAAAGGCTAGAAACACACTAAAAACAAATGAAATAAGTTGTGTACAATCCGAGCGTGTGTTTCAATGTATGTATCTGTTATTTTATGTAGGTCACGCGCCGCAAAACATCTGATTTGCTTACTTTGTCTGTTTACCTTGGAGCCTCTGTTATCTGTGAATAATAACTTTGTAAAGCTATGTTCAATTATAAGTATTTTCTGAATGATATAAGATGATCTGTTTTCTGAAATATTATTATTTTCTGCATAAATAAATGATTTTCTAATATTTCTGAAATGCATTCGTGGCATTCTTAGCTTCAGATGACATCTGCTATCTGTTTTGTTATGTCCCAATTATGGGTGAACTGTACGTCTCACGAGCCAATTGTTATGGATCCTTATGTATACGTCCCTTTATGGGCCAACTGTACGTCTCATGAGCCAACTGTACCGTCTTCGTGCACGAGAGTCAACTGTATGCCTTTATGGTCGTCCCTTTATGGGTCAACTGTATGCCTTTATGGTCGTCTCTTTATGGTCAACTGTTTCTGCTAGTGCTAATGAATGTGCCACGTATGATTAATTGCATTTTCTAATTATGAATACGACTTTGAAACTATATCTATTATGTACTATGATTTCTGAACATAATTACGAATTCATTTCTGACAACTATTGAATTCTGTTTTCTATAACTGTTATAGACAACATTCATTAAACCTCTTTACTTTGTTATTATTCACTAGGCTCCTACTCACTGTTTATATTATGTATGTAGGTGAGCAGGCACGTGACCAGGCCCAGAGTTGACGGCCTATGTTTCTGTTTTGTCAGCCAACTACCGTGCCTCCTGAGGAGATTCCTTTTGAGAGGATTATGTCAAGGCTTTAATTGAGCTTGTTTTGTATATATCTGTACTTGGGCTAAGTACCCTTTGACCCTATCTGTGTAATTGGGTGATGTATGACTAATGTATTTTTGACGTCACATCTATATATATATATATAAGACTGTCCCATAAAATTTATGTCCCATGTATGTCTGCACAGCTCTATGGACTATGTTAATTTTGTATATTTGCTTCCTCAACCCCTATCTTATGTTATCCTGTTCAGAGGCCTTTGGTAATCCAAGGATTACTGGCCAATTATGATGCTAAACCCATAGGGGCGGGTTTGGGTTGTGACAACCATCTACCTCATCATTATCCTCTGAGGTTTCATCATTTTCTTTTTGTTCTTCTTTCTCCTTGAGAGCATCTAGTCGAGCGACTAAGGCACTGATATGGGTATTATTGGATTGTTGTGAAGATGACTCTATACTTTCACGGAATTGCATAAGAATAACCCATGTATCTTTGACATTCTTGCAATGAGAAATCCAATCTTGTTCTCCTTCAGAAAGTGCTTCTCGAATGGTGTTCAGAACTGTTTCACTACTCTCCATGTTAGCCCTTTCAACATCACTCCATTCTTTAGTCAACTTGGCAACCTTTTGATTGGTGTTCAGATCGATCACAAATGGTGCTTCAATTTTTTCCTCAATTGTGTGCCAACCTTCAGGATCCCAAGCTCTAAGATAAACTCGCATTCTACACCTCCAGTACAGATAATTACTCCCATCAAAGGAATGTGCACAATGCAGACTAGGCCCACGAGCAGACTCAACTGGCTTGGGAGTTGATTAAGTGAAACAAGAGTAGAATGCCATGTAGGTACTATCTTCGTCTTCACCAGATTCGGTTTCCTCAGCTTCTTGCTCTGACCCGCTTTCATTATCCCAAGTCACTGTGTAGACTTTCTTTTGGTTCTTTTTCGAAGGACATTCGAGAGCAATATGTCCAAACCCTTGGCATTTATAGCACTTGACTTGTCTTCTCATAGTCTTCTTTTCAGTCTTTGGAGCAACTTTGGGTTGAACAAGTTTGGGTTTATCATTACCCTTATCTTTAGAGTTACAATCCTTAAAGTTAGGCTTCTTTTTCTTTAAATTTTTTTAAAATTGTTTAGTAAACATAGTCATCATTTCGGACTCTGGATCAATTTCCACCTCGGGGTTCTTGGCAGTCTCATGAGCACTAGTAAAGGCCATAATATCTTTTTGTTTTTTTCTTAGAAATCAGATGGGCTTCATAAGTCTGTAGGTTTCCAACCAATTGATCAAGTTTGAGGTTCTTAATATCCTGAGTCTCCTCTATAGCTGTCACTTTTGATTGGAACCTATTGGGTAAGAACCTCAAAATTTTTCCAACCACTTTAGATTCAGAGATTTTTCTCACTGAGTATGAAACAAGAATTCACGATATCACTAAATATAGCATAAAAATCATCAAACGTCTCATCCTTGCGCGTAAAAAGGGTTTCAAAAGAGGAGGTCAGACTTTGAAGTTTTGACCTTTTAACAGTAGTAGTACCCGCGTGAATTGTTTCAAAAATGTCACAAGCCTCTTTTGCTACCTCATACGTACAAATACGACGAAACTCCTTAGGTGTGACAGAGCAAAAGAGAGAATTGAACGCTTTACTGTTCTGACTTGAATTTTGATAATCAGTTGTGTCCTAATTATCGATTGGTTTGGGAATATCAACACCATCAATGGTAACCATAGGTTCACTCCACCTATAGATAACAGAGTTTCAAACGTTCTCATCAATTGATTTTAAAAATGCCCTTATACAGGGTTTCCAATAAGAACAGTTTGTTACATCAAGTAAAAGGGGTCGATGGGTTGAGTTATTTTCATGAATTGAATCCATTAACACGTGTGACGCCCCAAAATTTGAGGACATCATAATAAGGTTTAAAACTTAAAATCAATTTTCTTAATTAAGAATCCTCATCAATGTTGTCACCAAATTTACCATCATCCATTAATTAACAACACAAAAACTAAAAGTTCTTAAATTACAACACCAGTCAAACTTAAAACTTTGTCTTAGTACACAAATATAAAAAAAAATTAGAGAAAAACTAGAAAACTCAGAAAAATGGTTCATGGAACTTTGGCGCGCTTCAAGCTAAGCAGGGCTGAACGTTGCCTTCCAACACCTTGGTGTTTCCTTCGGTTTCTTTGGTACCTCGCTTGAAACGCTAGGGCAACGGGAATACCAATGAACGATGAGCTCAATAAGATACTACAACCCGAAATACCCACCCCGATAATAATACTCACAATTAATGAATAATGCGTAGTAACAGAATAACAGGTAGCATTTAATAAGCATAACAGGAATGCCATCAGTTGAAATAATAACAATAGATAATAAATAAATAAAAATGACAAACAGAAGCATTATTTCGTCATAAGGAAAGTGCCTACTTTTCTTTTTAAATTCTCATAGATTTAGTTTATCAGATAAGTTTAAGTAACTCCCCACAGAGCACTATTTCCATTCAACCGCTAAACAATGGCCACGGGCAATTCTAACTTTCCCTTGGTCAAATATTCAAATGTTACTTGCTATAACTACCAATGATGCCCACACACCAGGGTTACGTACCCGAGTTGTGATATCACGGTCTGCCCCAAGGGAATGGTCTATGTTGTGACACCCACACCACCAACCTTATATCGCCTACACCGATAAGAGCCGAAATACCTTCCCGTGCCATGTTAGGGTTCGCAACTCACTGGCGCAAGCTTCTAAATCGGGCTCACACTTTAAATTTTTAATGTATCATCGGCTCAATTTCGTGTTTCTTTACTTCTTCGAATTCACATTTTTTATGTATGTGTGAGTTTTAGCTTGATAACCACAGTGATATAATGTTTATATAGCACAACACAATCATATATGGCAACTAAAATAAATGTGATAGAATGTCTTAGGAATTATCACAAAATTTCTTAAGAATTAACACACTTCTTCTTTCAGCACTGTATGGTTAGAAAACAAAAATATGAAACCCATACCAAACGAAGTTCAACCATTATAATATTTTAACTGGTGCTAGGTCATCGAGTTAGGAAAATATTTCGAGAAGAGTACCAGGGCTGAAAAAGATTTTAAAATAGAGAAATAATTTTTGGAAGAAAACTAGTTTTCTGGGACAGTGGGTTATATTAACCTCCAGCACAGGTGATCCGGGTTTGAAAAATAAAAAGGGGCCTCAAACGGTGTCGAAAAGAGGCATAGTCAGAACAGTTTGCTAAATTTTTGAGTTTAGAACATATTTCCAGAAGAGTGTGAAGGCTGAAAACCTGTCGAAGATGGTCAAATAATTTTTATAAGAAAACTGGACAGATTCTGTCACATTTTGGAAAAATTGGTATTTCTCTCTCAATACTTAATAAAAAATTATGACCCTAGTGGTGGTTGAAAGGTAACTTAAAAATCTAACTTTTCCAATCTGAATCACTTGAAAATTCATTCTGTGGAATAAACGGTGGCCTGGTAAAGTCAGCATTGCTGCTGCCTCCAAACAGCAATGAAGTTAAAAATATATTTAGGCCATGAAACATTGTCAAATAATTTTCTTCAATATTCTAACACCATGAAAACATGTTAAACTAACTCCAGTAGTCTCAGATTTTAGAGAAAATTACTATGTAGTCCTATGTAGGGGATTTATTTCCCTTCTAATCCCAATATATTTTTAATAGATTAATAGGTCTCACTACAAGAATTCACACTTTTGCCGACTAAAATTTTGGTCGGCAAAAGTCCATTTTTAGTCGGCAAAAGTTATCCGCGACTAACATTTTTGGTCGCCACTTTGGTCGCCAATTGAGGGTCGCGGAAAGTAATTAGCGACTAAAAAATTTTTTAGTCGCGAAAAAGTTATATTTGCCGACTAAATTTTTGGTCGCTAAATATATAATTACTGCGACTAATCCATTTAGTAGTTAAAACACTTCAGTCGCGAAAAAATTCTATTTGCCGACTAAATTTTTGGTCGCTAAATATATAATTACTGCGACTAATCCATTTAGTAGTTAAAACACTTTAGTCGCGAAAAATTATATTTTCCCGACCAAACATGTTAGTTGCCAATTTGCACATTCAACGACCAAAAAGTTTGGTCAGCAATTGTAATTCATTTTCCACGACAAAAAACTTTGGTCGGCAATTGTGACCCATTTTGGCGGCCAAAAAATGTGGTCGCCAATTGTCACATTCCACGACCAAAAAGTTTGGTCGGCAATACATTCCACGACCAACAAATTTGGTCGGCAAATGACACATTCCATGACCAAAAAGTTTGGTTGGCAATTGTGGCCCGTTTTGGCGACCAAAAATTTTGGTTGCTAGTTGTCACATTTCGCGACCAAAAAGTTTGGTCGCCAATTGTCCCATTCCTCCACCACCAAACATATTAGTTGCGAAAAAGAATGTTTACGCAACTAAAACTTTAGTCGGCAATTGACCTATTAGCGACGAAATCCTTTGGTTGCCAAAAATAATGATTTTAACGACTAATTATTTAGTCGCCAAATGTACCCTCTTGCCTACCTTATTTAGTTGGCAAAAGTATTAGTTTTCTTTCCCGACTAATCAATTGGTCACCAAAACCAAAAAAACAAATTCAAAATTTGGTTGCCAACATCCAACAAAATAAACCTGTAATTCATAATAATTCATCCAATCCATTCAATATAATATGTAATTTGCAAGAATCATTCAAATCAACTGAATTATAAACATTTGACAAAATACATAAATCATCCAATCTTGAACCTGTTTAATGAAAGTCATCAACTATTATAAGTTTTCATCCACAAGTAATTTCAAACTACATATTCCTCCAATTAAAAATCCACTTGTAATCTATATAATCATCCAAGTCACATCCATCTAACATAACAATTTAAAATATAACAATTACTTGTTATTATGTTTTAAATTGTTATCCATGCGCATCTATCAAAAAATATACACACTAGTAATCTACCCAAATATTTTCCATACACATCCATCCAAAAATATAACTACTAGTCCACCCAAATCTTTTCCATACATACATCTATCCAAAAATATATATTCCTTCCAAAAATGCTTATACTGCCAATTAGTCCTGTACAATTTAGCTTCGTGCACGAGATCATCCATTTTTACCAAAGAAAATGAGAAATAATGGCAGGCAACTTTTTGTTGAAAATATTTGCACATCACTTTATTGTAAAGTTGGACAAAAAATGAAAAAATTTCAGTGGAAAGTAAAGGAAACATTAACAAATTAAATGACTATCAATACCATTTTGTAAATAAAACATCATTCATATGTATATATCAATTCTAACTATTGTTCAACTTTACAATAGTTAAACATCATTAACATCATCTTCTAACCTGTTACAGGTGTTCATAACAACGACGGCCGTTACAATTGTGCAATTGAATCACATTGCCAAAGCGGCTGTAATGGGTAGCAATATTATGTAATGGTGTTACATAACAGTTTTAGCCCATTTTTAAAACCTTGCTCCCCTTTATCCTGCCATCTCCTTTCATCTCACCTAGACCCGTTACAATACTCACTTTGCTCACCCACCACCCCTGTAATCCTTTTTCACTTCCACAACCATCTCCTGTCAACCCCTCTCCCCAACTTAGCCCACCCCGTCTTTCCTCACCCACACTAGCCTTGCCATTCCCTCACCCCTCACCCACCATTCTATACAAACCCAATAGCACCCACTACCATCACACATTCTAGTCCTGAAAATCAATTCCAGTACCGAAAATACGTCTTCGAATTTGAATAACTCCAGTGTATTGTTTCCTAAAACTTGGTCATTTATATATACAATGTTATATGTGTATAATATGATTAAATTATAAATTAAGATACAACTTACAAAATAAATTATAATGTTAGGGTGTATAGGCTAATAATTTATTTGGTTAACATGTAATTAGAATAAAAAAAAATATATTATATATAACAGAAGAGAGAGAATGAGAAGAAAGTAGATAGGTATTAAGATTACGGAGTTAGTATTGCAATTTAGTCTAAAAGCACATGAGGAGTCTATGGTATTTTTAATTGACAGGTAGTCAAGTGCTCCAAGGTGAAACCCTTAAGGGATAAAGAGGATTTTCCCTTAAATTAAAATCATGTTTGATAGCTGATTTACCAAGTGCTATAGTCTACATTTCTATGAGATAGTAGAGAAGAAGCTTGTTTATCTATGACGTAAAAATAAAAACAAACCCTTACCACATCTCAAATCTATTGAAAATATATTATTAAATGCAATCTTGGATGACGTGCCTGTATGGGTCTCCTACAAAAGAAAGTTCGATAGAATTTTCCAAAGTGGTAGGGATTGAGAAGCCATTTCAATGTTTAGATACTGCAGCAAAAATATTGAATGAAGCTTTACAGTAAACAAGCTTCTAGTTGTAACAGAAGTCCCAAGAACCTAACGCTATAGACACCGACTAGTTTGCCTTCAATATTTTTAAGATCTAATGCAAATCTGATAAAATTCGGTCCATGTAATTTCTAAAGCTAAAAGGTTTCAATTAACTAGCTAAATTATAAGCAGCTCTAAAAATATAATCATGAAAATTAGGGATACTAGCCTTTACTAGTAATTCAGTAGATTGTGGGGTTCTTTATTTCCATAACATCATCCTAAAATTATATGAGTCAACTTAATGTTCCATTCATCAAAGCCACAAATAGAAGGTTTCATAAATGCCATACCACTAGGAAACCAGGAACACCCAACAAGGAAAAAACAAAGGAACAAAAAAATCTAAGGCAAACCAACATAAATATCCCGTTTTATCTAACAAAGACTCTTCACTTGCATCAACAGACTCTTCACCTCTCTCGCCTGCTTCAACTCTAGTCCTATCGACACACCGCTTGGTCCCACAAGTTTCTTTAATCTAGTCGGAGGTGACCGTTATGATCTCCAGGATGTTTGGGGTTTTTTAGTTTATATTGCCCCCAAATGGCCCATTTTTGCCTTTTGCCTCGATTTTTTTGTCTAACTCTTTAACCATGCGTCCGATCAATGCGCCGCTTCCTCTCATACATTTTTTTAATGTAGGACGAGGTGCCTATTATGATATCGAGGTTGTTTCAGTTCTGTTTCCAATGTTTGGCCCCAAATGGGCTGTTTTCCCCTTTTTTGCCTCACAATTGGTTCTCTAATGTTCTCATAACACGTTTATTTGCCTTGACTTTGAACATAAATATAATGCAATTTGGTTAACACACTTACCCATTACCGTGGTGGGGACTTTGATGGATTGAGCATTTCCAAAACTTTCCAAAAATCTGCCCTTGCATCTCTCGACGTTGTCTTGCATTCTCTGCATCTTTTATTTGTTGGTCCTCTTCCTTTTTTTGATGCTCCTTATGGTCACTCTGTTGCTCCGCACGTAGTATCTCCAACTCGGATGTAAGCCCTTTCAAGTGCTCCTCACGTGCTTGTGTTGCCGCATTCAACCCAGAATCACAGGACGAGGGCTTTGGTCCGACCCCAAAACCTCTCAAGTATCCCTTCTTCTTCCCAAGAACCACTCTTGATATATCCTCTTGTGTCATGGGTGTTCCAGACTCGATAGACTCATCCCGCACCATCGTCATTTGCTCCTGTAATTGTGACACTAGAATATTGTTAATATAAATCAAACACAGTAGTTAGTATAAGTGTCCAAATGATTGGAATACTTGCATGTAGAGCACCGCATATAGGATCAATCCATTCTTTTGTCTTCTTGTGCTGATGAGTGTCCTTGTAGAAATCGCAAATATCTGGCAAGAAGCCACCGTTTTCCTGCACCTGTGATATGCCAAACACCGAGATCAACACTCCTTCATTAATATGATAGCATATGAAATAAGTGTGGATAAAGTTAATAAAATCAATGACACACATCTCACCGCAATGCTCATCGCCGCCGGAAAAGATCGCGACCCACTATTGTGATTGTAGGGTAGCTTGCTTCTATTAAGTTTCCCGATGTCGTAGCGACGCTACATAATCCATATTGTAAGGGTTTGTTACATATATAGTTAAACAATGATAACAGTACTAACTAATAACTAAATCATAACATACCTTACGATCTTTATGTAACACATAACAGTTCCTTTCCACAACTTGATGGGATAGTGAATTCTCCTCGTAATTCTCCCCAATCTCAAATTTATCCTACAATCAATGCAAACCAAATAAGTAACTTAACTGATGTAATGTCAAAAGCTGAAAATTTGTTAAGAGTGAGAAAACCTTAAAATGGTGTCATTATACTAGTTTAAATAAGGGAGAAGATTCCCTATAGTCTTGCCATGATATATGATCCACCACTTTCATAGTTCAATATGTGAAGAAAGAATTTGCTGACTATATCATTTTAATGTTAAACACAAGTTAATTGTCATGGCTTTGCTATATGGTGCAATACCTTTTGTGTGTGTGTATATATGTATATATAGATATAGAAACCTACCTATTGACAAATAGATTTGATGACTTTTTTGTAGACTGGCTATCCAAAGGCTTGAAATTACAAAGAATGACTTGTGACACAGGATTGCAAAAACAAAATTTGGCTACCATCTGTGTTAGGCTAGAGGAAATGCTATTTTACAGGCTACCTAGGAGAGAAGGAAGCAAGCTTTTCAGGAGCGTCGCTTTGGACTTGAACAAGATGTATACTGTTTTTTACCCATTACATATGGAAAAGATTTGTGGTTGTTTTCCCATTACTTGGTTTCTTTTGATACTATTTTCTATCTTTGTTTTTTTACTCGATATGTTCAGTATTGGGCATGAACTTCAGGTTTGTCCCTTCAGTTAAATATGTTTATTTGCATGCCATTTTATGCCTTGGTTTTGTTTCACAGTTTTTCTAATAGTGAATTTTCTGATGCAATTGAAAATAATCCATAATAGGTAAGATGTTGAGTCACTTTTTCTAATAATATCTCTTCATAGAATCACATAGTAAAATGGCAATGATTTTCCCTGTCACCACTTTGCAGAATAATAGGTTACAAGAAGTTATTGATGCATGGAAAGACCTTTATTTTGTGTGTGTCTATGTGTGTGTGTGTGTGTGTGTATGTGAGAGAGAGAGAGAGAGAGAGAGAGAGAGAGAGAGAGTTGTGAAATTCGTGAATGAACTGCCTTTTATGAGATAAGTTAAAATTTGGGTCTTAGGAAACTGCATAGCACATTAGAGCCAATTTTAAATGGGAAGTGAGACGTTGCTTGATTGATAGATTAGAAGGAAGAAAATAGCCTCTGAGTATCATCTACTGTTTGAAGAGAAGGCCACTGTGCATATTTTGTTGATATGACAGAAAGTTGTAACTGTTAAAGATCCTAATTTTTTTTTGCCAAACTGGTGTGGATAGAGCTGGGCATGACGATTACTTGGTTCTGTCAGCTGGCTAGATGAGAGGCAGATGATAGTCTGTAACTTCACAAATAGATATCTACGAAAAGAATACTTCTTAGCAGTATTGTTACTAGGAAACAATAACAATTCTTAGTTTTTTTTTTTCCAGTCTAAACAATCAAAATAGAGAACCAAAAAGGGAAAAAAAATAAAAGAACTGAATAGATTTATTAGGCAATGGGGAAAGTAAGAAGGCATGTAAAGAAAATTAAACTAGCCGAATATACCAAAATATCATATCTGCATAATGGAGTTTGCAATATTCACATAATGACTTATTATTAACTAATAATATTTTCAAATAAATCAGTAGTTATAGCGATCCCGGGTTTACCCTTGTCGTACAGTGATCCGGACGTGTGTCCGTGGATGTTGGTAGTGGATTGTTGTCCTGTTTACGTCCTTTCATATATTGTATTTGAGTTATAGGATGTGTTGGGGTTTGTTTGAGTTGGTTGTATTTGGGAGCCAAGGGTCTTTGCCGAAATTTTGTCCTTCGCTCGAGGGAGGAGTTTGTCGCTGGAGCGGGCGTTGAGTTTTGTGTCAGTGGGTCGAGCAGGCGGCTTCGAAAGCGAAATGGATGCGTCTGGCTGGACTGAACACCATGATTTCGCTCGGCGGTGATTCTTCGCCGAGCGATCTGGTTTAGTCTTCGCCGGCGGCGGTTCGTCGCTTCAGCGTCGTCTAGTGCGAACTGAAGGTCGAGCTCTGCTCGAAGCGAGCTTTTATTCGCCGAGCGAGCTTCTAGGATGTTGGCTCGGCGAGACCTTTTTGGCTCGAGCTACGGTTTTACGTCTGCAGTCGCTCGGCGACCAAGTCTTCTTCAGCGAGCCTATTTATATCGATTCGGCAATGAGTTTCAAATCGATTTTTTATAAACTTTTGATCCAATCCTCCAGATCGAGAGCTTCTCTCTCTAACTTTACACTCTCTCTAAGGTTTGATCTATCTAGGATCATTTCCTTTCCATCTTGCTTTGTTAAAAGGTAGAGGTTGTCGAGGGCTTCGATTTAATCTGAAAAAGTCGGTGTTTGGAGCACTTTGATTCTTGGGTCTTCATCTCCTTTTGGGCTTAAACTTTGAGGTAGGGATATCCTACTCCTTTTATAGATTTTGTCTTTGAATTTTAGCATTTTGATATGTTGGTTGTTGTTTGTGAAATTTTGGGAAACTTTGGGCCATTGTGTAATTTTATAAAAGTTTGGGGTTTTGTCTATAATAAACCTAGAAGCATGTTTGGTATAGAAACATGGGATTAATGTTGAAACATTAGTGAAATTGGAACCTAAGGGTTGTAATGTTAATCATGGAAACGTCCTAATTACATTGATTAATTAATTTGAATAATTAATTGTGGAGAAGCGAGAATTGAAGTTGAATTGCGACATGCGTTATGCCGATGGGAAGAATACATAGATTTTATGTATTGATATGTGATGTGTATAATTGTGATATATATATGCATTGTGTTGTGTTGGAGGAGATAGGGGATGGACTCCACGGTTTAGGGGAAGATAGGGGATGGACCTCTAAACCGGATGTTACTGGGAGGAGATAGGGGATGAACTCCGTAGATAGAGCATGTATGCTTATCTAGAAAATATTGGCAGAGCATGTATGCTTGTCATGGAAAGTGTGAATATATCTGTTTTGTTTATACTTGTTGAAGTGATGAAAGAATGTAAGAGAATGGACCATCTATCAATTGTTAATCTTTTAGTCATTATTTATGATTGGTTTAGTATATTTCTACTGGGCTGTAGCTCACCCTATATGGGAACATCTTTTTCAGGTACTGGTAGCATGCCACCTCCAAGGACATAACTTGGAAGGCTAGTGGCGGATGGACTTTTGTTTGTCTTTCCTTTTGCAGTGTTACATGTAAATTCAAGCCTAGGGCTTAATGTGTAAATGAGCTAGCACTCTATTTTCGTAACCAAGTGTTAACTTGAAAGTCAGAAGCCCTTAGGCCATTTGCTTTTGTTGTTAACATGTAATACGTGTTGTAATAGAACCCTGTTGAATGAAAGAACGTGGATCCTTTTATATATCATAGCATGTCAATATTGTTGGGTTAAATGTCATTATTTCCGTATGCTACAACTTGGTATCGAGAGCGCATCGGTTCAATACTTTGGTGCGTGGGAAGTGATTAGGATCACAATGGGTTTGTCTCGCTTGATAGAGACTTAGGTGTATTGTTATATGTTTATGTGATAACATGCTTATATGATTATTTGGGTATGGGATTTAGTTTTTAGGATGTTGATTGGGTCTTTGGGTTTCTGGGAGTCTTGTTGGAAAGGCACTTGATCAATCTTTGTTTCTAACCAAGACTCTAGTAACGCTTTGGGACTATCATCATCCGAAATGAAATTCGTAAGTGCTATATGTGATTATGTGCTTACGTAGAATGAATTACAGTTATCCATGCATTAGGACGTGAGTGTTTAGTTTTGGCACGTTTATAAATGTGCTAACGCTCGTGTTACCTTTATTAGGATGTCGACGAGCAAGAGGTGGTAGGCGTGGTAGGCCTAGGAGGCGGAAGTGCCATTACCGGATGAGGTTCCGATTCGAGAAGGGGTTGGTCAGCCAATGTGGCCGAGCCAAGGTCAAGAGCCATGGGTGCCTTGGCCCGAGAGATAGCGGGCCTTAGGTATTCTCAGCAGAAATCGTGCAACCGAGGCGACCTTCTTTCTTGAAGAGGGAGTTCTTCGGTCTAACCGGAGGAGTTTGTTGGAGATCCTAAGGAGCCATTGAAGGCGCATTTAGTGGCTAGAACAGATGAGTAAAACGCTCAAATGCTAGGCATTGAGGATGGAGCGTTGAAAGTGACCTTGGCATCCTTCCACCAAGGAGATGCGGGTCAATGGTGGAAGTATGAGAAAGTTCGATGGAATTGGTACTTGGGTGGCGTTTGTGAATGCTTTCCAGAGAGGTTTTTATCCGCATGGCTAGGAGAGACTAAGGGATCGGTTACCAAGCTTAAGCAGGAGGGTTTGTCTGTGGCGAGTTTGAGGCTACATTTACTAGCTTGTCTGTTTGCACTGAACTTGTGGCGGCGTAAGAGCGCAGTTGTTATGAGTTTGAGCGAAGTTGAGGTGGGACCTCAAGTTGAAAGTTGGTGGACCTTATATTCGAGAGTACAGGCATTTGGTGGATGCTGCAGCTCATATGGAGCTGATGATGCAGGAGGGAGAAGAGGAGAAACATGGGGGCTCCAAGAGGGGCCAAGAGGGACAGGGTGATGGCTGGAGGCAGAGGGGTTATAACCTCACCGCCCCAGTGGTTTGGCCAGTCGACTTTCCAAAGACTGAGTGCTGAGCTCGGAGGGGCAACAGGAGAGTTCACTGTTTCAAGTGTGGCCACCGGTCACAAGGCTTCGCTTGCCCAAAGGGCGGGGTCGAGAGCCGCTTTCTTCACACCTGCACCACAGTCGAGTTCGGGGGCGGCCAGATCGTGTTACCAGTGTGGACAGCCCGGGCACATGAAGAGGTATTGCCCACGGTTGAGTGCCACACCAGGAGCGTCTGGTTCTAGACAGACGCAGGGATTTCAGCCAGCTCAGTCTGTGCAGGCCTCGAGGGCCAATCCGGGGGCCTCGTCGTCCCGATCAGACAAAGATCCTATGCTCGAGAGGCGAAAGGTGTAGATCAGGCCTACAGGCGCTGCGGTATCTTGTCACAGACCTAGTACCGGCTCCATCAGTAGTGAGAGGTACCTTTTTGTTTTGCAATTCGGTTGCTAGAGTGTTGATTGACACGGGTGCATCTCATTCTTTTGTATCTGCTACATTTGCATCTGTGTTGGAACTGGAGTTAGCACTTTTAGCATCTCCTATTTGCGTTGTGTCACCTATTGGGGGTGAGTTAATTTTGAGGCACGGATGTAGAGGTTGTGATTTAGAGGTCGGCGATCATCGACTTCCTTTTCCATTTGTAGTTATGCCCATGAAGGGCTTTGATGTTATTTTGGGTATGGGTGGTTATCGTCATACCGGCGGTTATTGATTGCTACCGCCAGAGGGTTACTTGTCTGATGTGAACGGGAGTTTTTCCACTTTTTAGGAGCCCGGTTCGGTAGTGTTGTGCCACAGGGGTGCGGTCGGCGATGGCGGAAGGAGCTTAGTAGTCTACTTGCTACTTTTGCGAATGGTGAGTGTGCTGAGCACCAGTTTGAGTTGCCAAGGGTAGTTTGTGAATACGCAGATGTCTTTCCCGAGGATCTTATTGATTTGCCACCCCACCGAGAGACGAGTTCTCTATTGATTTAGTTAAGACGCGCCGATTTCTATGGCACCTTACCGCTTTTGCACCGGCAGAGTTGATTGAGTTGAAAGTTCGGCCAAGAATTGCTAGATAAGGGCTTCGTTCGCCCTAGTGTATCGTAGTAGAGCACCGCCCTCTTTGCTAAAAAGAAAGACGGTGCCTTGAGGTTGTGTATCGACAGGAAGTTGAATCAAAGCTACGATAAGAATAAGTACCCTATGCCCGTATAGATGACTTGTTTGACCGTTGAAGGGTTCGTTGTTTCTCTAAGATAGACTTGAGATCGGGTTACCACCGGTTGAGGGTCGAGAGGAGGATATTCAAGACGGCATTAAAACGCTGTATGGCCATTATGAGTTTTTGGTGATGCCATTTGGGCTTACCAACGACCGCGATCTTTATGGACTTGATGAACCGGATCTTCCGGAATTCTTGGATCGCTTTTGTGGTCGTTTTGTGGATGATATTCTTATCTATTCACCCTCGTGAGCAAGAGCACGAGGAACACTTGAGAGTGGTGCTTGAATTGCTTAGAGCCCATAGGTCTGTATGCCAAGTTTGGGAAGTGCGAGTTCGCTAAGAGAAGTCAAGTTCTTAGGCCATGTAGTTTCGGGAAGGGGTGTCTGTTGATACATCCAAGATTGAGGCAAGGCAAGATCGGGCCTGACCTAAGAATGTGTTTGAGATTCGCAGCTCGGGATTAGCCGGTACTACCGTCGATTTGTGAAAGATTTCTCGAGGTTAGCCATTGTTGACTAGGTTGACTCGCCAGGAGTCAAATTTGTATGGGGTGAGACTTGTGAAAAGTCGTTTGAGAATTGAAGGTTAGATTGACCACCGCTCCTTGATTATCCGGAGAGAGGGTTGGGTTATGATCTATTGTGATGCCTCACGAGAGGGTTTGGGTTGTGTGTTAATGCAAGAGGGAAAGTAGTAGCCTATGGTTCACGTCGAAAAAATACACGAGAAGAATTACCCTACACACGACCTAGAGTTGGCGGCTGTGATCTTTGCCTTGAAAATCTGGAGGCACTACCTTTATGGTGAGAGATTCGAGGTGTTCTCGGATCATAAAAGTCTGAAGTATCTGTTTTCACAGAAAGACTTGAACTTGAGGCAGAGAAGGTGGATGGAGGTTATAGAAGATTACGACTTCGAGTTGCATTATCACCCAGGGAAGGCCAATGTTGTGGCCGATGCTCTTAGTAGGAAATCCATTAGTGATGTAGCTTGTGTAGCCATCCGAGAGTGGGAGATGTTGGGGGCACTTGGCGAGTTTGACTTGCTTCTGGGCGAATCCGTTGAAGCTGCGGCCTTGTTTTCTGTGGTTGCGCAGCCTACACTTGTGACTCGAGTGGTAGAGGCACAGAGAGGTGATCTTGAGGTAGAATCCCTCAGAGAGAAGACCTCCAGTGGAAAAGTTGAGAAAGGTTTGACGGCGTACCCCGACCTGAGTTTGAGATACCGAGACCGTCTGTTTGTGCCGGAGTCCTGTCGAGAGGAGGTACTCCGAGAGTTCCATCATTCGCGCCTTGCGGCGCATCCGGGAGGTACTAAGATGTATCGGGATTTGGGTCGCCGGTTTGGTGGCGGGTATGAAGAGAGATGTGGCGATCTTAGTTCTAAGTGCCTTACTTGTCGCAAGTGAAGGCCGAGCATCAAAGGCCGCCGGGTTTGTTACAACCCTTGCCTATTGCCGAGTGGAAGTGGGAGCATGTCACCATGGACTTCGTTGTAGGTCTTCCAAGACTTCGGGGTAGTGACACTATTTGGGTGGTTGTAGACCGGTTGACCAAGTCGGCGATTTTATTCCAATGCGGCGTGAGAGATTCAAGAGATCATCTTGCCGACTTGTATGTTCGGGACATAGTGAGATTGCACGGGTCCCAAAGTGACGATCGTCTCGAGATAGAGATCCTCGCTTTACCGCTAGGTTGTGGCGAGTTTGCAGAGTGCTTTAGGTACTAAGTCGACCTTTAGTCTGACTTATCATCCTCGGTCGATGGGCATCCGGCGTACCATTCAGATCCTTGAGGATATGCTTCGGTTGTGTCCTTGATTTTTGGGACATGGGAGAGGCACTTACCACCGTGGAGTTTGCCTACAATAACAGTTTTCCTAGTATCGGTATGGCACCATTTGAGGCCTTGTATGGCCGACCTTGTAAATCTCGGTCTGTTGGGCGAGGTGGGTGACACACCTTGTTGGGTCCGAGTTGGTTAGGGAGACGACGGAGAAAGTTGAGCTTATCCGTAGGAGGCTTATTACGCCCGTAGTCGAAGTCCTATCTTGACCGTAGAAGGAGACCGATAGAGTTTGAGGTGGGTGATCACGCCTTTCTGCAGATATCACCTAGGCGGGGTTTGTTGAGATTTGGGAAGAGTGGGAGGTTGTCCCCTCGGTTTATTGGTCCTTTTGAGGTCCTTGCGCGGATTGGCGAGGTTGCTTATCGTTTAGCTTTGCCGCCTGATTGGCCGGAGTTCATGGCGTGTTTCATGTAAGTATGCTTGAAGTATGAACCGGATCCATCACACGTGTTGGATTGGACCGACTTAGAGGTAGATGAGGATGCCTCGTATGAGGAGAGGCAGTTCAGTCTTGGATAGGCGGATCAAGTCTGCGTGGTAAGACCATCCCTTTGGTTAAGGTTTTGTGGAAACATCACGGAGTGGAGGAGGCCACTTGGGAACGTGAGTTGGGAGTCCGTGAGAAATATCCGGACTTATTTGTTGATGTGTAATCAAGTGTTGCAATTTTGTAAATTGTAATGAACTTTAAGAACATTTGAAATGTCTTAAGTTGTAAAACATGGTGTATGTTTTGGTTAATGTAAATGTTGTAGAACTTGCCTTGTTATGGGAGTTGATTATAATATTGCATATGTTGGCTATATTATAGAAATAAAATTGTATCATGATTATTGCTTATGATATAAATTGTAAACCATATATGTGGGAAATGGTTGAAATGGAAAGAAATTGCATGTTGAAATGTACATGTTGAGAAATGCCTCTTAATAGGAGATGGATGACCGGTAATGGGTCGAATTGTTAAATGTTGTGTTATGACATTGTTTAAAATGGAGAAAAAAAAGAGGCTTGCTTTTCAAAAACTTGTTTTGATTTCGGGGACGAAATTCTTTAAGGGGGGGAGGTTATAGCGATCCCGGGTTTACCCTTGTCGTACAGTGATCCGGACGTGTGTCCGTGGATGTTGGTAGTGGATTGTTGTCCTGTTTACGTCCTTTCATATATTGTATTTGAGTTATAGGATGTGTTGGGCAGGTTTGTTTCAGGTTGGTTGTATTTGGGAGCCAAGGGTTGCCGCTTGAATTTTTGTCCTTCGCCGGCGAGGAGTTGGTCCCTCGAGCGAGCGTTGAGTTTTGTGTGTGGTGGGTCGAGCCAGAGCGGCTTCGCTCGAGCGAGTGACTGCGTCTGGGCTGGACCTGAACACCATGATTTCGCTCGGCGGTGATTCTTCGCCGAGCGATCTGGTTGGTCTTCGCCGGCGGCGGTTCGCCGCCGAGCATGCGTCTAATTGCGAACTGAAGGGTCGAGCTCCTGGCTCGAGCGAGCTTTTATTCGCTCGAGCGAGCTTCTAGGATGTTGGCTCGAGCGAGACCTTTTTGGCTCGAGCTACGGTTTTCTGTGTCTGGTGGGTCGTGCGAGCAACTCTTCGCTCGCGCGAGCCTAGTTATATCGGCCGACACAGCCGAAGTTTCAAATCGATTTTTATAAACTTTTGATCCAATCCTCCAGATCTGAGAGCTTCTCTCTAACTTTACACTCTCTTTAAGGTTTGATCTCTCTAGGATCATTTCCTTTGCATCTTGCTTTGATAAAAAGGAAGAGGTTGTCGAGGGCTTCGATTTAATCTGAAAAAGTCGGTGTTTGGAGCACTTTGATTCTTGGGTCTTCATCTCCTTTTGGGCTTAAACTTTGAGGTAGGGATATCCTACTCCTTTTATAGATTTTGTCTTTGAATTTTAGCATTTTGATATGTTGGTTGTTGTTTGTGAAATTTTGGGAAACTTTGGGCCATTGTGTAATTTTATAAAAGTTTGGGGTTTTGTCTATAATAAACCTAGAAGCATGTTTGGTATAGAAACATGGGATTAATGTTGAAACATTAGTGAAATTGGAACCTAAGGGTTGTAATGTTAATCATGGAAACGTCCTAATTACATTGATTAATTAATTTGAATAATTAATTGTGGAAAACGAGGAATTGAAGTTGAATTGAGTCATGGGTTATGATGGGAAGAATACATAGATTTTATGTATTGATATGTGATGTGTATAATTGTGATATATATATGCATTGTGTTGTGTTGGAGGAGATAGGGGATGGACTCCACGGTTTAGGGGAAGATAGGGGATGGACCTCTAAACCGGATGTTACTGGGAGGAGATAGGGATGAACTCCGTAGATAGAGCATGTATGCTTATCTAGAAAATATTGGCAGAGCATGTATGCTTGTCATGGAAAGTGTGAATATATCTGTTTTGTTTATACTTGTTGAAGTGATGAAAGAATGTAAGAGAATGGACCATCTATCAATTGTTAATCTTTTAGTCATTATTTATGATTGGTTTAGTATATTTCTACTGGGCTGTAGCTCACCCTATATGGGAACATCTTTTTCAGGTACTGGTAGCATGCCACCTCCAAGGACATAACTTGGAAGGCTAGTGGCGGATGGTCCTTTGTTTGTCTTTCCTTTTGCAGTGTTACATGTAAATTCAAACCTACGCCTCAATCGGTAAATGTGCTAGCACTCTATTTTCGTGTAACCAAGTGTTAACTTGAAAGTCAGAAGCCCTTAGGGCATTTGCTTTTGTTGTTAACATGTAATACGTTTTGTAATAGAACCCTGTTGAATGAAAGAACGTGGATCCTTTTATATATCATAGCATGTCAATATTGTTGGGTTAAATGTCATTATTTCCAGGGCGTTACAGTAGTGATCTCTATAGATGGACATTTTCCCCCATAAATATACAAAACAAACAATTCAGGAAAAAAAATTAAAAAATCTACACACACATAATTAAAACCTGAAAAGAGGAAACGAACTTGTGATGGATTTGTAATTTCCTTAAAGAGTGAAAACTTCGTTGTTTTAGTTTCTAAATGGCAATATGAAAAAAATTGAAAAGCTTTTGCAATCTGACCGTATATAACTGATCAAATGAATTGGCAATCCAAAAATGAACCCCAGCCTTGTTACCATTATCATTTAAGGAGTACCATAACCTTAGTCAACTCATTAGCTAGAACCATAATGAAAAAAAAAACAAAAATAGAGGAACAGTTAATATGACTATTAAAAACAAAAATTAAATTAACTAATCCATAATGAAAAAAAAAAACACATATTGAGGAACAGTTAATATGACTGTTAAAAACAAAAATTAAGAAAACTAATCTTCATCTGATCATGTTATGTCTAATGAAGCAAGATCATCTTAAGAAAACTTAATTTGATTTCACATTAATAGGGATAGTCTAAAAGGTGTGTGTGTGTGAGAGAGAGAGAGAGAGAGAGAGTTATGGCTGGGTTAAGGATTGTGTGTGGGTAGGTCTAGGTCACATAATACATATAGGTATATTGAGAAGAATGAGGAAAAGGTTGAGATGCAGCAGAGAAGAGGACTACGTGGGAAGAGGTCCAATAGGAGGGGAGGTGAAGAGTGGGAAAATGGGGTCAAGGGGGGTAAGGGAAGAGCAAGGGAGTGAGATGCAGAGGCAGAGAGATAGAGAAATTTTGAAAAGGTAGAGGGTCATACCTTGGAATGTTTGCTCATTTGGTGGTTGGTGGAGGGCCTTGAAGGGTGGTCGTGTGACTCGGTGCACGATGAGCATCCATCATCTTTTGGTGTTGGACTTTATAGAGAAGTGAAAAAATGAGAGGAGAATATATCTCTGAAATAGACTAGAGTTATGGCTGTTATAAGGATTGTGTGGATGGGTGTGTACATAATACATATTGCATGTCAAGTCGGGGTAATGATGGGTTGAGTTTTTTTAACTGCGGCCAGTCCAACCTGCTTGTTTTCCACTCACACTCAACCTGCACAGGTCAAGGCAAGTCTGCTGGTATTTTTTTTTGGGTATTCTCTAGTGAGCACCCAATACAAACCCAAGAGGGCCAACGGCACCCGAGAATCAGTAACAGAATACTAAAAACACAACACCAAACAAAAACTAACAAAAGAAACGGCCATATACGGCCACAACAACTAGCTAGGCGATGGCACAAAAAAATGATTAGTTGCATTCACCTACTAAGCTCCTAAATCCTACTAAAAGAATGTTCTTTAACAATGCACCAAACTGTTATTCAGTTTGAGCCAAGTGTGCTACTGACTAGGAGTTTGCCTTCAAGCTACAAAAGGGAAAAAGAAAAAATACAAAAAAGAGATGAGTTTGTCCTATTTTATTGGAAAACATTCATCTAATCAAAACCTTCTTCATGGGAGTTAGAGAACAGCTTCTCCAATATATTAGCAGTAAGCTCTGTTATTTGGATTTTAAAGGCAATTTAATAGTGAATACATTTTTACATACTTGTATCCTAATTAGTTTTATGTATATTATTGTATCTCAACAATAAATCTTATTACATGGGAGAGTTAATCCAACAATAAAGCTAATTAGAGTTTTTCAAGCTTTCATAACCAACAAAGTAAACAAAGAAAACAAATGAGCTCCTATATGCAAATTAAAACAGGACTGTTTCCATCATCCACACTATGAAAGCAATTGAATCATACCCGAATAGCTTGTATAACAGCCCCTTTTGTCGCTGGATCAGCAACAGTCCATTGATATTGCATATATGGATCATCTCGTGCATTAGTTTCAGATGGAGATGGTGCAACAGTCTTAGATCTTGACAATGCATTACTTTCAGACGAAGATGGTGCAATAGTCTAAGATCCATCTGCTGCAACACCTTCAAGAGCAGGTGTAGGTGTATCGGTCGGGGATGAGTATGGTTCAATCAATGCCCTCTTTGGTAAAGGAATACGGCGCATCTTTTTCGCAGGAGCCATTCTGTTACATTTTAACATAATCAAAGGCAAAGAGCACAATGAGCACATGGATAAGCACAAATTTTAAAATACGTATAGACATAGACATCAAGATTGATAATTAACAAACATTTACGTAAGAAATGAACATCCATGAAGCATCTTAATTTCATATATATATATTAATCCATCTATGTAAATTTGCCAGTGATATTGACGACATAGATAACAAAAACTATGGTAGTATCTCCGCAATTAGTGTGTACTAAATAAATACATGAAGGTTCTACGTCATGCTTTACATAGTTAAACAATGTCAAATTCGTCTTCTTCATCATCATCATCATCATCCTCAATGAAGTCATCTGCATCGCTATGACAAATGAAAGCATCATCAACACCCCCGACTTGTGTTTGACTATGAGATTGGAAAACCATTGTATCTGGAATAATTTCACATTCAATATCATCTCTACACAAAACCCCTTCATCGCCACCGCTTTCAAATTGCATACCATTGTCGTCCACAATTGTTACAACCTCGGTGGTTTCGTCTTGTTGGAACACACTATTGAGAACATCATTAGGTACACCATCCATCTCTGGCACATTCCAAATTCCTCGATGGTGGAATCATTCTACAACTTTCCAATTACCACCTAAGTTGGTATCATTAACGTAGAATACTTGTTCTCCTTGAGTTGGGAATATGAAGGGGTCTTGTTCATACCATCGACTTTTTACATCAACACTTGTGACATGTGTATCCGTAAGACAAGTCTTCTTGCTACCGGTGTTATACCATTCACATTTATACAAAACAACTCAATGTCTAAACAAATATGTCATTTCTCACACTTTGCTCAAGTAACCGTAGAAATGCATTGAACGACCCTCATGCTCCCCTTCTACAACCAACCCACTATTTTGAGTTTTACGACGGTTATCACGGTCAATGGTATGAAATCGAACACCATTAGAAACACATCCCGAATATGTGTTGACTATTGCACTAGGACTATTCGCCAACGACCACAATTCATCAGTTGCTTCCGGCGACCCTTGATTCTGCAACTGATTTATCTACATAACTAATACTTGTTATGTTACTTTCTTGAAGATGATTATAGCATAATGTGCTCAAATGTTTGATAAATAGATGTCTTACACGTTCTTTGAACCACTTAGGAAATTCATCTCGTTGCCTCTTTGCAGTGTCACATGTACTTCCATTTTGCAAAATGTTCTTGTGTTCCCTAGTTAATAAGAAGAGTAGATAAGTAAGAGAGATAATTTCAAATAATTGGACAAACTTAAATTTTCTCTATAAAATCTTTCTACTGTGAAAACTTACTCTATGTACTGTTCCACTTCAAAGCTATTGTACAAGACAAACTAGTGAGCAATCTCTCGTTCGTTGACAGACACATTTGGTGCCCTACTGATTAGACCAAATGGATGAACGTTTTGAGAGAAGATGGCTAACTCTGAGCCGTGGTCACCACCGTCATCATTCTTTTCTTCTCAATTAAACACTGTTTCAATTCCATCAAGATACATCGAGCAGAAAGTTGTACACTCTTTGGAAATGTATGCCTCCGCAATTGAACCTTCAGGATGAGCTTTATTGGCAACAAATCCTTTTAGAGTTCCAAGTAGCCTACAAGAGGGAAAAATTTTATTATGTCCATACTAAACAACAATATGGACTACCATTAACGGTTGATGAGCGTGATATGGTAAGAGTATAAATAATTACAATTCAATTGGGTACATCCATCGATATTGCACTGGCCCTCCAAGTATAGCCTCGTGAGGCAAATGAACAACCAAGTGAACCATGACATCAAAGAAAGCTGGAGGGAAAATCTTCTCAAGCTTGCAAAGTACAAGTACGCTTTGATCCTATAGTTTCTCTAAATCTGTTACCTTCAACGTCTTTAAACACAATTGTTGAAAGAAATTTCCTAACTCAAAAAGAGTTGTACCAATTGCATTGTTAAGATACCCACGCATCCTAACCGGAAGTAGTTGTTGTACAAGCACATGACAATCATGACTTTTGAGGCCTGAGATTTTGCCACTGTCAGCATTCACGCAATTGGAGATGTTTGATGCATAACCGTCAGGATACTTGATTGATTTCAAAAAAGCACAAAAGCCTTGTCTTTCTTTCGTGGATAATGTGTACACAGCTGGCGGCTTCACAAATGACCCATCTCCATGCCTCTGTAGGTGTAACTCCTTCCTAATTTTTAAATTTGCCAAATCAATCCGTGCTTTTTCTGTGTCCTTGTTCTTCCCATCAACATTTAATAGTGTCCCCATCAAATTGTCACAAATGTTCTTCTCTATGTGCATGACATCAAGGTTGTGTCGAAGCTTAAGTGTCTTCTAGTAAGGCAACTCAAACATAATGCTTCTCTTTGTCCAATTGAACACTGGATTTTCGTCCCTTTGTCTTTTCCTGTTATTTGGATGTTTTCCAAATGGCTTGTATGTCCCAGTCTCAATTTGCTATAATATTTGCTCCCCTGATAACTCCACAGGTCTGCACCTGACCTCACTTTGTCCGTTAAACAACTTGCTCTTTCGCCATCTGTGGTTCTCGGGCAAGTAACGACGAGCACCTATGTACCCTATCTTACTTGTTAACCTTTGTGATGATGCATCCTTGTTACAAGTGGGACAAGCCAAATAACCTTTGGTAGTCCACCCAGACATGTTACCATATGCAGGGAAGTCATTGATGGTCCACATCACTACAGCATGCATTGTAAATAATTGTTCATTTTTGGCATCATAAGTTTGCACCCCATCCCCCCATAACTCCTTCAACTCATCAACTAATGGCTGTAAGTAAATATCAATATCTCTTCTAGGTGCCGATCGTCCAGGAATAAGCAATGACATCATGGAGAAAGGCTCTTTCATACACTTCCACAGTGGAAGGTTGTAAGGCATTATGATAACAGGCCACATACTGTATGATGTGCTCATATTTCCAAATGGATTGAAACCATCGGTGGCGAGCCCTAGCCTTACATTTCGTGGATCCATGGCGAACATAGGATGTTGCCGATCGAACTCTTTCCATGCCTCAACATCAGCCGGATGCCTCAATATTCCATCATCCAGACGTTTCTCCTTGTGCCATCTCATATCTGTAGCGATTTTCTTGGACATATACAATCTCTTCAATCTTGGTGTCAACGGAAAGTACCTTAATATCTTATGAGGGATCTTCTTACCCTTTTCGTTGTCCAACTTGTATCTAGGCTCTTTACACTTGGGGAAATTATGAAGATTATTCTCCTTCCAAAATAATGCACAGTCATACCTACACGCATGAATGGGAATGTAGCCCAAACCCAAGTCACGTAAGAATTTTTTAGCGGCATATATGGTCCATGGAACAGTCTCATCACACTCAGGTAGAGTAGCCTTGAAAATTTTCATAACCATATCAAATGAGTTATTGCTCCACTTGTTGTACACCTTAATGTGAAGCATCTTATTAACAAATGACAACACAGTGGAACTTGTGTAGTCTGGGTATAGTTTACGTTGAGCATCTTCAAATAATTTATCAAAGTTGCGCCCCTCCACATTCTCAAAACTAGCAGGTAATTCGTCCCCTTCCTCATCCATTGCAAAACCCTGCAAACCTCTTCCAACATTGTAGGCAAATCATCCCCGACATCCTGATCTTCCCCTACAATTTCACTATATATGACATGGTCACCTTCATTCGGTATGAGAGGTTGAGCCATAGGAACAAGTTCCCCATGGTGCACCCAAGTATTGTAAGAAAGAGATATCCCTCTTCTAATCAAATGAATCTTTACCACATGGCTTGTATGTATTTTGTCATTCAAGCAATCGATACATGGACACCGAATCTTATCCTCAAAGCCTACATTTATCTTTGCAAATTCAATAAATGAATTCACCCCTTTTTGATACTCCCTACTACTTAATCCATTTTTTATTGTCATCCAACCCTTGTCTATTTGGGCCATCTGAAAGGTTAAAGACAACCAAAATATAATTAGGGTTTGAAAATATTAGAGAAAGTGTAATAAACTACCCTAAACATGCTAAATGTTTATTTTCTACATGAAAAAAAATGGGCTCATTTGGTGGTTTTATAGCCTGCTAATATGGCCCTAGAAAAGGCCAAGCAAATGGCCAGCAACAATAACAATAATAAAGTATTGACTTCCACAATTAATTGTTTTTGTCAACGCTATAATTCATAAAGTAGTTTAGGTGAAATCTATGATTTTAGTGACCTATGAATGTGTATGGTTCTAAACAAATGAAGAAACTTCATTCATAAACATCAATGCCCCTTATGACTCCAAAAATAACACCCAGAAGAAACTTCATTCATAAACATCATTCATAAACATCAATACATAAGTAAGAAGAATAAGTGAACAACATACGCATGCGTGCATTTAAGTATGAAAAAAATTTCTTTTCGGCCTATGTGGACATATGTTTGGATTAACTTGCAATTAAAACAAGAGTTGATAAGTCAAGTTTTTGGGAACTCATTTCAGGGGACTGTCTGCTTCATTTCATTGAATGCTTTGGTCTGTGCTGCTTGATCTGAAGAAAATGACACATGTTGAAGACATAATAATTCGAAAGGTTGATCACTATGATTCGAAATGGTGATCAACACTTCAACAAAGCATTCAAACCAAATGACCACTATGATTCGAAAGGTTTTCTCTGGAAGAACTGAACATTTCAAACCAAATGACCACCTATGCCATATAGCCTCATTGCAAACTGTTGATTATTTCATGACCTAGTCAAATTTAAATAATTCCTCTTATTTTCAGATGTATAATTAGGTCACAAAAGTAAGGTAATATGTAGGAATTTTTTCTTTTGTTGACTAGGCAAGACAACAAGAATTGAGCCCCTCACATCAAAGTTGAGAGACCAACCAAATACCATTTGGCCTACAAGGCCAGTGAGCAGTGTAGCACCTAAGAACCTACTACAAAAAATATCTACTGCTTTGGTCATCTGTGTGCACTGAACAACATAACATTTGGTGTTTGTGCTGTTGTATCATTTATGTTGTTGATCTTTCCACTGAACAACATAGCTTTGGTCATCTGTGTGCACAGAATGGTGATCAACACTTCAACAAAGCATTGCCAGCTGGATCCAAAAATACACTAACAATAGAATCCACAAATTACTTGAACCTTAGACACAATGGCAACTATTTTTTTACAGAACAAACAAGAATATACATATTTATATATATATATATATCAGTTTGCATTTTTTGCATTATCTGGTGAGTATGATTTTAGTCCATCCCTTCAAACATTCACTCAATAGGGTTTTAAAAAAAAAATGGTTTTGACAATTAGGGAAAACAAAGGAAAATAGAGAAATTGAGCGACATAGAGAGAGAGAGGACCCATACCTGATGTCGGGGTTGTTTGAAGATAGGCGAACTGGTTGTAGCCAAAAAATGGTGATGGTGGTGCTGTTAGGTGCGAAAAGAGAGAGCAACCATGTGAGTAAGAGGAGTAATGGAACACAACTACAAAGATTGAGAGAGAGAGAGAGAGAGAGAGAGAGAGAGAGAGAGAGAGATAAAAATACATACCTAACAATGGAGGCCCAAGTACTTCAAGAAGCGCCGCTGATGCCTGGTCGAAAAATCGACACAGGCGACTGCGATGACGGAGGAGGAGCGACTTTGTTGAACACAATCGAGCAGGAGAATCGACGATGAGGTGCGTATGAGGAGTGGTGCGCGGGAGTGACTGTATAAAGAGTTTGAAAAATTCACTCGGGTGATAGGGCAATTTTTTCCCTACAAAACTGTTTGGTCGGTATTGAATCAACATTTTACATAAATAACATTCAAAACGGGATCGTTTCAAGATCTGCGACCAAATCTTGGTCGCTAAAAATTTTACAGATGTTTCCAATTACAATTTTACAGTTGTTTCCAATATTATCAACTAATTTTTTTTTTTCAAATGTTTCCAACTTTACTTACATGTGTTCAAGTTCCTTTTATATTCACACATTGTATGCGTTGTCGTGTGTACTTTACTTATATGTGTTTAAGTTACTATACACATTCTACATGTTGTCGCATGTGCTTTACTTATATGTGTTGAAGTTCCTATACACATTGTACATGTTGTCGCATGTGCTTTACTTATATGTGTTCAAGTTCCTATACACATTGTATGCGTTGTCGCGTGTACTTTACTTACATGTGTTCAAGTTCCTTTTATTTTCACACATTGTATGCATTGTCGCGTGTACTTTACTTATATGTGTTCAAGTTCTTTTTATTTTCACACATTATGCATGTTGTTGCATGTGCTTTACTTATATGTATTCAAGTTCCTATATACATTGTACACGTTGTCGCATGTGCTTTACTTAATGTGTTCAAGTTTCTGTACACATTGTATGCGTTGTCGCGTGTACTTTACTTACATGTGTTCAAGTTCCTTTTATTTTCACACATTATATGCGTTGTCGCGTGTACTTTACTTATATGTGGTCAAGTTCCTTTTATTTTCACACATTGTACATGTTGTTGCATGTGCTTTACTTATATGTATTCAAGTTCCTTCACACATTGTATGCGTTGTCGCATGTGCTTTACTTATATGTGTTCAAGTTCCTATATACATTGTACATGTTGTCGCATGTGCTTTACTTATATGTGTTCAAGTTCCTATACACATTGTATGCGTTGTCGCGTGTACTTTACTTATATGTGTTCAAGTTCCTTTTATTATACACATTGTATGTGTTGTCGCATGTGCTTTACTTATATGTGTTCAAGTTCCTATACACATTGTACATGTTGTTGCATGTGCTTTACTTATATGTGTTCAAGTTCCTATACACATTGTACACGTTGTCACATGTACTTTACTTACATCTGTTCATAATTATCTTCACCTTCACACATTGTATGCGTTCTCGCGCATGCTTTACTTACATGTGTTTATTCACTACTCGGTTTGCATTGTCATGCACCACTCGGCTTGTGTTGTCGCGCGTGCCCTCCTTGCATTGTTTTGCATCCAATCCGCATTGTTATGCGTCGTCCTTGGGTTGCATTGTCTTGCATCCTCCCACTGGCGTTGTCTCGCATGTCACTTGCATTGTTATGCACGCTTCACCTGCGTTGTCACGCACTTCTCACTTGCATTGCTATGTATATTTCTAACAAAATTGTACCTGTTAAGTTCTCTTTCTTTATCAGGCACGATATTGTATGTACGATTCATTTGAGGCTGGCGCAACCAGACAAACCGGATAGGTATTGTATTCTCCGTGTGAGACGTAGCGAGAATTCAATAATTCTGTTACATCCTTTCTGCATGAAATATAGTTAGATTTATGTT
This sequence comes from Camellia lanceoleosa, assembly GCA_025200525.1. NCBI lineage: Eukaryota > Viridiplantae > Streptophyta > Magnoliopsida > Ericales > Theaceae > Camellia > Camellia lanceoleosa. Next base: position 409,836 of record JANUSC010000166.1, on the reverse strand, counting down.
CCGCCTGCTTAAACTGTTGCATTTATTGTATGTATTTGCTTCGTTACAGCTCTCTTTGTATGATCATAAGTTATGTTCAGTATCGTGCATGTTCTTTGCATCTTGCCCCTGCCTACGGGCACATATCTTGCTAGCTTGTATGCTTTGTTTGAGTCTTCGGCTTTGTCAAAAATGGGTCGTCTCTGGGCTTTGACATTCACTCCCGTCATTGTTACGACTTTCGAGTTCTGTCAAAGAGGGGCAACTGTAGACACCCCATTTTTGACCGTCCTCAAGACTTGGACGTCACCATTTGAACACTCGGTGATCATCCATGTTCATGTTCGTCTTGAGTTCTCGGAGGTTTCGGTCGCGCGCCTTGCCTCAAGACCTCTCAACTTGCTTGTTTTGTACTTGGTTGTGCACCAAACACTTGTGTTTTTGCTTCTGAGGGCAGGGAATGGCTTGTTGGCCATCCCCACACCTCACCGACCTTGACTTGAGGCCACCGGCCCTGTTTTCTTGCTACCGGCCAAAGGTGTTAGTCGGTCGGCAAAGTATTTGGTCGACCGGCCCCTTTTGTTGGTCAATCGGCCATTTCTGCTGGTCGACCCCTTTCCATTTGCTTTTGGTAGATATTTTATACTAGCTGTAATAGCTGGCATCCACAATACACCCCCTCCATACACGTGTATGGAGGGATTTCATCCTTGTTTAGCTTCCTTTGGAAGCTTTGCAAATTGATTTTTCTATAAAAGGAGGGTCTCCTCTCCCTTTCCAGAGGTTGAACAATCTGATATATAACTTATATATCCCTCTCTCTCTATATCTCCTTCTCTCTCTATATTTGTGTGTGTAATAGTGTTCTAAAGGGGTTTTTGTTCTTAGTTTTGCACTAAGACACCTAGTATTACACTATACTTTGGTTGCTGAGGTTCTAAGGGTTTGATTTCAGAGTTTTGAGTTGGTTTTTGATCAAAAGGAGGTGCTGGACTTGTTGTTCTTGAAGTGTTCTTCAAGGGTAAGAATTTACCCTTTTATTCCCCGTTTTTGCTTAAGGTTTTAGACCTATTTTCATATTGTTTCGAGCTTAGTGTATAACTGATAAAAGTTCTGTATTTTCATGCTTAAGATGTCTCATTAAGGTCACTTTTGTGTTGGGGGTCGTCCACCCCCTCTTAGGCCTTGTTTGGCCCCTTTTTGTGCCTTTCTCTTTGGGCTTTGTAACGCTTTTGTTTTGGGCTTCTCACCACTAAAATCCAAAGGATTTTCAGTGGTGGAGAAGGGGTTTTAAGGTCTTGTATAGGGGAGGGACACCCCTCTCCCCTTTTGACTCATTTGTTTGCATTTAGGGCTTATAAAGGTAGCATGTTTGCATAGCTTTATTTGGCTCCATCTTAGAGGGTATTTGGTGTTAGTTTATCATGTTAGACCTCTGTTTCATGTTAGTTCGATGGCCTATTGTATGCATCATACACTTGCTTTGTAATCCCCTTTATTGTCATAACATGTACCATGCATTTAGACCATCATCCTTGCATGTTTTAGCTTGACTTAATGAAGCTTTTATCCATGTTGTGACATGTTTAAGCTCTGTTTGGTATTGATTTGGTCATATTTTCCATGTTTGGTATAGCCACCATGCATTTTGGCTTGCTAGTCTTAGGTGTGTGAGTCATGAGTATGCTTTATTTGGGATATTTCAGTGATTTGGAATCACTTATCATGCCATTTCAGTCCATGTTCCATGCATGTACACTTACATTTGCCATCCTCTTGATGCTTTGAAGAGTTTTTGTTTTGTGCTCCATGTTTGGACCATTGCATATGCCTCTATGATTAGGTCTTTGACATGCCTTCTCATTAGGTTTTGGGGGCTTATTTTGGCATATTATAACTCTGATTTTATTGGCCTAAGTCATGCCATGTTTGGTTGTAAGAGGTTTAGTGCATTTGCCCTTTTGGGTCTTGTATGCGTCTTGTTTTGTGCTCGCCTTTATAATATGTTTTGGCTCAATTCCACGCATGTTCTAGGCTTGTTTTGGTCGGCCTTGGGACTGTTTTTGGTCCCCTTGGCCCTTTGGGGTTTGGTTGATATGGCTATGGTGTTAGCCCCTTGACTAGCTTTGAGCATTGGGTCCATTAGCATGCTATACTTCACTTGTGCATGTGATTTGGCATCATTCTTCACTTAATTTCAGAGCTCATTGCATTGTCATGTTCTCATGTTTATCCCATTTTGCTCGTGGTTGAGGATTGTGCATCATTGCCTAGCTTATGGATTCATGAATGTGCATGCATATCTTTTTTTGGTACCTTGATTTGGGTGTTTTTGGCCACTGTTTTGGGGCATGGCTGAGGTCTCCCATTCCGGTTTAAGCCCATCCTTGTATATAGTTAAATGTTTGACATGTTGCATCTCGTTACATGCTTGCTAGTTTACACTTTGTTACATGCTTGTGCAAGTTGCATTGAGTAGGCACACTTATGTTGCATTATATTATTTGCATACTTGCATTATATCATGTTTGCATGTTTAGCATATTGCATGATGCTTAGCTAGTTGCATTACATATCCTTGTTGTATACTTGGCATGTTCATATTACATTGGCATTAACTTGCATGCTTAGGTAGCATTAGATTTCATTGAGTTAACATGCTCGTGTTGCATTGCATTGGTTGCATGCTTTGCATTGTATATGGCATGCATACATTACATTATGTTTGGCTTGGGGTGTCAAACCAAACATGAGGAATGAGGGACGTTCGTACTCAAAGTGACGAAACGCGCCTCGATCCTCAGTCGCTGACACTCTTGATCTCAACATGATAGAGTGTGTAGCGTTCATTTGTTTTGTTGCATTCATTTTACATTGATTTGCAAACTTGGCACCTTTGGCCATCATGCATTGAAATCCGTGATTGGTGGCCTGAGGGTCGAGAGCCATGCTCCCTTGAGTTCATTGCATGATAGGGACAGTGGTAATGCACACATTGTCTTGTAAATGCCTTGCCATGCACTGTCTGTCCTCTACTGTAGCAAAAACAGGGTTCTGCAAGAATAGATGGTCAGTCGACCATCTTTAATGCCGACCGGCCATTAATTATTGGCCGATATCCCCATTCCTAGTCGATGACCATTTCCCTGTGGCCGGTGACTTTTCAACATGGCTATGAGGTGATTCAGGAGCATCCCGAGGATTTTCACAATTCTTAGAGGTGCAGAACTGTGCAAATAGAGGCAATAGTGGCATGGCAACGGGTTTCCGAGTGAGGCGATCGAGCATGCATCATTCAAATATTCCAAGGCGGAGCTGCGGCGGCCTCTTTTAATTTCATACTTAGTTTATTTTGTAATTAATTTGTTAATTAAATAAGGGTCTGTAATATTTAATTAGCTAGAGTAGTTAATCATTTACCTGGTTTGTATTATTCTTTCGGACCCTCCGAGGAGGGCTATGTTGTAATAAGCGTGTGTGTGCGTGATGCATGTCTTCCAATCCCACGTCTTTCTCCCTTGTATTTCCCAGCTTATGATGGCTATTTTAGGGCATGTTTCAATTAGCATCTATATGTTCGCATGTTTGCATTCATTCATCTGTATTACATGCATCGGGCTTGGCGCATCATACTAACTGGATTGTATTTCAATTCCGAGTTGAATACATGTTATCTGTAGTATCTCATATGCCATCTTAGAACAGCTGAGCCTATTGTAGTTGCATTTTGCATGTGTTGCATTAGCCATCTTAACATAAACTAGGATCATGCATTGATTACTAACTAGTTTCTGTTTTGGCTTGGAGTACTCGGTAAGTATTTATGCTTTAGCATTCTCGCATGCATGTGAGTGACTGCCATGATAGCATGCTTACCATGAGGCTATGTGCTTATATGATATAACTGCTTGAATGCTTGTGGGTGAAGGTTGGGTTGCTTGAATTGGAATAATTAGTCGAAACCCGTGTTTTAGCCTACTTGCGAGTAGCAAACTTCAATCCATTTTCAAAACAAATGGATATGCGATGTTTTATTCCAACTTAGGCAATCTAGTCTATACTTGTATGCTGTGCGCATCACATAGTAATTCTAGGCTAATAAACCGGAATAAGAGCACATAATGTTTTCAAAACTCGATATCATGGTTAGTAGAGGCCGATCTTTGATCGGGTGAGCGGGGGTGCTCACGAAGTGACCTTCCCCAATCGTACCCAAGTTCCCGAGCCGTGGCAACTTTGGTGATGACGGACACGTGGCCTTAGGCACGAGTCAGGGTTTCCTAAATTCCCCCAAAATAAAATATTTAGGTGGCGACTCTATATTTGGCAAAGCAGTCCATGTTTGGCACTTCTTTCTTAAAAATCAGTTTTCCAAAATGATTTGCCGAATTTGGACTCTTTGATGATTCTTCGGTCTTGCATTGCACTCTGCGAGATTAGATACAGGACCGTGACATTGAGTCCTGAATTGTAGTGAGCCCAATGAACAAAACGGGATTTCTCTCGGGACGTTCGAGGACGTCTATAGCATGGCACTGTTTGAGGCCTTGTATGGCCGACCGTGTAGGTCCCCAGTGTGTTTGGCCGAGGTGGGTGATGCACCTTTGTTGGGCCCGGAGTTGGTGCGAGAAACGACGGAGAAATTTGAACTTATCCATAAGAGGCTTGTTGCAACCTAGAGTCGCCAAAAGAGTTATGCCGACCGTCGGAGGAGGCCTTTGGCATTTGAGGTGGGTGATCATGTCTTCCTGAAAATATCACCTAGGCGGGGTTTGATGAGGTTTGGGAAGAGTGGGAAGTTGTCCCCTTGGTTTATTGGTCCCTTTGAGATCCTTGAGCAGATTAGGGAGGTTGCATACCGTTTAGCTTTACCGCCGTAGTTATCCGGAGTGCATGACGTGTTTCATGTTAGCATGCTTCGGAAGTACGAGCCAGATCCGTCACATGTATTGGATTGGACCGACTTAGAGGTAGATGAGGATGCCTCGTATGAGGAGAGACCGGTACGGGTCTTGGATAGGCGGGATCAAGTCTTGCGAGGCAAGACGATACCCTTGGTGAAAGTTTTGTGGAAACATCACGGGGTAGAGGAAGCCACTTGGGAATGTGAGTTGGAGGTCCGCGAGAAATACCCAGACTTGTTTGTTAATGTTTAACCATGTATTGGGAATTTTGTTTTGTTAATGAATTATGGAAACATTGTATATGTTTTAGATTGTGGAAATGTTATAACCATTGAATATGCTATTGAATTACGGAATACTTGTGTTGAAATTGTTGAATTTCAAAGAAAAACATGTTGATAATGCATATTGAAATATATTGTAAATTGCCTCTTGAAAGGAGATGGGATAACCGGTATTGGGTCAAGTTGATGAATGTTGAGTTATAATGTGTTGAGAATTGAGAAATCACACTTTTGAAAACTTTTACATATCTAATTTCAGGGACGAAATTCTTTAAGGGAAGGAGGTTATAGCGATCCCGATTTTCCCTTCTTGGTTTATTGTATTCTGGACTCGGGTCTGTGGATGTTGGTTGTTGTCTTACTCTCGTTTCCATCCTTTACTCTTTGTATTTGAGTCTTGGGTTGTGTTGGGCAAGTTTGAAATAGGTTGGTTGTGTTTAGAAACCAAGAGTGGATGCCCAGATTTTGGCCTTAACGCCCGAGTGGGGCTTTTGACGCTCGAGCGGGATTATTCAACCCTCAGTACTTTCTCCGCAGGTCATTGGACGCTCGAGCGTCCACTTCGAGCGGGGACCATCGTCTGCAGAACTTCTGGAAGTGTGCATTCGACGCTCGAGCGGCGCTTTTCACGCTCAAGCGTGATTCTGTGTCTGACAGTCGAGCGGGGCATTCCACGCTCGAGCGGACTTTGTTTTATATTAGTCCGAGTTGTAGCTTTTTGGATCACTTTTTCGACTTTCTCTCTCTCTCTCTCTCTCTCTAACTTTTCAAAAACTTCATTTGAGAGCTCCTCTCTCTAGAATACACCTTCTCTCTATGAAATCATCTAGTTTTAGTGATCTTCCACCCTTGTCCCTTTGTAAAAAGTGTAGAGCTTGGTGTGGGCTACGTTTGGATCCGAAAATCTTTGGGTTTGAAGCACCTTTGAATTTCTTCATCTTCTCTTTTGAGCTCCGAAATTTGAGGCAGGGATAACTACTCATATTTATGGTCTTTGACATAAACTTGTGGTCATTTTGATTAAATGTTGAAGTTGGGAAGTTTTGGGTGTTAGGGTTTCAAAATGTATAAAGAGGGGTTTTGTTCTTTTGACCAATACATGTGTATTTTAGGTCATAAAATAAGGTTATTGATGTTTATTGATGATATTTGGACCTTTGGGTCAATGTTGAGAAAAGTGGGAGAAAAGCCCTAATTTATTGTGATGAATTAATTTGTATAATTAATTTGGGAAAGTTATGGAAATCTGAAATTGAGTTGGAAATAATGAAATTGGGTAATTATGAGGTTTAATGGTGGAGTTGGATTGATTGATCACTCACCTTTGAAATTGTAAATAATTTATCTGTTTGATAATTTATTGTCTGTTTAGAAATAATTGTATTGGGCTATCGGTGGAGGATAGTCTTGATTGTTGTAGACACTGCATGATGATTAGGTGAATTAAAACTAATCAATTGAATATGTCATTGATTATGACAGATGGATAACACATTGAATATGTGCTTGGCTTGATCATGGTATATGATAAGTGTTTAAATACATTATATATGTATGTTGTTTGGGAGAAGATAGGAGATGTACTCCATGGTTTGAGAGGAGATAGGGGATGTACTCCACAGTTTGGGAGGAAATAGGGGATGTACTCCACAATTTGGGAGGAGATAGGGGATGGACTCCTAAACCGGATTTGGGAGGAGATAGGGGATGGACTCCAGTGATAACTAAGTTGGTCGGAGTGTCCAGGGTGAAAGTCCCGAAATTTGAATTACGTTTGTACAACATAGATGATTGAAGTATTGAAATGATGATAATTTGAGCTATAATCTCATTTGAAATGGAAGTGTTGAGGTGTTATTGATATGAGTTGGAGGCTCATTGTAAACAGTCTGGATGAATTGAGAAACAAATCTTTGAATTGGTTTGGATAATGGAATGGGAAGAGATATATATATATATATATATGTTTGTTTGTATGAGTCAAACATTGATCAAATGCTAATGTTTAGTTATTGCTCATATTTTGTTTAGCATATCTCTACTGGGCGTTGGCTCACCCTATATGGGACATCATTTTCAGGTTCAGGTGTTATTCCACCTCCAAGGATGTATCTTGGAAGGTCTTGGGAGTTGAAGACTCTTTTTGATTATTTTGTTATTTTTCGTGTTACATGTAAATTCAAGCCAAGGGCTTTATGTGTATAGAGTTAGAACTTTTCTTTTGTAACCAAGTGTTGGCTTGGAAAGTTGTAAACTCATAGGGCGTTTACTTTTGTTGTCAACATGTAACACATTTGTACTAAATACTCTGATGAATGGGAAGATGTTTTATTCTTCTATGTTTTTGAACGTCTTAAATGATTGGGTTTTATGTATTATTTTGAGGGCGTTACATATGTTTTGATCTAAGATCCTTTCTTTGTCAGAAGTACCCATGCCACCTTACTTGTTACATACACTTTGACCTACTCTTGTCGTTTCATTCTAGCTCCTTTATGAGGAGACTTGACCAGCCATGTGTCCCAGTAGTGGGAATTAGTCAGTTAGCAATTGAGAAACCTATCATTTGCCATATCTTTGTCTTGAAGAGAGAGAAGCTCTAGGAAGAAGAAGAAGTTCTTGGAGGAAACTAGATTTTCCAAGCTTGATTATTAGAATTTAAACCATTTGAATCGTGTTTTTAGGTTAGATTCTTGATCTACTTTTGTTGTTCTTTATGTTAATTTGATCACATTGTATAATCTAGCATGATTCATGAGCTATGCATTGATTTAAAGATTTGTTTTAGAAAGAGAGTGATGTTCTTGTGTTCTTGAGAAAAAAAAATCTTGTTTTGATCTAAAAGTTTGTATCAAGTTCCATGTTTTTGTGTTTGTTTTCATGAAATCTTCAAGTATAGGTATCCAGGTTCATGTTTTTGATCTCATACCATGAAATCCCAAATTTTGAATGAGAAGTTACAATTTTGAGCATTCATGTTCTTCAAAGGGAAACCCAGATTTTCCATATTTCATTATTCTCTAAGTGTGGTCACCAAGACCCACTCTTGTCTAGCTTCCATACCTAGGCTTTAACGCCTTGACTTTTATTACCTGAATTCATTACCAAATCCATATATTATTACTATTTTAAAAGATTTCATCCATTCAAGAACATGAACAAAATAAATAGTAACATTCTCTCACGACAATGATGATGATATATAAATAAGACATGGTACAATGCCTTTAGGCTTACATTGAATAACAATAAATAAAAACAAAAAGGATTGATCCTTATACAATGCAAGGCTCTTGGCCAACAAATAAAAGGCCCCGTGGCCAACAAAGTAAAAGACATTAGGTCCAGAACAATCTTCTAACCTTGTACCTGAAAAATTTGTCAACACGTGGGATGAACACTAAGCTCAGTAAAGATCCTAAAGATCCTAACCAATCACAACATATAGATAAAAATGATCATACATGCACCCCGATATACCATATAAGTAGTGTGATAGTTAATATCCAGGAGTATACTCATAAAAATATATTTTTTCCAAAAGCTCCTCTTGACACAACACAGTATGAAATCATTTATTCTCTTTTACATTTTCATTATTACTTCCAAAAGAAAACATTTCAAAACCCCACTCTTTCTTTGATAAAACTTTCCACATTAACATAAAGAAATCTCACTTAAATATTTGTCCTGAAAATATAACCCCACATGCAAGTCATAAATTCAACCCCACATTTCAATACACCATACGCATTTACGCACCAATACATCTACTATCTTTCTTAGCCATAGGTTGCCCAAGGGCTAAAAGGCAACCATGACACGAAAACCAATAATGCATATATCTAAAAATAAATAACGGAGAATAATACATACGACCAATTTCATCTCCACCGGCAAATAGCACAGATGACATATTTCACAACACAGATAACACATAACACTTTACCGGCCTCACCCGGAAAAGGCTGCCCTTTAGGTCATACTTTACCAAGTGCAAACCAAAAAGGAACGAAGAATCTATCACAAGGCACCACACTTTGATGGCTCAGATACGATGAGAAACAGACCCCTTTTCACACTTTACCAGGCGCAAACCGGAAGGGATGAGGAAACCTCTATCAAGGCATCACACTTTGCATGCTCAATACGGAGGGAAACGGAACCCCAAACAACATCACATTAAAAGCAAAACAAGCTAACCAACATCAATAATACACAGGTGTAATACATACACCTAATCCAATTATCACAATCCCGACTAGTAACAGTTAAATACATTGACCCACTTCCTTCAAAATGTGCTCGACGCACCGTCGTTCAACAATGGGTTTTCTTACATTTTTAAAATGTTTCCAAAACACAACACGAATTACTAAACACCAAAATCATGATATCCAACGATCGTCTCATAACATAACAACATTTATAAGCATTCTAGTTATCTCTTTAACAACATAATCCATTACTCAATAATGAAATTGTCTATTCACAATCAACAAGATACCATCCTACATTACATATTTCACCCTACAGTCGTACTCATAACCTATATCTAACAACACGTAATGCCATCCTTCACCGATGGCCAAGGACAAAACTCTAGATACCCTTTACAAAATTTAAAACAATAAATGCACCCTCAGGTAATTCCATTGTCATGACCCAAACCTGCTCTTATAGGTTTAGCGTCATGATTGGCTAGTAATCATAGATTACTTATGGCCTCCATACAAATAGACTCTTGAATATAAGATACGGGGCTTAGCGGAAGTCTAAAATAATAGAAAATCTTTCCATTGAGCCATGCAGACATGAAAAGGACTTCATATAAAGTGGTTATATGAATGAAGCTCAATAATATTGCCAAACTAAATTTCATTTATGTTCTTATAATTCATTAATTTCATCATCAAGATCTTTCAATATCATTTTATGTGGTACATCCATGAAGTAACAACATTCCAATGATAACGGACCATAATGATCTAACACTAGAGATCTCTGTGTGTCAATCAATCCAAAAGCCATGGTATTGTCACCCCCAGGCAAGGGCCTAGCCATGGTATTGTTACCCCCAAGCAAGGGCCTAGCCATGGTATTATTACTCATGAGTAGGGTCTAGCCATGGTATTGTTACCCCCAGGCAAGGGCATACATTCAATGGATGCCACAAAATCATTTCAAAATAGAACTTCATTTATTATGAGAAAATAACGTTTCAATAAGTCATGCTATCAATTATCATATTGTTTCAATAATTCATTCAATCAAGCACGTATCCATGTTGATAGTAATAACATATTTGAAAATACAGATAAATTGAACATATCTTTATAGAGTTATTACTCACAGTGGTTTGTGTTGTCACTAAGCCTCGGATGTCCACCTAAACAAAACACATAACAAAGCACAATTGAAACACCATTTCATTTTAATTCAATTTTCTTTATGTGTTTCTATGTTGTTTCATGACTATGTGAGTCCAAAAGGTGCTAAGAACACTTGTAATGGCATGAGAATGCAAATATGCACTTAAAAGAGTTAGTCAAAATTTGCTAAAAAAAGGGGTCTCCGCTTGAGCGCAGCTTCCTTTGCTTGAGCGGGGGTTGAAAAATAAGGGTGGTCGTTTGAGCATAACTGCCGTCGCTTGAGCGGTCTACAAACTTGATAAAAGTACTGGTTACATGAAATTCCCGCTCGATGGTCGCTTGAACGGAAGACTGAGTAAAAAGGGTCCTCATTCAAGCGCCACTTTGGTCGCTCGAGCGATCTGTAAAATTTTGTAAAACTTCTAGGAACTCGTTTTTCACACTCGAGCGACACTTTCCTCGCTCGAGCGGACAGTGCGAATTTTGAAATTTCCAAAACTATGTTTAAACTTCAAAACTGATATTCAAATGTTCCAAACTCGTGTTTTTGGTGCAAAAACATGGAAAATCATTGCATAACTTGAAAACACTTCCAAATTGAAATCATTTACTCAAAATCATGATCCATTTGACAACCCAAAACTTGAAACTCTATTTTGAATCATGCATGCATCACATTGATTTTATATCTTCTTAAATCTTCAAAAACTTGATCAACCCTCATGATAAGTATGAAAACATAGGGAATCCCCCAAGTTAAGTCACAAAAATGCCATACATGTGAGAATTTCATGGATTCTTACTCAAAATGCACAAGCATGTATGCAATTCAACTCTTTCATACTCAATTCATGGAAATCCAACACATAATTCTAAATTATATGGAAAAGAGTGCTGGAGCTGGTTGAATTAAACTTCCCCATGCAATATTTCCAAGAATTAAAGATGGATTTCATGCTTAGTGTTGAATACAAGTGTTGGCCTAGCTCAATTCACTAAATCCCTAGCCAATTTTCTTCAATTCTCTTCATTCTTTCTCTAAAGTGTCGAGCTCTCTTCTTTCTCTCTCAATTCTCAGCCAAGAGCTGTACAACATGAGCATAAAGGCTTATTTGACTTATTTATAAGGTGTGATTAACCTAGCCTAATCAAGTATGATTAAGGTTAAGTAATTAAGCTCACTTCTAACAAATTTGATTCAATTTATTCTAATTATTTTGATCCGAATAAATTTTTCAATTAAAGTTGCCATAAAATTCTAAATAGTCTAATTATTCTATTAAGCTAATCAATTTCAGTTTCTAAAGTCGTCTAGGCTCCCAATATCTGTCTCTAAGTTGTCAATTTGAACATATATTCCATGTAACAACAGATAGCCACAAAATTAAGCATATAATCACATAATTAAACACACAATTATGCAATTAAATTTATTAAAATAATATAATATAATAGTTCGAAGGTCGGGATCGTCACATCCATATTCCCATTCATTGCAAACTCTAATATTTTATAAAAAGGTAATTAGTTCCACTTTATTTTGAAAAAGGAACCTCACCACTCCAAATCCCAACAAACACAACAAGAGCCAACATCCACCAATATTAATCGAAAACCCCAAATTCGTAAACAACCACAACATAACCGAATTTCCAATTAATATAAAGCTTTTTCTTGAACATTCTAAAAGTTACAAATGAAATACCAAACCCTTCCAATCTCATGTCCCAAACATGCTTTTACAACCCATAATTAATTATAAACAAGCCCCACAAACCCATCAATTTAAACCCAAATCAACCTATAAGCTTTTTTAACAAGATCAAATATAAAACTATCTTTTTTATTTTATTTATTTTTTTATTTTTTTAATGCCATAAAAATTACCACAAGTCTATCTATAGCAAAGTATTGAAAAGAAGCTCAAGAATCCCTACCTCTTAAAGCGAAGAGAAGAAAGCCAAAATTCCACCGGCGACGAAAACATAATCCGCTCAGATTAAATGGAAGCCCTAAGCAAGCTCTACCTTTTTTCCCTTAGGGCCATGGTTGAGAAACCACTAGATCAAGGTGCATTTATAGAGAGAATGAGAGTTTTAGAGAGAGAGAGAGAGAGAGAGTATAGATCTAGGGTTTTTAGAATGTTTAGAGAGAGAGAGAGAGAAATGAAAAAGTGATCCCAAAAGTGACTTTTACGAATTGATATACACGCAGACTGCTCGAGCGCACGAAGTGTCGCTCGAATGACCAGACATAATAAGTTAGATCGCTCGAGCGCGGGAGTTATTGCTCGAGTGAAGAATACAAACTCTCAAAAGTTTTACAGTCAGAGGACCATCACTCGAGTGCAAGAAAGACCGCTCGAGCGAAGAATGCCATCTGTCAGTATCTCGGTAGACTTGCAAAAGTACTGAAAGTTCACAGAGATTGCTCGAGCACATGAATCACTGTTTGAGCGAAGAGGCAAAATTCTGGGCAACAACAATTTTGAAAAACAAGCAACCAACCTATTCCGAATGCAACCGAAACACTCCAACAACCAAACTCAATGAGGAATAAGGAGGAACAAAACATGAGCAACAATATAAGACAATGAAACCTAGATCCAGAACATCAAATGGGTCGGGTCTAAACCAGAATCGCTATAACCTCCCCCTTTAAGGAATTTTGTCCCCGAAATTAGAGAGAACGCCCAATATACCATGCACACGAAGGAAAAAGGGAATACACCCACCAACCCGAAACTAGATCCATATGCAGGATATGTTCCTGGATCTCAATCTAACACCTCGGTGCCCCAAGGGCTCCCAAGCAACACACAATATGAAAGGTGTCACAATTTTCTCTTTGACCTATGTACCTGGTGAGATCTACGAGACTAAACCAAACAAGAACCAAGCACTCAACGCTCGAACAACAGAGGAAAACCACACTCATGACCAGAAATTCTCAAGCAATTCTCACCGAAAAGAGTACTACACCCATAGACCACGGTCTACAGAGACAACTCTCTGGCATAACCAAAACAACCAACGTCAAACTCGTTCAAACCCAAAACATGTCACTAATAACCAAAACCAAATTATAACACAATTCACTCTTACAAGGTGAAACAAAACAGTGACATAAATCGATTTAAACAACAATTTCTTATTAATTTGAAAACTCTTTTATCACGTATGCTGTTTTCCCAAAAGTTATTCAAACTCACACAATTTCCCAACAAAATTTTGTTCTAAAATTCCAAGAAAATCAAATGTTTTGCAAACATTTTCTCTAAACAACCCCGTGAAATTTCAAACCCAAAATTTTTAGTTGAAACGAAATACCATAAGAGGCCATAAAACCAAACTCACTTTCTAGTTCATTTCTCAACAACATCCGATGAATCTCAACCATCACCCAACCACATTCATCATACCAATGGTGATTCCACACGTAACAAGCACATTTCTATAACAACAATGAATAGAAATAAACACAGGACTATGAGATATAATACAGCACACAAAGCTTCCCAAATCCCGGAAGTTCAAACCAACACAAACATTAGTAATATTAATTAGCATAATTCAATGGCGTAAAAGCATTCGCAAAATTAACATACTAATATGCTACCCCAACTCAAGAGGTTCTACAAACCCACACCAACCAAAAAACACCCATAAACGATGCTCAATGCCCCCAGAAACACCCCTCAACCTTACAACCATTTGCTCAAACCGAAAACAATTTATGAGGTGACTATGTGTTAACCAACTTCGAATACCATACAACTAACCCACTAATTCTCTATTCTCACAACCCAATAGCCTGAAACAACACGTTACCACTATACCACTTTATTCTTACCACCCCAAAACTAAACACAATACAAGGCACACCCCTGCCGCCCAGCAAGCCATACAAGACCAACCTAAGACATTACAAGCCAATACACACTTTCCCAAGACATCAATATGGCATAATAAAACTAGGATTTCTAATCCTTACAACATCTTTCAACACATTACAAATAGATACAAAGTTACTTGCATACCCACACCATTTGGGTTTACGACCACATATACACATGCATAAATAACAACCATAGGCATACAACCTTAAATAAGATAACATCATATTACATAACAAAACACCACAACTTCTCCATATCTCCAACTTCACTACTGTCCCCACTTGGACAACTAAAATCGGCTTCGCTCCTGCAGAGGGCAACAAAGCCGAGCATGGCCCGTCCAACCACACCTAGAAAACATAAGTGGTCCCCTATTCTGAGATTGACTCGAGGATGTCTGAGTCTGACTAGACCCTCCAAAGGATGAGTTTGAAGAAACAAAAGTAGCTTGAGGCGCCAACTATGCTTGTGCCTGAGATCCTGTCTGTCTCCAATTCTTACTATGTCTACTACCTCTGCGAACAGTCGAACTTGCCAGTATGGCCTCTTCCTCCTCATCCTGACCAACACTACAAATAACGGCTTCCACGTAAGTCACAGCCTCTACCAAGGTGTGATAATCTTTATACATTGCCCCAACAACCTTTCCCCAAATAAAGTCACACAATATTTGCTCAAACTCAAAACTACTTCGCTCCTCTGTTGCAACCAACTCTAGAGCAAACCTTGACAAACTAGTAAACCTCGCCTCAAATTGTGCCAAAGGAGTTTTCTCCTGGCACAACTTAATAAACTAGTTCCTCAAAATACTTAACCAAAAAGGCCTTAGTGAAAGCAACCCAAGTAGTGCCCACAGAAACTAGCACAAACTTCCATCAATAACTGGTGTCTCCCTTCAGTTGGAAACTAGCTAACACAACCCTCAACTCCTCATCTTCGACTTTGAGCATATCAAGAGTCTTGGTAATCTGCTCTAACCAACCATCAGCCTCCAACGGCTTAGGCGCTCCCAAAAACACAAGTGGATTGGAGCGAAGAAACTCCTTGGTCAACTTAAGGTTATGCCTATGGTCTCCCTCATTGTGAGCTAAAGCATCTCTCACTGCTCTCATGATCTCATGTACAACTTCCTCGCCCACAACCGACGTTGTAGGGGCAAATACTAACGGAACAACTATGCCTCTATCGACACTTCAACTCTCCACACAACCTCTACTCCCTCAAGAAGACATCCTATAAAACCAAAACCAAAACCAAAACAAACTTAGTAAGCAACACAACGGTCTTGCCCGAGGCACACATTTACCCCACTACATCACAAGACATGCCTTGCCCTGAAACATATAATTATATTACATATAGACAATTAAACACTTAATCACATAATCGAATCAAGTCAACAAGATAACTACTCGCCCCAAAACTCTCAACGAATTCCTATCAGAAACCATATTGATCAAGTGTATTTCCAATAGAACCTCAAAGTAAGTTCGCTGGTGACAAGCATTTTCGAGGAAACTTAAACCCATGCTCACACAAATGCAACATATAAAGTTCTAACACATAAATCATCTACATGCAATCTCCTCACCAAGCATAGTAAACCGACTATGGTAAAACCACTTCCCACGAGCCCAAAGTATTCGACCCGGCTCGCTCTGATACCAAGTTGCAATGCCCTGACTTTTATTACCCGAATTCATTACCAAATCCTTATATTATTACCATTTTAAAAGATTTCATCCATTCGAGAACATGAACAAAATAAATAGTAACATTCTCTCACGACAAAGATGATGATATATAAATAAGACATGGTACAATGCCCTTAGGCTTACATTGAATAACAATAAATAAAAATAAAAGATATTTACCCTTATACAATACAACGCTCTCAGCTAATAAATAAAAGGCCCTTGTGGCCAACAAAGTAAAAGACATCAGGTCTTGAACAATCTTGTAACCTTTTACTTGAAAAATTTGTCAATATGAGGGATGAGCACTAAGCCCAGTAGAGATCCCAAAGATCCTAACCAATCACAACATATAGATAAAAATGATCATGCATGCACTATGATATACCATATAAGTAATGAGACAGTTAATATCCAAAAGTATACTCATAAAAATACATTTTTCCCAAAAACTCCTCTCGACACAACATAGTATGAAATCATTTCTACTCTTTTACATTCTCATTATTACTTCCAAAAGAAAACATTTCAAAATCCCATTATTTCTTTGACAAAACTTTCCAAGTTAACATAAAGGAATCTCACTTAAACATCTATCCCAAAAATATAACCCCACATGCAAGTTATAAACTCAACCCCACATCTCAATACACCATACGCATCTATGCACCAATACATCTACTGTCTTCCCTAGCCATAGGCCCAAGGGCTAAAAGGCAACCATGACACGGAAACCAATAATGCCTATATCTAAAAATAAATAACTAAGAATAATACATATGACCAATTTCATCTCCGCCGGCATACAGCACAGATGTCAAATTTCACAACACAGATAACACATAACACTTTACTAGCCTTACCCAAAAGGGGGTGCCCCTCAGGCCATACTTTACTGGGCGCAAATCGGAAGGGAACAAAGAACCTATCAAAAGGCGCAACGCTTTGCCGACTTAGATACGGCAGGAAACGGACCCTCTTCACACTTTACTGGGCATAAACTGGATGGGACGAGGAAACCTCTATCAAGGTGCCATGCTTTGTCGGCTCAATACGGCGGGAAATGGATCCCCAAACAACATCACATTAAAAGCATAACAAGCTAACCAACATCAATAATACATGGGTGTAATACATACACCTAATCTAATTATCACAATCTCGACTATTAATAGTTAAATATATTAACCCACTTTCTTCAAAATGTGCTCTACGCCCCACCGTTCAACAATGGGTTTTCTTACATATTTATAATGTTTCCAAAACACAATACGAATTACTAAACACCAAAATCATGCTATCCAACGATCGTCTCATAACATAACAACATTTATAAGCATTCCAGTTATCTCTTAACAACATAATCCATAACTCAGTAATGAAATTGTCTATTCACAATGTCCATTCACAATCAACAACATACCATTCTACATTACATAGCTCACCCTATCGTCGTACTCATAACCTATATCTAACAACACGTAGTACCATCCTCCACCAATGGCCAAGGACAAAACTCTAGACACCCTTTACATAATCTAAAACAATAAATGCACCCTCAAGTAATTCCATCTTCCCGTTCATTGCAAACTCTCATGTTTTATAAAAAGGTAATTAGCTGCACTTTGTTTTGAAAATAGAGCCTCACTACTCCAAATCCCAACAAACACAACAGGAGCCAACATCCATCAATATTAATCCAAAACCCCAAATTCGTAAACAACCACAACATAATCCAATTTCCAATTAACATAAAGCTTTTTCTTTAACATTCTAAAAGTTATAAATGAAGTACCAAACCCTTCCAATCCCATGTCGTAAACATACTTTTACAACCCATAATCGATTAAACCCAAATCAACCCATATACTTTTTAACAAGATCAACTATAAAACTATCCTTTTTTTTTAAAAAAAAATGCCATAAAAACTACGACAAGTCTATCTATAGCGAAGTATTGAAAAGAAGCTCTAGAATCCCTACCTTTTGAAGTGAAGAGAAAAAAGCCAAAATTCCCCCGGCGACAAAAACATGATCCGTTCAGATTAAAGAGAAGCCCTAAGCAAGAACCATCATTTTTCCTAAAGCGCCATGGTTGAGAAATCACTAGATCAAGGTGTATTTGTAGAGAGAATGAGAGTTTTAGAGAGAGAGAGAGAGAGGGAGAGAGAGTCTAGATCTAGGGTTTTTAGAATGTTTAGAGAGAGAGAGTGTAGCACCCCATTTTTGACCGTCCTCAAGACTTGGACGTCACCGCTTGAACACTCGGTGATCATCCATTTTGTGTTCGTCTTGAGTTCCCGGAGGCCTTGGCAATGCGCCTTGTCTCAGGACCTCTCGACTCGACTATTTTGTGGTTGGTTTGGCACCAAACACTTGTGTTTTGCCTTTGAGGGGCAGGGAATGCCTTTTGAGGCATCCCCACATACCACCGGCCATGGCTTGAGGCCACCGGCTGTCTTTTGTTGCCATCGGCCAAATGTTTGGCCGACCGGCCATAAGTTTTGGCCAAAGTCACTTTTGGCTGGCCGACCACTGTTCATCTGCTTTTAGTAGATATTTTGTGCCAGCTGTGATAGTTGGCACCCACACTGTTCCTCTCCATACACGTGTATGGAGGGATTTTCCTCTTGGATGGCTTGTTTTGGAAGCCTTATAAGAGGGAGTTGCCTATAAGAGAGGGCTTCTTCTCTTGGTCAGGGGGTTAGACATTTTTGGGCAACATTTTTAGGGTTTGAGTTCTAGGGTTAGGGCTTGTTCATCTCCCATCTCCCTATCTCTCTTTCTTGTGTATGTTTAGGCTTAGATTTGCACACAAACACACACCACCACACCTTTTCTTGGAGCTGAGGCCCTTGAGGGTTGTTTTTAGAGTTTTGAAGTTGATTTCAACCTCAAGAAGCTACTGGAGCTTCATTTGTGAAGAAAGTCTACAAGGGTAATCACTTTTCCCTTTTATTCTCCATTTTTGCACACTACTTTTACCTATCTTGCAACTATTTTTTGGCTTTTCATATAATATGTAAAAGTTCTATTTTTAAGGCCTCTAAATAGTTTGTTAAGAGTGTTTTAAGCTTTGGGGTTGTTTGACCCCTCTTAAGCCTTGTTTGACCCTTATTTTGTGCCATTTTGTGTGAGCTCTGGGACCATAATGTTTGGGCCTCCTCACCACTAAAATCTTGAGGGATTTCGAAGGTGAGGATGGTGCCTTGAGGTCCTAGGAAGGAGAGAGCCACCCCCTCTCCTTGTTGTCCTTGAAAAGGGCACTTTTTGCCTCTTGAGGGAGCACTTAGTTTAGGTTCATGTTGGCCATGCCTTAACTGATTTTTTATGCTTATTATGCCATGAAATAGCATTGAGTTGAGTTGGTTTTGGTACACCATGCTTGCTTAGCATACATGCCTTGTAATGCCATTTTGTTGCCTTAACATGCATCTAGGTTTTAACCCTTGTTCAAGCATGTTTTAGGCCTAGCTTTGTGAAGCTTTCATGTTTATTTTGCCATGTTTAAGGTCTGTCCTTGGCTGTTTTGGTCGACCATAGCTTACATTGCATGCCCCCTTTGCATTTTGGGCTTGTTGGCCTTAAGTGTGTAAGTGTGTAGCATGCCTTGTTTGTATCATTTCAATGGTTTGGAACCGCTTAACATGTTATTTCAGTCCTTATAACATGCCTATATGCTTGCATTTAATCCTCCTTCAATGTGTTTAAAGGTTGTTACCTTATGCCCCTTGTTTAGGCCTCGGAGTATGCTTGCACTTTTAGACCACTTAGATGCCATCTAAGTGCACCCTTGGCTTTGTTTAAGTCTGCATTTGACTTGTTTTGCGTCCCCTTAGCCTTGTGAGGTGTGGTGGACTTGACCTTGGTTTAAGCCTCATTGGCTTGTCTTAAGTACTTGGGCCATTGTGGCATGTTTTGCTTATCTTGTTTAAATTGATTTGGCATCATCTTATAACATGATTTTAGAGCTTAATGCATGCCATATGTCCATGTTTGTATCCTCTTGAGTGTGCTTGAGAATTGCTCTTTAATGCTTGAAGTGTTGGAGATCATTTGCATGCATGCTGGTGTGCCTATTAGTCCTTCATTTTTGAGCACCTTGGCCACTGTTTTAGGCCTAGTAAGGGCTGCCTAAAGCATTGTTTAAGTCCACCTCTTTTCTTGTTGCATGTACTTCTTGTATGTTGTAGCATATTGATGACGTGTTGCATGTTTGAACTTACATGATTGAATGAAGTCACATGCTTGCTCGCATGCTTAAACACCCACATTGTACCTTGCATGCTTATTGGTTGCATTGTCTCATGCCTCGCATGTTTTGTATGCTTCTTTGCATCTCCATGTTGCATGCTAGCTAACATGCTTAGGTTGCATTGCATTAGCATGCATACTTGGCCTCTTGAATTGCTTATGATAGAGGTTAAGTTCCCCTTGGTTTGATTATGTGCATTGCATTCCATATTAAATGTGCTCACTTGGCTTCTTGGGTATTGGTGGTCCGAGAACCAAGGTTCATGTCCCTTTGAGTCATAAACATAATATGGGGTGTGATTGGTGCATACATTGCTTGAAATGCATTGCCATGCCAAGTATTGCCCTCTACTGCTGTCAAATCAGATTTTGCAGGAATTTTTGTCTGGTCGGCTAAATACAGTGCCGACCGGCTATCATTTTTGGCCAGTGGATTAAATTCATGGCCGGTGACCATTCTACATGGCCGGTGGTGTTCTCCTTCAGCCGGTGGTGTTTCCCAGCATCCGGAGAGTAAACCCTGAGGCTTTGGCAGTCTTTAGAGGAGCAGAGCAGGGAAAACAGAGGCATCTTGTGCATGGTGACCGAGCGTGCATTGCATTGGGCCTTCATCTCGGGACTGTTTATTGCTTAAATTAGATTAATTAATTTGCTTAATTAATTTAGTTGGTCTGTGATAAGTAATTAGCTAGGATAGTTGATTATTTATTCAGTCTGTATTATTCTTTCGGTCCCTCCGAGCGAGGGCAAGTTTGTAATAAGTGTGGGTGAGTGTGTGAATGTCTTCCAACCCCCACTTCTTTCTCCCTTTTACTTACCTGCTTTGATGGTTAGTATTAGGACATGTTTACTTTAGCATACCTCATGTTATGCATGCGTGCATCATTCGTCAGTATTGCATGCACTGGGCTCGGCGCATCATGCTAATTGCATTATATTTCAAATTTAACTTGAATACATGCTTCCTGTGCATCTCACATGCCATCCTTAGATTAGCCGAGCCTATTCTAGTGACATTTTGCATGTGATGCATTAGGCACTTAACATGGACTTGGATCATGCATTGATCGCTAACATGTTTTTATTTTGGCATGGAGTACTTTGTAAGTATTTATGCTTTAGCATACCACATGCGTGTGAATGGTACCATGACAGCATGCTTACCATGTGGCTAGATGCTTATGTGATAAATTGCCTGAATGCCTGTGGGTGAAGGTTGGATTGTTTGAGTTGGAACAACTCGTTGAAATCCATGTTTTAGCCTACTTGCGAGTAGCAAATTTCAAAACGTTTCCGAACAAACGGATATGCAATGCTTTGTTCCAAATTAGGCGATCTAGTCTATACTTGTTTTGCTGTGCGCATCACATAGTAATTCTAGCTAATTAATCAGAATAAGAACACATAAACGTTTTCAAAATCGGATATCATGGTTAGTAGAGGCCGATCTTCGGATCGGGCGAGAGGGGGTGCTCATAGCTGACCTTCCCCAATCGTACCCAAGTTCCCGAGCTGAGGCAACTTTGGTGATGACGGACACGTGGCCTTTGGCACCGAGTCAGGTTTTCCTAAATTTTCCAAAATAAAATATTTAGGTAGCGACTCTGTATCTGGCAAAGCAGTCCATGTTTGGTACTTCTTTCAAAAAAATCTGTTTTTCTCAAAACGATTTGTCGGATTTGGACTCTTTGGTTTAGATTAAGAACCGACAACAAAAGGGAGTCCGACCTGTAGAGTGAAGCCCAAGGGCGCGTCTACAGAGAGAAATGAAAAAGTGATCCCAAAAGTGACTATTATGAACTGATATACAAGCAGACCAATCGAGCGACTAGACACAATAAGTTGGACTGCTCGAGTGCAAGAAAGACTGCTCGAGCAAACACCGCTTGAGCACAAGAAAGACTGCTTGAGCGAAGAATGGCATCTTTCAGTATCTCGATAGACTTGCAAAAGTATTGAAAGTTCACAAAGACCGCTCAAGCGAAGAGGCAAAATTTTGGGCAACAACAGTTTTGAAAAACAAGCTGCCAACTTGTTCCAAATGCAACCGAAACACTCCAATAACCAAACTTAATGAGGAATAATGAGAAATAAAACATGAGCAACCATATAAGACAATGAAACCCGGATCCAAAACATCAAATGGGTCGAGTCTAAACCAAAATCACTATATAAGCCAACCATAGCATCTCTTATTGGCCTACCTTGCATGATCACTTACACCTTAGTCTACCTTGCATGAACACCTAGGCCGACCACTGCACATCTAGGCCGACAACTGCACACTTTTGCCAACACCTTGTAACATCCTGGGCGGGAAACCCACATCTCGGCCAGGGAGACCACACTTCAGCCAGGAGGTGTGGAACCTTAGCCAAGACCATCTGAGTTTACTCAGCTAGGCCATTTCAGCTCAACTCATCTGTATGCATCCATTCCTAGACATGGTTTGTACCCAGCATGCTTTTTCAAGAAGAAAGACATTGATTTAACTCCCAGCACATGTTTTAGTTTGTCTTGACTTGGTTTTGGAAAGAAATGCCAGGATCTATTTTACCCATTTGAAGCTTGTTTTGAGAGTGCATTGCATAACCATCTTTGAGCATCTCTTCTTATCTTCTTGAAGTGCATTCAAAGGGAATTACCATGTATTTGTAGGTCTTGGATCCTTTCCTTTATCTCCCTAGTCAAAGAGCTATTGTGAGTGGTATTTTAATAAAGTTATGTTATAATGTTTTGGATAAAAGCTAAGCTTTGCTTTGTTTCAGAAAAGTATTTGATTAAGTATGAATGATTATCCCTTAGTTTTTTTTTTATTATCAAGTATTATGTTTGTTTTGATGACATTCTTGAAAGGTCCTTGTGTCCTAGGGGACTTAACTTTGTTTGAGATATCTCACTTGCCAACAGCGGGTGGGTTTGTCTAATCGATTATGGGTTAGTTATTCCTTTGTTTTGTCAAGGAATGTTCATCCTTTGTATTATGTAGATGTTAGTAAACATCTCTTGAAGTTTTGAAAGCTTTTGATTGATGAACTTGGTTCATCCTTTAACTTGTTACAAGCTATGATATGTATTATTTTGATAAAATCTCGAATATCATTCATTCAAACCTTTATTACTTATATCATTCGCTGAGTTTTTAGCTCACCCCTCTCCCTTATATATATGTAGGTGATGAACAAGAAGGTGATGTCGCCTAAGCCTTATTTAGAAGATGTTTTGGTTCATGGTTTGTATCATCTTGAAGATCAGGCTTCTTAGCTTTGTAGATATTTTCTTTTGTATGTTTTGGCTTGAGAAGTCTTTTGATCAAGATGTAGCATGAGGATGTTTATATAGAAGCTTATTGTCTTTTTGTATCCATGTTGTAAGACCATATTAATAGTTATATATCGCAATGTATGTCATTTCATCGATCTATGCACAGCTCTTATGAACTAATTAGATTTAATTTTTTGCTTCCACACATGTATGCCCCATATGTTTACTCTGTATGTGTGAAACTTTGTAAGCTGGCCTTCGGTAATCTAGGATTACTAGCTATCACGACATGATTCTATTAGGGGCGAAATGGGGTCTCTGTATGTGTGAAACTTTGTAAGTTGGCCTTCAGTAATCTAAGATTATTGGCCATCATGGCAACATTCTATTAGGGGCAAAATGAGGTTGTGACAAATTGGTATTAGAGCACGAGTTCCTTTTTGTATGTTTATTCACACATTCTTGGTCCTAAAGAGTATAAGATTTCCCTTAGAATGATTTTAGGATTGCTCATATTGTTTGCTACTTGACAAGGTGTATATGATTTTGGCATTTTTATTTGCTACTTGCCTATTTGCTCATCTTGTTTTAAAGTCACATTTTGCATACTCTTAGCATTATGAGAAGGGGAAGACCTCCAATTAGACAAGATCATTCCGAGGATAGGTTGGAAAGATTAGAAAGGATGGTAGAAGGTTTGACCCATGAGTAAAGGTAAGTAAGGCAATAGAATACTAGTACTGCATCTACTTAGGTCGAGCAGACAAATGGCTAAAATGCAGCTCCAACTTTGCCTCCACCTCCTCTAATACCGCAAGTGCCTTTATAGCCAGCATTATATGGGGATGTCACATTAACTTTGATAAAAGAATTTAAGAAAATGAACTTGCTGAGGTTTCAGGAAGGGATAGAGCCATTGAAGGCTGAACCACGGGTTCTTGAAATGGAAAAGTTATTTAAAATCTTTCCTAATACCGATACTTGTAGACACCCAATTTTTGACCACCTGCAAGACTTGGGCGCTTTATTTTGAGCACTTGATGATGAAAGTTACAATATGTAAATGGTTTTAATTCTCAACGAAGGAATCTGAATTCGAGCTCTAAGCAATCCTGTCACGCCCCAATTTTTATTACTCGAAGTCATTACCAAGTTCCTTAACTTAATTCAATTTCAGAGATAACATGCGGAAATAAACTCAAATGTTCAATTAAAAGTGATGAACAACAATTCTCTCATTCGAATGAAAGTTAAATACAACATGAGCATTCTAAATAAATTGCCCTCAGGCTTACAACAATAAATAATCAAATGAAGGGTGCAACCCTTTTACATATATGGCATTCCGCCTACAACAAAGAGGCCCCGTGGCCAACAAATAAGAAGATCCAAAATCTTGTAGCGCATCCTGCTAAACACCTGAAAAAGATTCAACAACGTAGGATGAACATATAGTCCAGTAGGGATCTCAACATGATCCTCAACAATAACAACATTACAGATAGCTATGATCATGAACACTCATTCTCGTACTAGAATAATAATGTGACAGTTTATACAAAATATATATATATATATATATAAACTTTTCTCGAAAACAATTATTTCATTCAACGCTATAAGCGATTCATCTTTCTTTTTTCCTTTCATTAACCTCCATTCCCAATCTTTTATAACATTAACAACTACTTAGGAAAATAGATTCACTAAGCTCATTACTCTATCCCATTTCCCACACATACAACAGATGTGGCTTTTCAAAACATATTTCTAAAATGTTTGATTTTCTTTACACTTCCAAAAGATAAAAGGGCATTTCGGTTCAATCCCAAATCTATCATAACTATCCATGCATACCTTTATAAAGGGAGATAGCAACTCAACTACATGTATAAGATAAATCAATGAGGCAACTCGGCCCTCCAAAACCGTAACCAACACAATCCACAATGTTCCTAGATACACTGAAACAATAACAACAAAACTTTGCTCTACTAGCTATGTGCGTAGTAAGCCAAAGATACACTTCTCACAACAAACTACCAGTTTACCAGGCGCTAGCTGGAAGGTAACGGTACCTCTGATTATCAGCGCATGGTATAACACCAACAACCACAATACAACAAGGTATAATCAACATGTGTAAAACATACACATAAACTATTCAATAATATTTAATCAACACAAGTGTAACGCATACATCACAATTCAACACAACAATGTCATCCTCCACGGATGACCAAGGACAAAACCTCTAGATGCATGTATTCAGTACACCTAATAAACTAGACTCAACTCTCAAGCAAACCTTAAACCCAACAACGACACTAGTACGATAGGTAATGATAAAACCCCCAAATGTGTGTATTCAACACTCATGGTACAATAGTTCAATTCTCAAATTTATTTTCCGAGACTCGCATAGAGTTAACATTTCATTTACCATTTTCAAGATCAACTTTCATATTTTTTTCAAGTCAACATGTTCCATCACTTATTCCAAAAACACTTTTCCCTTTTTACAAAACCAATTACATTCTCTTCATTTTACAAAATCAATTCCATGGATAATAAGCCATAACCGAACTTGATTCAATACGTTCATTTCAAAATAACCCCAATACCGTAATTATTCCCTTAACTGTTAACACCTTCTACATAACTCATATTAACAATAGAAATTTACCAACATTGTTCAACCATAAACCCTTTTTATTTTACCAAAACAAAATATAATTTAGGGCTTTCTCTTCTTTCAACAATAACATGCTAATTTTACTCTCTAATTAGTCCAAACCACAGTCAATGATAACAAAACCATTCTCAAACAACTAACCCTAGGTTCCCCTCATGATTTTCAAACAAATCCAACACGGATATGATTTTCATGCAATACAAAACTACCACATGTCTATCTATAGACGGAGTATTGAAAAAGAACAAGGAAATCCCTACCTTAAATGGAGAGACCAAATGGAGAAGATGAAGGCCAAAAACCAAAGTGCTCCAAATCGCCAAGCTTTCAGATTAAAATGAAGCCCTCAACCCACTCTACCTTTCTTACAAAGGACTTAGTATAAATTTACACTAGAGGGAGATGAAAACCAAGAGAGAAGGTGTGTAGGGAGAGAGAGAAACTCTCAAGTTATTCATGCAATGAACTTCATTAAATTGATTAATGTATCTCATACATTCATGATACATAATGCATCCTCTATATTAATGAATTCATTATATAAATTAATGTATCTTACATATTCATAATAGATACATAATGCATCTCTAAGATTCATTCATAATAAATCCATCACATTTAATGTATTAGCATTAGTCTTCTATACATTGTATATATACAAAGAGTAAAGGATGGAAGCGGGAATAAGACAACAACACATCTACGGAACCGAGTTTGGAATACAATTAAAAAAAAATGAAGGGAAAACCGGGATCGCTATAAATCCCAACCTTTCATACCCACACTGCTTTTACCTCAGAAATCCATTTTTGAGCACTGTGCCAACCAACATTGAACCTGAAATTGAGAAACAGGGGAACCACATTGGGGCCTGACCATGCCTCATTTGGGCTTGGCCGTATCCATTAGAGCCCGGCCGTGCCTTTTGGGCAATATACACTGTTCTGTTCAGGAATCTGCTAGCTGTCCATTTTTAAAGATATTTATGACCTATTTACCTCAAATTCTATAAATATGACCTCAGGCCTCTATTTTAAGGGTTAGAAAAATTTCAAAGAGTGTAAAAGATCTTTGAGAGCTCCTTCTTCTCTTGCAAGCTAACTTTGTGTTATTGTATCATCTTTGAACTATATCTATACACTATACAGACCCTTAGAGCTTAAGCTTGGAGCTTTGGTTGAGACTTGAAAACCATAATTCAAACTTGAGAGTGCCTTAGGATCAAGTTTGGATTACAACAAAAGCTTTCTCTCTTCAAGAGGTATAAGCTTGCCACCCTCTTCCTTGCTTTCATTTCAGTCTTTTTCTATCTTTTTCTTGTGTTTTCATACTATTTTGGATCCATTCCAAGTGTTGAAACTTGGAGTTAAAGAGCTACCAAAGGTGGAGGGGCTTATCACCCTTTCTTGAACCTTCTCTCCTAGCTCATGCCCTTTTTTTTCCCACTCTTTTCTTTGATTTACATACTGATTTTTAGAGTTTGAAAAGGCTAAAAAACATGGTTTAGAAGTCCCAAAAGTGGAGAGGTTAGCCATCCCTCCTTAGTTTTGCTTACTAGCTTTGTATCTTCTTGTTTTTTGCTATCTTTTGTGCTTTCTTAAACATGATTTGGGCACTGTTTTTTACATTTTAGGGGCTTTTAATTCTTTTAAATAGTTTATGCTTTGAATATTATGCTTTTTGTGTTGTAAGTCCTCATGGCTTTAGTTGTTTAGGCCTTAGACATCGAGTCATTTGAGTTGATAGCTTTATTTACGTAGTTTTGTTGTAAAGAGTCTCACTTTTGTAATAATCAACTTTGCAAAATCATCTCTGCACCCTCCCTCATTTCTTGGTTTTCTTTGTTTGAGAGTCATTTCAACCGAGTGCTGTTTAAGGCATGCGAAAGAGACCCTTCCATGCTTAATGGTTTAATCTCTTCGGAGGTTCATTACCAAGGCATTACATCTCTTTCATGTCAAGAACAACTTCTTGTTTGACACTTCCCTCCATTTAATGGACTTACTTCTCATTTTTGGACTAAATGATTAAATCAATGGAAAGGTAAGTTAAAAAAAGGTCAATAAAATCAGCTTAAAATCGATTAAACCGACATATAGAAGATTAATAAAATTCGTTGGATTCGGTCGAACGTTATACCAAATCCATCGCTTCTAGAGTCATCACATACTAATTTGTGATGTTTGACGATTCTTGAAGTGTGTTTACCTCCCTTCTTGAACTAACTTCATGATAAGAGGGAGGGGTGGTGTGTCTCTCATTGCATTCATTAATTTTTTTTCCTATCATGTTTGGAACCATCAAGAAATCAACTTGCGCCTATTGATGGTTTGGGAGCCAAACCCGTTCAGAAAGGACAAACATGGCTTAGAAATACTCTGTCCGCATTGTTTTCACATCAGAGCACCAAAACATTTTTCTGCAACAAAATAAGGCAGGGTCAGATTTGTTTGGGCCCGGTCGAGTCTCATTAGGGGTCGGCCGGGCTCCAATGTATGGTACACAGAGTAGTTTTGAAAAATACCGAGCAGTGGCTGAAGGTGAACACAGGCGCTTTCTCAAAGGCGAACAGAGCGGTTCGAGGAACATTATGCGCAATAATCATTGGTTTATTTCTTAGATTATTGTAATATTATTGTTGTAATAATTAGATAGTCCTTCATTCATTATTCATTTGGGTTTGTAATAGTTAGTTTAATTCAGACACTTGGACATTCAAACCCTTCTGCGAGAGGGCAAATATGTAATAATGTGTGTATGTTTTGCAATCCCCATTTCTTTCTCCCTTTTATTTACTTGCTTATAATGGTAGCATCATATTTTAATTAGCATTGTCCATGACTCATATCCATTCATTTTTCATGCATAAGAGTTTAGCTTATCATACTAACCAATGTCAATTTCAAATTCTTTACTTGAATACGTGCTCTCTTGCATGCCTTGAATTGACTAACATGCCATGCTAGTAGCTGAGCCTAATATTTGTATATTGCATGTATTGCATTAGCCATTTGCATCGTTAGGATCATGCATTTTTCTAACTATTTTTATTTGGCTTGCTTCGGTTGAGTACTAGGTGAGCATTTTCGCTTTAGCATATTGCATGCGTGCGAATGTTACCATGTTAAACATGTTTACCGTGAGGCTAAGTGCTTAGTTGATATACCTGTTTGAAATGCCTGTGGATGGAGGCTTTTTGATCAAGTTGGGATGATTTTGATTAATGCACATATGAGATCATCTTTTTTAAGTGGTACATATTCAAACACTTTTCAAAACAAACATGAAATCAAAGCGTTCCAACTTTTATGAATTAGTCTATACTTGTGTGTATCACATAGTAAAGATAGCATAATAAATCAGAATAAGAGCATATAATGTGTATTAAAAATTACATCATGATTAGTAGAGACCGATTTTTAATCGGGTGAGTAGGGTGCTCAAATCATGACCTTCCCATCTCATACCTAAGTGTAGCTCGGCTTTTTCGTGCCCCCTTTCGGAAACTCGGAAGAAAGCTCCACAGCTTGGACTCCCACGGTTCTGAATCTAATCTCACAAGTGTAATGTGAAATTGATAAACACCAAAGAGTTCAAATCCGGCAAATCATTTTGAAAAATCGATTTTGAATAAAAAAGTGCCAAAATTGGACAGTTTTTCCAGATACAGAGTCGCCATCTAAATATTTTATTCTAGGAAAATTTAGGAAACCCATGACTTGTGCCAAAAGCCACGTGTCTATCATCACCAAAGTTGCTTCGGTTCGGGAACTTATATCCTAGAGGGGAAGGTCATGGATTGAGCACCCCACTTGCCCGATCAAAGATCGGCCTCTACTAATCATGATATGATTTTTATGCACATTATATGCTCTTGTTCCAATTTTTAGGCTAGCATTACTATGTGATGCGCGCATATAAGTATAGACTAAAATTACAAGAGTTGGAACAATTCAATTCATGTTTGTTTACAAAAAGGGTTTGAATTGGCCACCTCAAGTGGGCTTAAAGTTTGCGAATTTGCCACTTAACAAAGTGGGCTTAAAGCTGTGAATTTGCCACTAGACATAGTAGGCTTAAACGTACATTCATTGAATTGTTCCAATTCAAGAAACAAGCCTTCATCTACAGGCATTCAAGTAGTTTAGCAAGTAAGCATTTAGCCTCATGGCAAGCATGCTAGTCATGACAATCACTCACACTCATGCAAGTATGCTAAAGCATTAAAAACTCACCTTGTACTCCAAGCCAAGATAAAACAAAAGAGTTATTAAAATGCATGATTCCTAACTATACAAGATGACTAATGCAACACAAGCAATATGCAATTAATAGGCTCGGCTACTAAACATGGCATATGAAACAATTTGATAACATGCATTTAAACACGTATTCAACAAGGTATTGAAACGACAATGCAGTTTAAATGATGCGTTGAGCCTTGGTGCATGTAATACAAGATGAATAGATGCAAGCATAAGGTATGTTAATTGAAACATGTCTCTAATCTAACCATCAAAAGCAGTTAAACAAAAGGGAGAAAGACGTGGGGTTGGAAGACATACACATTATTACATTACGCTCTCACGAAGGAGAGTCTGAATGAATAAAGCTAAGCTAACTAAGCTAAGCTAATTAGGCTAATTAGGCTAATTAAGCTAAGCTAATTAAACTAACTATTACAAACCAAATGAAATAAATAGCTAAACTAATTAACTAATTATTACAACACTTTGAATTAACTAACTAGTAAGCTAATTCAATTAAATTACAACACAAATGCAAGTAATTAAAGTATTTAACTACTTTGCCACTACTCTGCCTTGGGAAATGGAAGATGTGCATGCGTATGCTCGGATATCACTCGAAAAGACCCTCGTTTTGCTCCCGAAAGCCTCTATTTGTAGAGTTGAACATTTCCAAAACCATTTTGCTCCACCTTACCAACATTCTGTTGAGGTTTGCATCAGTGGCCAGCCGGCCATTGGTAAAGATTGCCAGCCACCTGCCAGCCATGGAAGTGGCCTGCCGGCCATCAATGGTGCTTTGCCGGCCACCTGTTGGCCATGGATAATGGCTTGCTGACTACTGATGCACTGGTTCATCTTGCTGCAACAGAGGACAAATAGAGCAGAAACAAGGAATTCTCACAAATTGTTTGCACAACTCATCCCTCATTTTCATGAACAAATCCAAGGAGTGATGAACTTAAGCCACAAACCAACAATTCAAGCAATTTTATTGCATGATGGCTTGTGATTTAAGATGTGCAAGCTCAATAAATGCAACACAAGACACACAAAAGCCATCACCCTATCGTGCATGATCAAGGGCAATGAAGACCTAGGAAACTTGAGACATTTCATCACTTTGAGTATGAAATGTCCCAATTTTCCTCGTGTCTAATCAACGTCCAATTGAACACACAAGTTATTATCTTGCTCACTTTTAGTCCCAAGTTTTAGTTACTCCTTTTACTTTACCAACCATTCCTTAATCCAATTAAGTCCAAAAGGTGAATTAAAGTCCTCTAATGGAAAGAAAAGCTCAAGACACAAGTTACTTTGGCTATGAAAGATGCATCATACCGTTGGTAATGAACCTCCCAAGAAATTAAACCATTAAGTATGAAACTTCAATTTCACACTTAGGCAAACAAGTGACTTGAACCCACTTTCAAAGCAAAATTAAAAGCCAAGAAAGGAGGGAGGTTGCAGAGATTATACTTGCTGAAATTAAGTATAAAAAGTCCAAAATAAGTGCTATTAACTCAAACAAGCGGTGTCTAATGGCCTAAAACACCAAACTTGTGAGGACTATT
The DNA here is from genome assembly GCA_025200525.1 of Camellia lanceoleosa. Lineage (NCBI taxonomy): Eukaryota > Viridiplantae > Streptophyta > Magnoliopsida > Ericales > Theaceae > Camellia > Camellia lanceoleosa. The sequence goes on along the minus strand of JANUSC010000166.1, from coordinate 377,671 downwards.
ACACTACAAGCATGTAAAACAAGACTCAAATGACTTAACCAACCCAAAAGAGAGTTAAAACAGTCTAAATTAGAGGCTAAAACATGCTAGAATTTAGCCACAACAAGCTAGAAAAATAAGCTAACACATGGCACCAACTAGGCTAGCAAACAAGACACAAGAAGGGGAGGCTAACCCTTATAAATTTGGACTTCAAGACATGATTTTCACCTCTGAAAAAACTCTGAAATTTAGCGTTTAAAATCTTGGAAAAAGATGGTTTGAAAGTGGGACACACAAGTGGAAAAGCCTTACAAACAAGGTACAAAGAAGAGTGAACCACCCCCTACCTTAAAATGGATTCTAACCACAAATTTTAGCCCACTTCGATAGAGTTTTTATAGCCCAAAAACAACTCAAAAGAGTGGGAGAAAGATAGGAAAACAAGTATGCAAAGTAAGCTAACAAAGCAAATATTATACCTCTTGAAGAGAAGAGTGATCCTAGGCAACAATTCAAGCCAAAACCAACTTCTAGAACTCCAAGATGGCCTCAAGGAACCTCAGCTCAAAGGTGATCAACTTTGGTTAAGGAAGTATAGGCAAGAATGTAGTATAAGTAGGCAAAAGTATAGAGAATTTGTAGAGAGAGAAAAATTTTGACTCTAAAATTTTCTAACCCTCATACAAGGAAGTGAGGGTCTCGATATATAGAAAACATGAAATCTATACAAGGAGATCTAGCTCTCCATGTGTGGACAAATGCAAGCATCTGTGCAACCAACTAGCGTGGCTGGCATAAAATATCTGTAGAAAACACTGGTGGCCGGCCGGCCATCATTGGTGGCCGGCAAGGCACATCAATGGTCGACAGACCAAAAATGATGGCGGACAGCCTCTAGGGATAGCCGGCAGGCCACCAGAGGTTGCAGGCTGGAAAGATAAAGGCCTGGTCCAAAAATGAGACAAAATGGATGCGAGGTTTGAAAGGCTCAAAGTTGTGGCGTTCCACTGAGGACTTCGAGTACTTGCTGAGCAAATAGACTCATTATCGGGTGTACCTGCACGGACATCCAACTCGTAAGGGCTGTAAAAAATGGGGTGTCTACAGTTGCCCCTCTTTGACAAAACTCGGAGTCATGAAATAACGTGAGTGAATGTCAAAGCCCAGAGACGACTCATTTTGACAAGGTCGTAAGACTTGGACAAACAATTAAGACAGAAAACAAATGGTTACACCCGTAGGCTGCCTATGTTTCCCTTTGCAAAGAATCAAACCAGCATAGTTCTGGGACAGTGCAAATGATATGCATGGTGCAAGAACATAACTTATGATCATACAATGAGGCTGTGCAATGAAACATTTAAATGCAAATGCTATGCAAAGAAAATGCCACATTTAAACAAACCGAAACAAGGTACAACAATTCCAATCAAGAAAAGAAGTAATTAAATAAACACGCCACACGTGGAAATCAAGAGCCAAACCACATTTCATGCAAAAAGGACGTGAGAAAATTATGCAAACTTAACTATGCGCGTGTAAGAAAGGCGAAGGGCGACATAACCATCGAGCACACCCGAGGTCTCAACCGAGATCATAACGCGTTGCATGTGAGAGGAGGAAAGGGGTGGTGTGAACACCAGGCACACTCGAATGTTTTTAACTAATTAAAAATCCTAACGCATCTCACGTGAGATGAGGAATAGTGGTGTGAACACCGGGCGCACCCAAATGTTTTTAACTGAAGCAAACAATCCTAACGCGTTGCACGCGAGAGGAGGAAGGGTGGTGTGAACACTAAGCACACCCGAATGTTTTTAATCGAAGGGAACAATCCTAACGCATTGCACGCGAGAGGAGGAAGGGTGGTGTGAACACCCGGCGCACCCGAATGTTTTTAACCAAAGGGTGGTGTGAACACTCAGCGCACCCGAATGTTTTTAACCAAGAATGATTGTGTGAACACCGGGTGCACCCGAATATTTTTAACTGAGAAGGATGGTGTGAACACCGGGTGCACCCAAATGTTTTAACCGAGAATGATGGTGTGAACACCGGATGCACCTGAATGTTTTTAATTGAGAAGGATGGTGTGAACACCAGGCGCACCCGAATATTTTTAACCGAGGGGTAAAAGGATGCGATCCAAATATGGCATGAATGATTTTAACGGAACTCCTCTGAATGAACTATACATACAATATCGTGTATGCATAAGAAAGAAACTTACAAGTGTGACATGGTAAGAACGCATGTTCTATGCAAAACAAACAACCGGGGTACAATGGCATATGGCATGTTCTATGTGAGACAAACAATCAAGATATAATGTTAATGGCATATTCTATATGAGAAACAAAATAGAAGCATATTCTATGCGTGAAACAAAACAGAAGCATATTCTACAAATAATTCAAGAGCGAATGCATATTCTATGCATGAAACGAGAGCAGGAGCATATTCTAAGCGTGAAACATAAGCGAGAGCATATTCTATGCAACAATGTGAAATGCATGGACAAAAGCATAATTTTATAAACAACTTCCAAATTACCTTTCAGAAGAGTTACAATATGTTTAAAGGATATACCTCGTTTATGTTGACAAGTGACGAACATTGCGCACCAAAAACACAATTTTGAGCTTTTGTAGAGACAATCTGAACCAAACAGTGAACCATCCCTACACTCTTGGGAACCAAGGACACAAAATAGCATCAAGAACCCAAAGGAAGCTATCGGCCATCTGCCGACCATAAGGGGAGGCCGCCGGCCAGGTGCCGACCACTGGTGAGCGTTGCCAGCCACTAACAAGCCTTGCCGGCCACCTGCAGGCCAAAGCTCAGGGGCAATTATGACTTTTCAGCTCGGGTCTTTAAATATGAGCCACTAGCGCTCATTTCCTCACTTCTCTAGGGTTGAAATCTTCGTCCCTCTCTCTCTAGGCACTCATTCTCTCTAGATTTGCGCTTTCTACGCGTTTTCCAACACCCCACGCGAAGTTGATTCGTTAAACCCTCTTTGTTCTCTTCATTTTGAACCGATTGCAATTTGATTTCGGTGCTTTTTTCCTCATTTCCACCATTCTAGGTTTGTTTCCCTTGAGTTTCTCTCGAGTTTGATGCACTTTTCCCGGCTTTGACTTTTTCTTTGATTTTCTCTCTCCTAGGATTGACTTTTTTTGAGTTTCCCCTTTTTCTTCATTTTTCTTCACCTTTTATTCATTTCACACCCATTTTCCAGATGGAGGATGAGGTTTCTCACAATGGAGCTCCTCTAGAGGCTCTTCTAGTAGTTCCACCTATTCCTGAGGTAGCAAAGCCAGCAGCTAACCTTGAGGCAGAACTAAGGGCAGAGTTCGAGCCAGAGGGCGAGCCAGAGCCGCTACCGCTGAGGGTACGGCATTTCGATCCTGAGAGATATCATCCTCAAACACATATCTTGCTTGCCTCCAGAGGCCTCAGACGCTTTACCTAGTTTGCTCGCGGCGCACCGGAGGACCTTTTGTAGAGGGAGCCGGCTTCCCACCTGTCAGCCATTACCGTTGAGGTATGTACTCTATTTTCATGCGTTTCTACCTTTTTTTACTTGCATTTCCTGCACTGCCTTTTATCTGATTGCATTTCATGCACTGCCTTTATCTGACTGTTCTTTATCTTTTGCATCTGTTTTCTACCACAAGGCGACGGTCATGCCTTTCGAGGGTACGGTGCTACGACCGCCCGAGATTGGTTCGACGATCTCCCCGCTAGAGTTCGTGACATCATAGAGGAGGTCGGATTTGGCTTATTTTGCTCCAGCCTAACGCGAGTCACCGCGAGCCATCCTTTCTTGGGAGCACTCGTGAAGAGGTAGTGGGACACGACCAACTTGTTCCACTTTTCCACCATAGGAGAGATGATGATGACTCTCTATGACTTTGCAATGATCACTGGCTTAGAGGTAGGGGATGATCTGATCCCTCTTGATACAGACATGGAGGAGTGTGAGGAAGCCTGGTTCGAGCTGCTAGGAGCACATCCACCTATATACTGGATGAGCATGGTCAGATACACTTGGTTCGCCAAGGGATTCAGTGGGAGCGAGCCCGAGATAGTGGAGGAGATAGAGCAGTATGATAGGAGCTTCCTGATATTCGTCTTCGGTACCACCTTGTTTTCAAACAGGTGGAACACCGTAGGTCTATATCTGCTGAGTGCCCTGGTGACCCTTCCTTGGGTTCACTTCTACGATGGGGGCAGAGTTGGCCTCACCACTTTATACGGATACATGAGCTCAACCTCCCGTCTGAGAGGAGATTTGATCGGAGGCTATTGGCGAACCTGGGAGGTATATATCTCAGTTCCCTCTTCTAGTACTTTACATTTTCTGCTTTACATTTCTATTTTACATTTATGCAAAGCCTGTGCTTTCTGCTTTGCACTTTCTGCATTTGCTCATACATTATGTTTTTTGCTTTGCATGTTCTGCATCTACATCTGCATCATCTGCTCACATATTATGCTTTATGTTTTGCACTTTCTGCATCTGCTCACACTGTATTGATCACATATCACTGCATTTTCTCCGCAGCTATGGGTCTATGCATACTTTCCGACTCTTGCTCCAGAGCCTATAGAGGAGCTTCCCCTAATAGTCCCCTACTCACGGAGGTATGATGGCCGACTTCAGCGCAGGACCCGCAAGCCCTTCACATTCTTCCGGCACTACTTCGATACCGTGGTTGCTCATGAGGTAACCCGAAACACAGTCATTTTTGCTTTATCACTGTTCTGATTCATATTTAGCAACAGACAAGAACTAATCATCTGTACAACCTCCATTTGCAGATTATGTGGCAACGATGGGCCATGATGCCAATGGGGGTCTGAGACCAGTATGCCAAGGCTTGGTGTAGACACCCCATTTTTGACCGTCCTCAAGACTTGGACGTCCCCGCTTGAACACTCGGTGATTATCCATGTTCGTGTTCGTTTGGAGTTCCCGGAGTTCTCGGCTACGCGCCTTGCCTCAGGACCTCCGAACTTGACTGTTTTGTGTTGGGTTTTGCACCAAACACTTGTGCTTTGCCTTGGAGGGGCAGGGAATGCCTTTTGAGGCATCCCCATACACCACCGGCAGTGGCTAGAGGCCACCGGCTGGTTGATGTTGCCATCGACACTATATTGTGCCGGTCGGCACTCTTTTTTGGCAAAATGACCATTTTGCCCTGCCGATCACTTTACAGCTATTTTTGGAGATATTTTCAGACAGCTTTCTTGCTTTAGTTTCCCCTCCATACACGTGTATGGAGGGATGAGCCCTTTGATGCCTTAACTTGTAAGTTTTGGTTGTCTATAAGGAGAGGCTCTCTTCTCTTGGCTCAAGGGTTACAAAATTTTAGACATTTTAGACAGGCCAAGCTCTGGTTTTTAGGGTTAGGATAGATACACATCCTATCTCTCTCTTTCTCTCTTGTTTTGTACACTAGGTGTTTGTGACTTACTATTGCTCACCAACACCTAGTGTTTCACCTTCCTCTTGGAACTGAGGTGCTAAGGGCTTGTTCTTGAAGTTTTTGACTGGTTTGGAGCTCAAGGAACCAACAACTCCAATCTTTGTGAAGGTGGTCTTCAAGGGTAACAAAACTTACTTTATTTACCCCATTCTTGCACTCCATTTTTGCCTAGTTTAAAATAGTTTTTGTGCTTAGTCTATAACACATAAAAGTTCTTTTTTTTTTAAGCCTCTTTATTGTTTATTAAGAGTGTTTTGTGGTTTGAGCAAGTTTGACCACCCTTAGGCCTTGAAAAGGACACTTTTTGTGCCATTTTGTGAGAGATCCGAGACTTTGGTGTTAGGATCTCTTCACCACTGAAATCTTGAGGGATTTCAGTGGTGAAGATGATGCCTTGAAGTCCCAAGAAGGAGAGGGCCACCCCTTCTCCTTAATGTCCTTGAAAAGGGCAAGTTTGGCCTCTTGAGAGAGCATAATGTTTGATTGTTTGTTGAGCATGTCTTGGCTGCATTTTATGTTTATTATGCCCTAATATGACATTGCCAAGTGTTGGTTTAGGTCCCTTATGCATGCTTAGCATAGTTGCCTTGTAATGCCTTTTGATCATCTAACATGCCTAGGTTGTATGCCTTAGCTTCTAGCATGTTTTAGGCTTGCATTTGTGAATGTTTTGTGCTTATTTTGACATGTTTTAGCTCTGTCCATAGTCGTTTGGGTTGATCTTGGCATGCATTATATAGCCCCTTTGCATTTTAGGCTTGCTAGCCTTTGAGTATGCATGTGTAGCATGCCTTGCTTGCATCATTTTGGTGGTTTAGAACCATCTAGCATGCTATTTCAGTCCCTTTGGTGTGCTTGTATGCTTGCCTAAGTGGCTTCTTTAATGCTTTAAGAGTATGTATTAAATGCTCCATGTTTTGGCTTTAATGCATGCCTTTGGATTCATGTCATCTAGATGCCATCTAGGTGGTCCTTTAGGCTTAGTTTTATGTGTTAAAACTCTGTTTTTAAATGTTTAAGTATTGCCATGTGTGGTTGTGCCAAGTGTGGTTCAAAGCCTCATGGGCTTGCCTTAATGCTTGAGCCATTTGTATGCCTTGTTTGGCTTGCTTTGTTAGTTGGTTTGGCACCATGTTTTGCATGAATTTCAAAGCTTTTCATGTATGCTAATAGTCCATGTTTGTGCCTCTTAGATGTGTTTAAGAGTTGCTTAATTGTGCTTAAGTGTTGGTGCCTTAACTCGTGCATGTGTGCATGTGTGTTTGACCCTCTTGACTTAGCACTTTGGCCACTGATTTAGGACTATTTGAGTTGCCTAATTCATGTATAAGACCATCATTCCATTGGTTTTCATGCTTACCTTGCATGCTCGCTTGAACCCTTTGCATGAACATATTGCATAGTCCATGTTGCATGCCTAGTTGACATGTTTAAGGTTACATTGGCATTGTGCATGTTTGGCCTCTTGAAGTGAAGTATGATGGAGGTTGAGCACCCTTGTTTGCTTATTTGCATTGCATGCATTTGACATCAAAGTTGCATTCTTGGTTCTTAGGGCCATCATGCATGGAAATGCGCGATTGGTGGTCCGGGAATCGAGGCACATGCCCCTTTGAGTCAATAACATGATAAGGGGTGTGTATAGTGCATAAATACCTTGAATCACATTGCCATGCATGTTGTTGTCCTCTGCTGCTGTGAGTTGCAGGTTCTCAGTGAAGAGTGCCGGCACTATTTAGTGCCGACCGGCAGCCAATTGCCAGCCGATAACTTCATCTAGTGCCGGTGGCCTCCTTCTTCAGCCGGTGGTGCTCTACCCCAGCCGGTGGTACTCCCCAGTGCCCTGAGAGGCACTCCTGGGACTTTGGCAATTTTCAGAGGAGGATAGCAGGGGAAACAGAGGCAATCCGTGCATGGCAGTGCGGTTCCGAGCCAGTTCCGAGCGCGCGCTGCATTTGGCCCTCATCCCGAGGCGGTTTACTGTTTAATTAGATTAATTAATTTATTTGGTTAATTTAGTTAATTTGTAGTAATTAATTAGCTTGCGTAGTTAATTAGTTATTCGGTTTTGTATATTCTTTTGGTCCCTCTGAGTGAGGGCAAAATTGTAATAAGTGTGTGTGAGTGGGTGTATGTCTTCCAAACCCCCATTTCTTTCTATCCCTTTTATTTACCCGCTTTCGATGGTAGATTAGGGCATACTTATTTTAGCATACCTTATGCTATGCATGCGTGCATCCATGCATTTGTTGACATGCACCGGGCTCGGTACATCATACAAACTGCATTGCAATTTTCAATTCCAAATTGAATACGTGCTACTCGCGCATTTCACATGCCATGTTTAGGGTTAGCCGAGCCTACTCTAGATTGCATCTATGCCTGTGTTGCATTAGCCACTTAACATGAACTAGGTCATGCATGTTTGCTAACTAGTTTCTTGTTTTGGCACGGAGTACGATGTAAGTTTTTTACGCTTTAGCATACCACATGCGTGTGAATGTTGCCATGACAGTATGCTTACCATGCGGCTAAGTGCTTATGTGTTATAAACTGTTTGAATGCCTGTGGGTGGAGGTTGGATTGCGTGAGTTGGAACAACTCATTGAAATCCGTATTTTAGCCTACTTGCGAGTAGCAAAAACCAACACGTTTTTCGAGACAAAACGGATATGCAATGTTTATTTCCAAATTAGGCAATCTAGTCTATACTTGTTTGCTGCGCGCATAACATAGTAATTCTAGGTTAATAATTGGAACAAGAGCACGTAATGTTTTCAAAAACGGATATCACGGTTAGTAGAGGCGGTCTTGGACCGGCGAAAAGTGCTCATAGTGACCTTCCCGATCGTACCCAAGCTCGAGCCAAGACACTTTGGTGATGACGGACCGTGGCCTTGACCGAGTCGGGGTTTCCTAAATTTCCCATTTTAAAATATTTAGGTGGCGACTCAGTATCCGCAAAGTCCATGTTTGGCACTACTTTTTCAAAATCTGTTTTTCTTCAAAACGATTTGCCAAAGTTGGACTCTTTGGTTCAGATTTAGAACCGACACAAATCGAGTCCGAACTGTAGTGACCCCAATATGAACAGAACGGGACTTAACCCTCCCGGGATGCGTTCGGGGACGTCTACACTTGGGCCACCTCCCGCTACCGCATTTTACTCAAGGGCCTAGTCTGCTGGGCCTGGTTCTTGGGGGAGCGCTTCATACGCCAGATTATGGGGCTGCCCGACATGATCATCTTGATGGCTCCGCCAGAGTCCATGCAATCTACAGATGACCTATCTGTTGAGGAGGTCATCCATTTTATGGTGGGCTTGGATGCCGACTACTTCTGAGTAGAGGGAGATTACACAACTTTCATCCAGACTCATCTAATGCCATCTCTGACCAGTGCTTATGGAGATGCGGAGGTGAGAGCTCCTGCTGTGAGAGAGAGACGTAGAGTGACCCGGTAGAGCAAGGTCTGTGTTAGAGGGGCTTCCTGAGCGAGACAGAGGACTGATTGGCCAGAGCTTCCGACTGCACTGACTTGCTAGTGGCATATTGGGGAGCCTTCCCAGGTCCTAACTGAGCCTACGATGGCTAGTCATGAGCTTGTCGGGGTTCGAGGCCCGACTCAGGTACGGACTACTCTTTACCACTTGCACTTCACATTTCATTTTAGATATGTTCATTTGCAAATACTGATCATTCAAACTGCATTTACAAGCATTCATCGAGTATACAGGAGGCGTTCTTGAGCTGATAGCCTCTTTGATGGGGATGGTACAAAGAAGAGAGGTACGGTATTCAGGTAACTTCTTTAGTTTACACTCTAGGCATCAAATTTCCACTGACACACTGACACTGACATTTCAACTGAAGGACTTTCCAAACTGCACCGATACACTGCATCTGACACACTACACTCACACACTGTATCTGACTTTTACATACACTCATTCTACACACTATGCTTCTTTAGTTTACACTCCAGGCATCAAATTTCCATTGACACACTGACACTGATATTTCAACTGAAAGACTTTCCAAGCTGCACTGATACACTACATCTGACACACTACACTTACACACTGTATCTGACTTCTGTATACACTCATTCTACACACTGTGCTTGCATCTGATACATATACTGCAACTGATATATGACAACTATCTTTTCAGATCCCACCCATGCCGGTGGCACCAGCGGCAGCTGCAGCACCTGCACCGGTAGTACCTCCTCTGGTAGTAGGGAGGAGAGAGAGACGGGCTCCAACACGCGGTTGAGGCAGAGCTAGGGGCACCCAAGACAAGAGCGGCCCTTTAGAGCCCATTCTGAGTGATAATGATACCGAGACGAGCGGCTCTGAGGAGGCAGCAAGTCAACATTCGGAGTCATCAGAGAGTGGAGATGACGCCGGCTCGGGTTCTGAGAGCGGAGGCGACGATGTTGAGGAAGGCTCTAGAGCAAAGAGCAGAGATGGCATCGGCTCAGGTTGTGGTTCAGATTCAGATAGCGGCGCTGATGAAGATAGTGACCTAGAGTCCTCTCCTCTGAGGAAGAGGACGAAGAGGGCTTATCGAGCCTGAGGCGACCAGTGCTGATTTTTGTATTTTTGCTTAGTTTCTTTTCTGTTAGTAGCATTAACACATTTGTATAGCTTTAGACAGGTTTATTTGCTTTAAAAAAAACTTGTACTCTGCTGTTGTAAAAAAAAAAAAAAAAAAAAAAACCATGATCGGAAAAAAAACCAGTTTTTATGAAAAAGAGATGTATTTTGCATCATGAGCACCGTACTTGCATGAACATGAGATCGAATTGGCCAAGATAACACTCTTGATTGAAACCTTAATCGGGTAATGAACCGACCAACAACCAAAATGTGAAACACAACATACAAACTCGATAAACAACACATCAACAACTTGATAAACAAAATGACAACAACTCGATAAACAAAACAACATACAACTCAATAAGCAAAACAATGTAACAACAACTGAAATACAAAATAACAAACTTGCTAAAGCCGAAAAGACTTAAAACAAGACCTTAAAATAGACTGAGAGCAGAACAAAACACATGCTTTCAATACTGTTCAGAACTAAGGTGGACAGCAGGTCAAAGTGAGAGACTGCCAGCCACAAATAGGGGTTGCCGGCCTCATGTCGGCTATGAGAGGTGACCTGCCAGCCATCAATGCCTCTTGTCGGCCATCAATGCAGCTTGCCGGCTACCTGCGGGCCACCTGCCGGCCATCAGTGTGAAGGACATCCAGATTGTTGACACCTTGCTTCCACTTACTACTTTATCTTCTACAAAAGGTTGAGCTTCATGATTTCTTCATTTCAGCTGCAAATTCTTCACAAATGGAGCCATTTTTTGCCAAAAAACTCTCGAATTGGATTGCGACTTTAGACGGCTCAGAAAAGGTGAATTTTTAGGATTTCGGCATAAATTCACTTTTCCCGCTGAGTCGTTCTCTGCTTTGTTTTCCGTTCCTTCATGCTGCGACTAGATGCTGGAACCTGATTACACACGTCTTTAGCTTCGAGAGACAAGAGATATGCCCAACAATTGAAGAATTGGAAGTGCTAATGGAATCTTGGCGCGATGAGGAAATCATACCTCAACCCCGTTTCGGCTACATCCAAGCTTTGGAACGGATGTGTACGCTCACTCTTCATGAGGCTTGATCTTTGGTTCACAATACAGAGTTGGAAATTCCCAGTCTGATTCATCAATTTTCTAACGTCGGTGACCGAGGTGACCTTCTTTGGTGGGGTTTTCGGCAACATGCCCTTTGCTTATATATGCTGGCTCATTTCCTTCCTGCCCCTAGTTTCGGAGGGTCTAGCATTCGGCTAATTGAAGTGGCCCAAGGTGTGAAAGAGGGCAAGAGTTGCATTGGCTTGGTGCTAGCCGAGACTTTGATGGGCTTAGACGCCTTCCATCGGCGAGAGACTACCAAATTCGCAGGGAGTCCACTACTTCTTCAGGTAATGTTCCCACTCTTTATCATATGTGTTTCTCACATCTCTCGGCATTCATGCTCTATTTTTCTTTCAAAGCCCTTTTCTTACTTTTCTCTCAACATACATCTCTCTTTTCTTTCATCCCTCCCCAAGTGTGGCTTATAGATAAGCTGAAGGTAGTGGATTCTTTCCCTGAGTACTCAGCTCGAGGATATTTCTTCCGCCAACAGCCAGTGGATTTCCCGAACGAGGGATGGTTGTGCCATTGGATGTGTAACAGGTCTGTTGTTGACATTGCTTAGTGTTGGCCCTAGCTTAATCTGACCAAAATGAGCTACAGCATGACTCGGCAACTTGGCATACAACTCATCGGCCTGACACATTGTGTATTCTACTTTACATTTCAGTTCAAGAGTCAGTTTGGACATGATTAAACTTGCCCAGAGGAGGGGCTGTAGTACTCAGCTTCATTCCCCATCCATGGTTCACATTTGGCTAGGTACCTCATTGGTTGGAGGACAAGAGAGCTTCTGGCTCCTGCCCCTAGTTTTAGTTGTATCCTTTCTGGCGAGTGCCTGGCTTGGCTCGAGGATGAGGCACAAATCAGGCCCACTTTAGCATCAGAAGCTTCCACAAGCACGAGTGGGGGACACATGAACACCTGACTCATCTAATGCCCCTAGTTTATTGCTTGATCTTACTTTTTAAGTTTTTGCAATGTAATAATAATAAAAAAAAAAAGTAAATTTGATTTGTATCGAAAGTTAGAGAACTTTGAATTGAAATAAATGAATTAGGGTTGTGAGCACTGAAAATTTTCCTTTTGGTTCAAAAATGGTCTAAGTTGTAAAAGGTAAAATTTGAACGAAATCAACTTTTATAAAAAAATTTCAAAACCATTTTCGATAAGGATCACCACTTGACACACATGGAATCAATCCTCCAGATGTACAACCCCGAATCCAAGGATCACCAATTGCCCCTTGACTGAATAACACTGCTCAACACTGTAATCAGCTCTTCTCTCAAAGTAAAGATCACAACTAAACTTTTAGGTAAAGAACAAACAAAGATGACCTGGTTAGACACATGGATAGGACAGTTGATTTGGAGGTGTTTATGGCCGAACTTCAGGATGAAGTTGCCTACGTATCCCGAAGATGGGAATCAGGCCTTACGCAGTTCGGTTCGGGTTCACTTGAGTATTAACTCTCCTTTTACGATCTAACTTTTGCCAAGGCTGCCCTTTAAGGTTTTCAACCTTGCAAGCTTAATTTTTTATTTCCAATTTTTTTCTGCTCTAACTTTTGCCTAGGTTGTCCTTCCGAGTTTTCAGCCTAGCGAGCCTCTCAGGGATAGTATTTCTTCAACTTGTCCATGTTGATTGGTTGGAAAAATTCTAGGCCATCTAGGTTCATGAGAATAACAGCTCCACCCGACCAGATAGTTTTGATGATGTAAGGACCAGTCCAATTGGATCTGAACTTGCCCCTAAGGTCATGGATGGGAGTTCGGTTGTCTTTCAGCACCAAATCCCCCTCTTTGAGATTCTAGAACTTAACCTTCTTGTTAAAATCCCTAGTAATCCTGCATTGATAACCTTGAACATGGTACAATGCTTTCAGCCTTCTTTTATCAAACAACATCAATTCTTTGAACCTGTTCTGCTACCAGTCCGCCTCTGCTATCTGACACTCAACCATAACTCATAGCGACATAACTTCTATTTTGATTGGTAAAATAGCTTCCGTCCCATAGACAAGAGAGCAAGGAGTTGCCCTTATAGACGTTCGGATTGAAGTTTTGTAGCCCCAAAGTGCGAATGGCAATTTGTTTGACCAGTCCCTGTAGGTTTCAACCATTTTTTGCAAAATATGCTTGATGTTCTTGTTGGCAGCCTCAACAGCTCCATTGGTTTGCGGCCGGTATGTAGATGACTTACGAAAAGGCACGTTGTATTTCTCCAACAAGTCGATCACTTCTTTCTTGAAATGGGAGCCATTATCTGAAATGATCTCGTTTGGGACTCCATATCGGCAAATGATGTTGTTTCGGATGAACTTAGCCATATGCGCTACTTTCAACACTGCATAGGACTGAGCTTCCATCCACTTTGTGAAGTAATCAATTGCCACCAAAATGTATTCATGCCTATTTGACCTTTTCGATGTGACTACGCCGATGACGTCGATTCCCCAGACTGAGAAAGGCCATCGTGAAGTCATCTTATACAACTTTAACGGCTGGATGTTCATGTGATTGGCATGAATTTGGCATTTGTGGCATCACTGAACAAAACCAATACAATCCTCCTCCATAGTAGACTAGTAGTAACCTTGCCTGAGAATCTTTCAGGCTAACATTACTCCGTTCATGTACGCTTCGCACTCTCCTCCACGCATGGCCTCCGTTAGGCGCTTTGATTCCTCTGCTTCGACACACAACTTGTGCATTCCCAGATGACCCTTCTTGTACAGTTTTCCTCCGTAGATGATAAATTGAACGGCCATCCGCCGTATTGCCCTCTTATCTTTGGCATTTGCCCTTGGTGGATAAACCACCTTTTCCAAGAAGTTCCAAATATCATAGAAGCAAGGGTTTTGATCTTGTGCTTCATCTATTGTGGTGATAGTCACGTAGGCCGGTGTATACCTCTACTCAATGATGATCGGACGCATCCGAACTCCAAGCGGGATGTCTGTCATAGAAGATAGAGTTGATAAGGCGTCAGCGAGCCTGTTGTTCTCTCTTAGTAGATACGTGAAAGTTAGTTTTTCAAACCTAGGAATCAAAACGTCGAGGGTCTGGTGATAAAGCTTTATCTTTTCTTCTTTGACCTTCCAATCTCCTTTTGCTTGAGACACAACTAGGTTCGAATCCTCGATGACGTCCAACCTTTTTGCCCTTAGTTTTAGGGCGGCTTCCAAACCAGCGATACACGCCTCATACTCTGCTTCGTTATTGGATACCTTGAATTGGAGTTTGAAGGCTAAAGGTATATGGTAGTTATCGAGTGTTATTAGCAAGACACCTATTCCATAACCGTACTGATTAGATGCTCTGTCAAAGTACATTGTCCAAGTCTCTTCCTCGACTTGTAGAATAGCTTCATCTAGGAACAAGTATTCTACCGCTTCATCCCCTTCTACTAGGTGATCTGCCAGGAACTCAGCTACTGCTCTCCCCTTGACCAACTTGCAAGTAACATACTTCAGATCAAATTCAGAGAGAAGAAGCAACCAACAAGCTAGCCTATCCATAAGCGCTGGTTTCTCAAAGAGATATTTGATGGGATCTAATCTCAAAACCAGAATTACGGAGTGAGCTAACAAGTAGTGCTTCAACTTCCTGGTAGCCCATACCAAGGCTAAGCAAGCTTTCACCAATGGGGTGTAACGGATCTCGTAATCCAGTATTTTCTTACTTAAATAATAGATGGCTTTCTCCACCCTATCCTCAGATTCCTGAGCGGACATGCATCCCATCGTTGTGTCTGTTACTGACAGATACAAAATCAAAGGCTTCCCTAGCTCTGGCGATGACAACATAGGTAGATTTTGAAAGTACTGCTTGATCTGCTCAAAAGCGAATTGACATTGATCATCCCATTGAAATTTCTTTCCTTTCTTCAGGAGACCAAATAATGGTTCACCAGTCAAGATTAATTTTGAAATAAACCATCTTATGAATTGCACTTTACCCAGAAAGCCTCGCATCTCATTTTCAGTCCTTGGTGGTGGCATTTCTAGGATAGCCTTGATTTTGGAAGGACCTACCTCGATGCCCCTCTGTGTGATCAAGAAACCCAGCATTTTTCTTGCTGTTACACCAAAAATACACTTCTGCGGATTCAACCTTAGTTTATATTCTCTAATCCATTAAAAAAATTTCTTTAAGGCGGTGTAGTGGCCCTCTCTTCCCTTGGACTTGACAATTATGTCATTCATGTACACCTCAACCTCGTTATGGATCATATCACGAAAAATTGTGGTTGTACCCCCTTGATAGGTAGCCCCAGCATTCTTTAATCCAAACGGCATCACCCGATAACAGTAGGTTCCCCACGGTGAAGTGAAAGCAGTTTTCTCTCTATCTTCAAGCGCCATCAGAATCTGGTTATACCCAGAAAATCCATCCATGAAGGAGAGCAATGGATGACCTGCGGTGAAGTCCACCAATTCATCGATATGCGGCAACGGAAAGTCATCCTTCGGACTGGCTCTATTCAGATCCCTAAAGTCAACACAAACTCTAATTCTATCATCTTTCTTCGGGACTGGAACAATGTTGGCCAACCAAGTTGGATACTCAGATACTAGCAAGAACCCTGCGTCTATCTACTTGGTGATCTCCTCCTTAGTCTTCAATGCCCAATCCGGATGTATTCTCAGCAGCTTCTGTTTGATGGGTCGGTCCTCGAGGTTGAGAGGGATCCGATGCTGTACAATCTCAGGATTGATTCTAGGCATGTCTTTGTAGAACCACGTGAAAACATCTTTGAAATCTTTTAATAAAGTGACTAAGCGCTCGCGCTCCTCCAAAGACAACGTGGACTCGATCTGGACCAGACGCGGATCCTTCTCAGTACCCATATTAAAAGCAATGATTTCATTAGCAAGCGGTTTTGTAAACCTCTTTTCCTCTTGATTAATCAAAATTTTCAAAACCAGAGGAATTCTTTCCTCTTCATTTTCATTAAAATTTTAAAAGTCTTGATCAATGCAATAAACAAGCGGCACAAAGAAATACTCAAAATCTGCAGTGGCATTCTCA
Source organism: Camellia lanceoleosa (assembly GCA_025200525.1). Taxonomy (NCBI): domain Eukaryota; kingdom Viridiplantae; phylum Streptophyta; class Magnoliopsida; order Ericales; family Theaceae; genus Camellia; species Camellia lanceoleosa. The sequence continues at coordinate 361,455 of JANUSC010000166.1, read as the reverse complement.
TTCAGCAAGTCCAACTTATTCAGTTCTTTGGTTATAACTGACTCAAAATCAAAGGAAAAAGATGAGCTGGACAAGACCTTGGCATTCGGGTTATCACCCCCAGGAATACCGGACTCGGACTCAGAAGTGCCAAAATCTGATTCTGACTCCACAAACTCTGTGGAATTAGATTCTGGCTCACTACTCGACTTAGAACTACTAGACAGGTAGCCCTCCTCCAGCTACCAAACGAGGGATGGTGCGTCAAATGCATCCAAAATGTTGTTAAAAGGGTTTACACCTGATTGGTCCTCGATCATGGAAATGGTCAGGCTATCCCTCAAGCTCTCTGAGTCGATTGGAGGATCCGAAAGGAGACATGCCAATGCTGCCTCTACTTTAAGTTTGTTGCTGTCTGGGTGGGCCTATATGCTCAACAGCCGCCTGGCCACTGTTCTCAGATCACTGTCTTGGAGCTACAAGTCAAAGAAGATTTCGAAGCCAGGAACCCACTACTTCTCAGAGTTGAACCAGGGTTTGGGAAAACCGCAAAATGGGAAGTCTTCTCCCTCCTGAACAAAATGACTGTGGAGTAGTGGTTTGGAAATACTCTTCTGATCCTGGGGAGCGCTCGAGATCCGCTGATAGTCACTTGAAATGGGATAAACACTCCGGTCGGGGGTGCCGGAATTAGCACTCCGATGGATAAGTCAGTCTCTACACTCAAGAATGCTTTTGTTCTAAGTTAAGCATAGTAATTCTCACATACCTTTCTTAGTCTGTTGTTCCTTTATTTATACTTGTTTTCTGGGCCTCATGGCAAGGCCCACTTGTCATTCATTATCCTCTTATTTACTCGGCTCCATAGTTCAGTATCTATTTGGCCTATCTATTATATTCGGCATCCTTATCATGCAGGGTAGAGCCATGTAATATCTGCCTTCTAGAGTACGCTTCTAATTATTCCAAATATCCAGCTCCCACAATTGCCCCCCAAACACCTCTCTAGCATCAGTTAGTCGGCGTATTTGGCTAGAAGTCGAAAATTCGGCAGTTATTCCTCTTCCCGATGCATGTCAGAATGCGTACGTGTTTTTTGGTCACTGTAACGCTCTCCTGCCCCATTCGTGCTTTTTTTGTATTTATTATGATTTGAAACTTAAGTCCTTTCGAAAACATGCTTTTTCGAATATTTGAACCTGCTGGACTGCCAGCCGGTATCTCTTCTTCAACGCATTTTCTACAACTCCTATCCGTTCTCTCCTTGTCTCCTTTGCCGTTCGTAAGTTTTCTTCTCTTTTCCTTGCAATCCTATTTTCCGCTTTTATTTTTGATTTAGAATATCATTGGGTCCTTACTAGAATGGCAAAGCATTTGAAAGACCTCCTTTCCAAGGGTCGAATTTCTGGGTTCCGAAGACATTTTTCTATCCTTGAGGATGTCCATCTTTCTCTGGTAATGGACAATATCCTTGATATGGAGAGGGACGACCAAAATACAATCGTCTTCCCTCTCTCGTCTATTGCGGAGAGCGGAGTTCGCTTTCCCCTACACCCATTTCTCAGGGCCGTCCTCCGTTATTGGAGTCTGATTCCTTCGCAACCCAATGTGAATTTTTTCTGAATCGTAATGGGAATTGTAGAGTTAAACCGGGGTCTCAGGATCAACCTTGGCATTCCGGCGATTCGGCACTGCTATGCTTTAGCCAAATCCTCCGGTCGGCTCGGGCGTTACCTTCTCAGGACCAAGGACACCGACCATTACTTGGTAATGATGCTTGCCAGCTCTGGCAAACGAGTTGACGATGTAATGGTCAATGTCCGAGGCAACTGGGAGTTCGGCGAAGGCGAAGATCGCCTAGACCCTATTCCCAGATAGAGGGGTGAACCATGTTGCCCTGTAGCTCCTTGTTTGTCGATCTTTCTTTTATGCGGCTTTTTTCTCCAACCCTTACCCTTTGTTCTTGTGGGCAATAAGTTGAAGAGGATTTTGACCTTGGCTGACGATGTAGTCCTTGCAAAAATTAAAACTGCACTAAAGTACTTTGGTCGTCCAAACGTACAGAAGCAAGGGAGGGCTGCCCATATTCTCCTGCGGTATGAGCCTACCTATACTACGTTCTCGGCCGCAGACGACATCCCGATCCCAACCGGCGAACAACACGTTACGGCTCTTGTCTTACCCAGTTTCAAGACCCTTAGGCAAATTGGTCTCAAAGCTTCTGATTCGGAGCAAGGCTTATAGCCGGTTGTTGAGGTAGATGCCAAATTAATGAGGGAGTTCGCCGCCGAGGCCGAAGTGGTTGACGAAGCTCTGAAATCAGCGTTTGAGCTAACCGGTCTTAACCAGCCTAACTCACCGTCCACTTCGGGTCGGGTGGAGTTTTCCTTCAGAGATATTTTTACAAACTTGGGAGACCTTCCCGGCACTTTTTCAGAAGGCATGGCTGGGGAGAATCTCACGCAGATGGCGAGAAAGAGAAATGCCGAGCGAATGGCCGCTTGAAAGAAAGTCGAGGCTGCTCGTTCTAAGCCTGCCCCGGTTGAATCTTTATTCAACCTATTACTGGAGAAGAGACGGCGCAAGTTGTTGTGGCCGAGATGGACGGGGCTGAATAGCAAGTTACGAAAGAACGGCTAGTTTCAAAAGCGCGGGGCGAAAAATGTTCCACCGAGGGAGAGGCCGGCTTAGAGGATAGCCCTGCTGACAAACGGCCTCGCTTAAAGGAATCTGAGATGGTTGTCCCCTTCGTTGTTCAACCAAAGATCAAAGACACGCCAATCCCCTCTGACGCATCTGCCATGAAGGATCCAACCGTGGCGTTGAGCTTGGCCGCCTCGGTTTTGTTATCAGCTGACAAGGCCACCTTTTGAGAAGAGCCGGATTTAGTAGCTATAGCATTTGCTGCCCAGTCGGCCCTTCTGGTATGTATACAATTTTTTTCTTTTTTGCTCGTTTGGTTTGGTTTGCATACGATGTTGCTTGATGTGGTGATCTGAACTTGTTTTGCAGATGGTTGGAAAGATAGCCGAACTAGGTCGCTGGTAGCATGATGCCATTGAAAGAATTGGCCGCTTAAAGTTTGAAGCTGAAGGTGAAAGAAGCAGGGCCAAGTTCGAGGCGATGAGGGCCGCAATGGAAAGTGCTCAAGCTGAAGCTGAAGCTGAAAAGGAGAGGGCTCGGACTGCTGACCAGCTTAGATCCGAAGCCGAGGATAGGGCGAACGCGAGCCAGGAGTCGCTCAAGTTAGCCCAGGAGGCGCTTTCCAAGGCAGAGGCCGAATTAGAAGAATTGAAGGCGGCCAAGGAAATGGCCGAATCTGTAGCAAGTGGACGTTGAAGGAATACGTAGATGAGGTCCCCAAATTTGAGAATCGGGGATTCAAACATGGGTGGCTCAAAGCCCTTGCTACTGTTGGAGTTACATTGGCCTTGCCAATTCCATATGAGCAAGTGGACGTTGAGCCACTTGAGTCTGATCCCGAGGATTGATCTGGGAGACATTCTAGTTTTATTTGGTATCTTTAATTTCAATGTACGTTTTTGTTTAGTGGATTCAAGGTAATTTTCATGTATAAATTAGTTACTATCCAAGCTCAATTTATTAATGAAAATTTCCTTCCCATTTCACTGTTACTTGTACGTAGTTTTTGATATTAATGAAGGGTTTTGCCTTCCACTACTTTGAATAACAGTGTAATCTTGGCCATTATATTAGCTTAATATCAATTTATCCGAACAAATCGATTCTTTGTGCCGAATAGGACTAATAAATTGATTCACAAAGCGGCTACGGCACTCAAGCCGAATAGATTGATGAATCTACCCTTGCCCCAGCTGCTTTATGAATTTGAAATGCCGACTAGTACAATATTGCTGAGTGTATTCGTGAAGCGGCTGCGGCACTCAAGTCGAATTGATTGATGAATCTGCCCTTGCCCCAGCTGCTTCATGAATTTGAAACGCCGACTAATACAATATTGCTGAGTGTATTCATGAAACGGCTGTGGCTGCTTCATGAATTTGCCCTTGCAGAAGTTAAGACTGCCTATATCAGTATTTGATGGAGGCATGACTCAGTCGGCCTCGGGCTGTTGAGGTTTCGATATTAATGAGATTGCCTTGGAGGTGCTGCCCTCGCAGGGAATCAATGAATAAAGGTCCTATTTAAGTGCTCAGTGAGCAACTCAGTCCAGGTCTTTGACGAACTATAAACAAGTGCGAATGTCGAATAGACTTTTCTTTAACAGCAAAGGGGAAACGAGGACGCTAGCTGAGCTGGGAGGAGACATGAATCGAAGTGGCGGACCTTCGCGCTCGGGAGGTAGGATTTCGAGGGATCGGGAGAGGCGTCAATCTCCTCGTCGTTGAAGCAGGTCGCCTAGGAGAGACAAGGAGCCATAGGGCAAATCCCCGCAACCCCGTTCTAGAAGGGAGCCCGGTGAGAACCCACGCCCATTGAGTTTTGCAGTCTTTGTGGGGAATAGGCCCATGACAGAAGCAGACTTGATTGTTCGAGATTCAAGTGTGGCAGTCGAATTTGCTCGACAAATTTTTCCTCCCGAGGTCCAGCAGTCGATGGTAGGTCGACAGGACTTCGAAGTGTTTCATGAAGGCATTCACGGTGCAGTGAAGGGGCTCTATACCACCCACAAAATTGGCATGTGTCTCCGTGCTTCCCGCCGAGAAATAGAAAAAAGGGATGAACGCATCCGAAGTTTAGAGGCTCGCGAGGAAGCGGCTGAGCATGAGCTAAGGAAGGTCAAGGCCGTTCAGGCACAACCCGTCGGACAGGCTAACCCAATCGTGGAAAAAAGGGTCACCCAGTGGCTTATTAGTACCATGCTCGCTGATCGCAATACGGTGAACATGTTCGCGATGGAATCCGTGAAGGGGAGAGCCTATGAAAAAGGCTTCCATGATGGCCGGAAAGTGGGGATACAGAAGACCAAGGAGAAGCTCGCCGAGGAAGTTTGTCGATGCGAAAATCGTGGATTTAAGCATGGTTGGATTAAGGCGCTTCAGGCCGAGGAAGCTCTCCGAGCAGCGGGGGACGATTCAGCATTACCACTCTACCAATGTAACCATTTTCCGTTTTCTGCCTTTGAAGTCGAGCAGAGTGATGAGGGCGACGCCGTATAGAAATATTCAATGTAACATTCGAACGCGGATCGTGTTCATAACTATGTAATTATTGCCTGATTGAATAAAACGTTCTATTTTAAATGTTTATTTGTGAATTTCATTCGGTACACACGTGTTTGCATGCGTTTCATTGTATAAACATTGTCTGGCTCGAATCAACTAGGCACTTTCATTCCGAATGGTTACATGCCGGCCTGTCGTGGGCATTCTTCGCTAAATATATTTTTGGCGTGTCACGCAAGGTCAATTGCGTTGATGAGGTTTTGAATTCGGAAACTTATCTAGCCCAAAGGTGCCATGCACCAGAGGCGCCGAATACGAAGACAGTCAGCCCATCTATAATTGTCGTTTATATAATTAGGCCATTTTAACTCCAAAAATCAAAAGGCCAAAGGTTGGTACATGGAGGGGCTACGGCCAATATCGCTCGGCGTCCGTCTTTTGGAATTCAATGCAAATGAAATCGCCTCGGGGCCACTGTAAGGATTTTAGAAATAAATCACCTTGGACTTTTCGCTCTAGTGACTTCGCTTACTATGCTCAAACTCGATTTAAAACGATTTTGTTACGTGGGTTTAGATGAGTGTGAATGCCGAATGGAGTTTTTCTTCAGCAGCAGAGGAGAAGCTCGGACTCTGGCTGAGCTTGACATTGCAATGAATCGCAGCAGAGAACCCATTCGCGCGGGAGGTAGGGCGTTGAAAAAATGGGAAAAACGTCAGCCTCTAAGTCGTCAAGGCAGATCACCTCGAAGGGAAAAACAGCAAAGGCGAAGCTCTCCGCAATCACGACTGAGAAATGAGGCTGACGTAGCGCCGTGACCGTTGAGCATCACTTCTTTCATGGGGAATTCCTTTCTTGTCTTAGATCTTGGCCTTGACATTGTCTATGGTGTCAAAGGTCCCCGCCTGAAGGGTGATTGTATTGTCATTGCGAATCGTGGATCCAAGCGCAGTCAGATCAAAGTATTTCAAGTTGCGGGTGCTCTCTAATCAGTGGGTGTTGATTCGAGGCTATCGCTTGTACCAACGCGACGCTGTATAGACATTATAATGGTTCAAACGTGGATTGTGTTTTTTGTAATTACTATTATGTTTCATTCTAAAAGTTTATTTCATTTTGAATTTTTGTATGCTGAATTAAGCACCTTATTTTGAATGCTAGAACGTTTTGTCTTGTTCATGCGGTTGTACTGGTTCAACCTACATATCCCTACTTCGATGTATAAATGTTTTCATTCCGGAGGGCGCTCCAAATTCGGAATATTACTTGGCCCTTGGGCGTCGCTCTGTGGCACTATTTGGTCAGCCGAATTTGGAGGCTTTATCGGCCTCAAGACATCTTGCGCCGATAGGGCTCCGAATTCGGAGGCTTTATCGGCCCAAAGACGTCATGTGCCGATGGGGCTCCGAATCCGGAGACTTGATTTGGCCAATCGTGACCACGAAGGGTGCTCCGAATACGGAGGCTTTATCGGCCCAAAGACGTCATGCGCAGATAGGGCTCCGAATCTGGAGACTTGATTTGGCCAATCGTAACATCCACGAAGGGTGCTCCGAATTTGGAGGCTTTATCGGCCCAAAGGCGTCATGTGCCGATGGGGCTCTGAATCCGGAAACTTTATCGGCCCAAAGACGTCATGCGCCGATGTGGTTTCGAATTCGGAGACTTGATTTGGCCAATCGTGACATCCACGAAGGGTGTTCCTAATTCGGAGGCTTTATCGGCCTAAAGACGTCATGCGCCGATGGGGCTTTGAATCCGGAGACTTTATTTGGCCAATCGTGAAATCCACGAAGGGTGCTCCTAATCCGGAGGCTTTATCGGCCCAAAGACGTCATGCGCCGATGGGGCTCTGAATCCGGAGACTTTATTTGGCCAATCGTGACATCCACGAAGGGTGCTCCGAATCCGGAGACTTTATCGGCCCAAAGACGTCACGCGGCGATGGGGCTCCGAATCCGGAGGCTTTATCGTCCCAAAGACGTCATGCGTCGATGGGGCTCCGAATTCGGAGACTTTATTTGGCCAATCGTGACATCCACGAAAGGCGCTCCGAATCCAGAGGCTTTATTGGCCCAAAGACATCATGCGCCGATGGGGCTCCGAATCCGGAGGCTTTATCGTTCCAAAGACGTCATGCGCTGATAGGGCTCCGAATTCGGAGACTTTTTTGGCCAATCGTGACATCCAGGAAGGGCGCTCCGAATCCGGAGGCTTTATCGGCCCAAAGATGTCATGCGCCGATGGGGCTTCGAATCTGGAGGCTTTATCGTCTCAATGACGTCATGCGCCGATGGGGCTCCAAATCCGGAGACTTTATTTGGCCAATCGTGACATCCACGAAGGGCGCTCCGAATCCGGAGGCTTTATCGGCCCAAAGACATCATGCGCCGATGGGGCTCCGAATCTGAAGACTTTATTTGGCCAATCATGACATCCACGAAGGGCACTCCAAATCCGGAGGCTTTATCGCCCCAAAGACGTCATGCGCCGATGGGGCTCTGAATCCAGAGACTATTTGGAACACTTTTAAACTGGATTGCATGGTGAGTAAACAGGATTCTTTGCATTACAGAAGTGGAAAGTGTACATGATGAGCCATTCAGAACCAATATCATTCCCTACAGGTCGGGTTTGATGATAGAATTTGCGCAAGTGCGTTAGGAGCAGGGCCGCGTGCCTAATTTTCCATCAACCGGCCTCCTATCATCCGGAAATACCTTCAGGGGCAACTTTCCCGGCATATAGTGGCGCAGCTGGACGCGTTAAGCATACGTCTTGGAAAGCTGCTACTGGTATCGCCTGGAGCTTCTGGACTTTTCGTCAAGGAGCCGTCCGACATCGTTGAGATTGTCACGATTCGACACTCGTGGAGTTGACCTGCGTCTCCATTGGTGTCTTTTCAGAAAGGAGATAGCATGTTTGTGCGAATTGCCGGGAACCCCGTGTTTGCTCAACGCCATGTTCGGTCGGGAAGCGTAGTAGCTGATGATAGGTGCTTGGCACGGCCTGAATAGTATGTAACCAAGTTCGCCCCATGATGAGGTTATACAGCGAAGGGAGCTTGACGACCAAGAATTCTACATCCACTATTTGGGAGCCCGCCCGATCGGGTAACATGATTTTCCCCAACGGGTACTCAGGATTTGCGTTGAAGCCGAATAATGGATAAGGAGCCGAAGACAGGTCTGATTCGTTGAAGCCGAGTTTGATGAAGGTCTCGTAATACATGACCTCCGAAGTGCTCCCCTGGTCTATGAGGACGCGTTCAACGGTAAATCAGTTCACGTGTAGTTCAATGACCAATGGATCAATATGGGGGAGCGTTATGCCGATAAGATCGGAATCGTCGAAGGTAATGCTCGGAGCTTCGTGGGGCTGTTTCGTTTGCGTGCGTTGCTTCTGGGGGGCTGAATGAATTGCGTGTATGGTACGTGGCGATGGAAGGCTGTATATCATATGTATAACGCCGAGGGGAGGTGACTCCTACCGAAGGGCGACAGTTTTGATTGTGCTCTTCTGGACGTGTTGTCGAAGCCGACCATCTTGCACGTGTTCCTCAAGGTGGTCTTTCAAGGCATAGCAACTGTCCATGTCATGACCGTGATCTTTGTGATATTCACAACGCCTGTCCCACCTTCTCGTGTCAGGAGGTCCCACCACCTTGGACGTCTATTTGAAGAACGAAAGATGTTGGATTTCGGAGATAATTGAGCTGATTGGCTCTGATAGCTCCGTATATTTCTTGTTGGCGCGCTTTGTGCGCTTGCTATCGACCTGCCGTTGCTCATTTGCTTGGTGTGAGCATTGATCGCTGGATTGGTGAGAATCCCGTCTCTTGTCTCGTTTAGCTCGCTGTTGTGGTTCAGGGCTCTGAGGTGGTGCTGAACTTATTGGCTAAGCGATTTCAAGAGGGGCCGTTTTGTTGGCCACGTGTCCGATTTTAACCCTCAAGGCGTCATCTTCCACTTTGCAGTATCCCTCTACTTTCTTCATCAACCCCCAAACTATTTTGGGGGGTCTTCTAGTCAATGAACTATAGAGGGCACTATCTGGGTGTAATCCATTTTGAAGGCAGTGATGGCCATGGAGTCGTTGCAAGTGTCATCAACAAGATTAAAGCATTCCTAATATCGCGCCGAATAAGCTCTTAATGTTTCTCCTGGCAGGATTTGCATTGCCTAGAGAGAGTCGGCTTGCTTCGGCTGGACTACATTGGTGATGAATCTGGCCCTGAAGGATTTCTGCAGTTGGTGGAAGGTTTTAATCGAAGCCGGCTCCAATTCATAATACCACCTGATCGCCAATGGTCCCAAACTGCTGGGAAATATTCGGCACATGAGGGCCTCGTCGTCAGCATGCAAAGTCGTGGCCTTCTTGTAGTGGCGGATGTGGTCGATGGGATCTAATTTGCCGTCGTACAAGGTGAACGACGGTGCTTTGAATTTCTTAGGTAGCGCAGCCTTTGCAATCCGTCGTACGAAGGGATCGTGTTGGTCTTCGTCCAAACTGTTCCTTCTTTGCTTGTGCATTGTATGGGGACTTTCTTCAGAAGAACTGGTGGCTTCACGTCATCCCTTCTTCCTGGGCTCCGGGGATGATGAATCAGAGTCGCTATCAGTGTCTTGTCGTGCTCGAGGTTGTCGACCACCTACCTTCGGAGATCGTTTTGAGTTTAAGCGCGCAGCTTGCTTGGTGTAGACACCCCATTTTTGACCGACCTTAAGACTCAGACGTCATCGATTGAGCGCTCGGTGATGGTGCATGTTGTCCTTATCCCGAGGTTTCGAAGTTCTCGACTGAGAGCCTTGCCTCCCGGTCTCAGAACCTTTTGTGCTTCGACTCAGTTTGCGGACCAGGTCTTGTTTTTTCTACCCAAAGGGAGGGAGAGGTCCTGTAGACCATCTCTCTATGGTTGCAGGCTACTTTTCGTGGTCGCAGGCCATTTTTCCCATTTGGAGACTAGTTTCTTGTTTTCGGAGCCGTCGGTCGTTCGCCTCAGTTCGGGACTGCTTAACTTTCTCCGTTTGGCACGATTTTTGGCACACACCTTGCTTCCTCTCTCTAGAGGGACACTGTAACCCGGGAGGCCACCTTTGTGGTTGCATGCCACTTTCGATGCTTAACAGTCTATTTTCGAGGCACCCGGCTGCGCGTTTTGCCCTCCGAACCCTCGTTTTGCATCCGTCTTGGTTCATTTTTGGCATGGACCTTGTTTTCATTGTTTGGGAGGTGGTACAAGGGTGGGAGACCACCTTTTCTCCTTGGAGACCACTTTTCTCCCGCCGGTCGATTTTCTTGTCAGGAAGTTGGTCTCCTTGGTCTTTGAGCCACATTTGCTGGTCTCCCACCATACCACTAGCTTGCACTCAGTTGGGAGACCACCAAATGGGGCTGCCGACCACCTTTCTTGGAGTTGGACCTTTTGAACTGGCTGGCCGACCACCTGAACTGGTCGGCCTACTCCCTTCAATTTTGTCTCTGTGAGTGCTTGCTAGCTGTGCCAGCTGGAAGGCGCAGACTACATCCTCCATACACGTGTACGGAGGATCTTGAGCCTTGGTTTTGAGCTTCTTTGAGAAGCTTTGGCTTGAAACCTCTATAAGAGAGGCCTTCCTCTTCCTTTGTGAGGGTTCAAACTTTGTCTAAGGCAAAAATATATATCTCCCTCTATATCTCTCTATTTTGGCTCCAAATGTGCATTGTTTTTGGCCTATTGCACCACCTCTCATAGCCTAACCCTTCCACCATTGCTTGGAGCTTCTTGGAGGCCATTTTCAGAGGTTAAGGAGTTGGTTTTTGGGTCCAGAAGCTGTTGTCTTGCTGAGCTTCAAGGGTAACACATTTTTTCCCCTATTTTAAGCTTTATTTTGATCCATCTCTTAGCCTTATTTGCATGCATATTTGAGATTTGTTGTCAACTGAAAAAATTCTTGTTTTGAGGTCCTTTTGATGTTTGTTTAAGGTCATTTTGTTCTTGGGGGTCATTTACCCCCTTGCATGCTTCATTTTGCCTTGTTCTGAGCCATGCCCTAAGGCCTTGGTTTTGACCTTTGCTTGGCATTTTAACCACTAAAATCCAGCAGATTTTCAGTGGTTAACATGTGTTTTTGAGAGCCAAAATCAGAGAGGGGTGACCTTCTCTCTCCTTGTCTTGTTCACTAGCATTTTTGGCCTTACAAAGGAGCCTTTCCAAGCCTTGTTTCAGGCCCTTTTCAGTGACTTTTAGGGCCTGCCTAGGCTCTGTCCAGAGTTGGTTTTATCACCTTGGGTGTGTCTCTTGCATGTGTAGAATAACCCCTCTTATAGCCTATCAAAGGAGCATGTCATTCTTGCATGCATTGATCATGTTTCAGTGGGTTTTTGGACTTTATTTGGCATGTCATGTCTCTAAAATTTTCTGGTTTAGTGGTGTCTTGAATGCTTCATATGCTTGTAGTGTAATTCATGTTCACTAGCTTAGAATGCATGATGCTTTGGCTCACTATGCTAGCATATTTTGGCCATGCTCCAACATGATTTTGTTTATATTTTGGGTTGCCCTAGCTCTGTTTTGAGGTCCCTTGGTCGAATGATGCTTTCCATGCATGCTTGTAGTGTAAATCCCTTAAACTAGCTTTATATGCTTCATGCCTTGACATGTCATTCTAGCTTGTTTTCTTCCCAATTCAGCATGTTTTTGGTGATGTTTACCATGTCATGACTTTGTTTTGGTTTGGTTTGGTTTGGTTGGCCTTTGCATGCTCCATACACTTGCCATGAAATCCCATGAAATAGCCTAACATGCATCATGTTGGCACATGTCTTTTTAGCATGTTTTTGGCTGACTTCAAAAAGACTTTGTTCATGTTTTTCCATGTTTAAGGTCTGATTTTGGTTGTCTTGATCATCCATGACTTTCTTTGTATAGCTTTGGTTCAATCTAGCTTGTTTGCTTTGTGCATTGGGTCCACTAGCATGCATTACTTGGCTCATTTCAATGATTTGGCATCATTAGTTATACTATTTTAGTCCATGTTTTATGGCCGTGCACTTGCATTTGTCACTCAATCAATGCGTTGGAGGGTTCCCCTTTATGCCTTAACGTGAGCCATTGTGTATGCATTTATGCCTTTGCTTGCAAGCCATCATTTCAGTGCACTTAGTGTCTTTACACTTGCACATTTGTCACTCTTTGAGCACTCTTGAGAGTTGTGCTCTTGGGCCTCTTGTATTGGCCAATGCATTGTGCATGCATGCTTTGTATTTCGTGCCTTCATTTTATCCCAATGGCCACTGATTTGGGTGTGGTTAAGGCCCATTCATTTTGGTTTAAGTCCATTTTGCATCAAGTATGCCATTGTAGTTCATAGCATTGAGTATGCCGCGTTGTTACATGTTTGATCATTGCATTGCGCATGCCTTGTTCACTTCATTGTGTATGACAGTCTTCACATGTGCATTGTATATGCCATATAGTCCATGTTATCGCATGTTCGATCATTGCATTGTGTATGCCTCGTTCATAACATTGCATATGTTAGTGCATTGTGTATGCATGCCATATAATCCATGTGCATTGAGTATGCCCTTGATTAGTCCATAGCATTGTGTATGCTAGTTGCATGCTTGCATGTCATCCTTTGCATGTTTGCATCACTTAGTCACATTACATTTAGGATTGCATACTAGAGTTGCATTTGTACATACCATGCCATTCTACTTGTTGCATTGTGTTTGGAATAGGAGTTAGTCCAAACATGGGAAACAAGGAACGTTTCATACTCCAAGTGATAAAACGTGCCTCGATTCCCAGTCGCCAACACTCTTGACCACCCATGATGGAGTTGTTGGTTTTAGTTGCTTATATGTGCATTCATGTCCCATTGAGTCGTGCAATCTGACTCCTCGGCCATCATGCATCGAGATGCGTGATTGGTGGCCCGAGGATCAAGGACTACACTCCCTAGAGCCTATGCAATGATGGGGAGAGTGGTCGTGCACACATGTGTTGCAAATACCTTGCTTTCTCTCTCTCTTGCCGTTGTTGCAGAAAATGCAGAAACCAAGAGAAGAAACTGGTCAGCCGACCAGGTTTCCTGGCAGGCCGACCACCTTTTCTGATTTTTCACCACCAAGGGTGGTCGGTAGGTGGTTTCCAATGCCTATAGCTGGTCGACAGCCTCCCCCTAGATTTCCAGGGTAGAGTTTCATCTCCTTAGAGCTTTGTGCAAGTTTCTAAGTTCAATTGCAAACAAAGGCGAGTTGAGACATCGCGATGGATTTCCTGACAAGGTGACTCGAGCATGCATGCATCCTTTATCATTCAGAACAGAGCTGAGGCAGTCCATTTCATGTAGCTTGCATGCTAATTTATTTGCTTCCTTAGTTTAATTTGCTAATTAATTAATGTTGTGTAATATTTAGCTGTAATTCACTATTCATTTCGGTTGTGTAATAACTAGTTTAATTACCTTAGATTAGCTAGTTGGTTCTGTATTATTTATTCGGACCCTTCGCGAGAGGGTGAACTTTGTAATAAGTGTCCGTGTGTGTGATACATGTCTGCCAACCCCACGTCTTTCTCCCTTTTATTTACCAGCTTATGATGGTTAGTTTTAGGGCACGTTTCAATTAGCATCCTTATGCTCGTATGTTTGCATCCATTCATCTGTTTTGCATGCCCCGGGCTCGGCACATCATACTAACTGCATTGTATTTCAATTCCAAGTTGAATACATGTATCGATTGTTGCATCTCATATGCCATCTTAGAATAGCCGAGCCTATTGTAGTTGTATTTTTTTGCATGTGTTGCATTAGGCATTCTTAGAATAGTTAGGATTCATGCATGATTTCTAATTAGCTTCTTTCCTTGGCTTGGAGTACTCGGTAAGTGTTTATGCTTTAGCATCCTTGCATGTGTGTGAGTGACTGCCATGATAGCATGCTTACCATGAGGCTATGTCCTTATGTGATATAACTGCCTGAATGCCTGTGGGTGAAGGTTGGGTTTCTTGTAATTCGTCGAAACCCATGTTTTAGCCTACTTGTGAGTAGCAAACTTCAATCCATTTTCAAAACAAACGGATATGCGATCCTTTTTTCCAACTTAGGTAATCCAGTCAATACTTGTATGCTGTGTGCATCACATAGTAATTCTAGGCTAACAAACCGGAATAAGAGCACATGTGTTTTCAAAAACTCGATATCATGCTTAGTAGTGGCCGATCTTCGATCGGGCGAGCAGGGGTGCTCATGAAATGACCTTCCCCAATCGTACCCAAGTTCCCGAGCCAAGGCAACTTTGGTGATGACGGACACGTGGCCTTAGGCATGAGTCAGGGTTTCCTAAATTCCCCCAAAACAAAATATTTAGGTGGCAACTCTGTATCTGGCAAAGCAGTCCATATTTGGCACTTCTTTCTAAAAATCTGTTTTTCAAAACGATTTGCCAGATTTGGACTCTTTGGTGATTTATCAGTCTCGCATTGCACTTTGCGGGATTAGATTTAGAACCGTGACATTTGAGTTCGAACTGTAGTGAGCCCAATGAACAAAATGGGATTTTCCCGGGACGTTCAGGGACATCTACACTTGGACTTCGCCATTTCCAAGGCCAAATCTTCACAAAGACGTTCGTTTTCAGCGATCATGTTCTCCAACCTCTGTTCATTTTGCTTTGCTTGTTCCATGATCGCCTGCATTGTCCCGTGCTCCGAAGTTGTGGGTGAGGCGAAATTCAAGGCATGTCTTGCGGCGATAGTCTCTGTTCCAAGCAAGTTTGTTGGAGTGGTTTCATCTTGCGATATAGGGTCGACAGTGACTATCGGAGGGTCTTCCATCACGCTCGCCATAGATGTGCTTGAGTATTCCCACCGACGGCGGCAATTGTGGAGAAGTGGTTTGGAAATACTCTTCTGATCCTGGGGAGCGCTCGAGATCCGCTGATAGTCACCTGAAATGGGATAAACACTCCGGTTGGGGGTGCTGGAATTAGCACTCCGACGGATAAGTCAGTCTCTACACTCAAGAATGCTTCTGTTCTAAGCTAAGCATAATAATTCTCACATACCTTTCTTAGTCTGTTGTTCCTTTATTTACACCTGTTTTCTAGGCCTCATGGCAAGGCCCACTTGTCATTCATTATCCTCTTATTTACTCGGCTCCATAGTTCAGTATCTATTCGGCCTATCTATTATATTTAGCATCCTTATCATGCAGGGTAGAGCCGTGTAATATTTGTCTTCTAGAGTACGCTTCTAATTATTTCAAATATCCGGCTCCCACAATGACCATTCAGGGTTCCCTGGATTGGTTTGTGCACAAGTTCATAGGGCTTCCTAGTCTGCTTAGCTCTGGCTCTGCTCGCCGTCTCTTTCCCTTTCCTAACCCAATCCTCTTTGGTGGGCATATAGCTAAGACCAAAGGCATGTGGGTTATGTGGCACGGCCAATGTTGTGACGCCCTTCCGGCCATTTCTCTCCAACCCTATTCCTGGCACATGTTGGAGCTTGTTCATGAAATAAATTGATTGGGCACTGACATACAAGCTCTTATCAGTTGCCAAGATGGTTTGAACTGCTTGGGCCTTAGCTAGAGTGAACCCTAAAAGGAAAACATCCTCCTCACCATAAACAATTTCCAGCACAGGCGTAGTTACCTCTGGCAGGGGATGTATAGATGAGTTCCTGAACACAATAGTCACCCCCTGCCCATGGGGATATTTCAGCATTTGATGGAGGGTAGAGGAGACAGTTTTCACTTGGTGCAACCAAGGTCTCCCTAGCAATAGATTGAAAGTGGCCAGCACATCCAAGACATGGAACTCAATATCCTGTTAAGCTAGGCCCCCTTGAACTCTGATCTGTACTATGCCCATCACCTCTCTACTTGTATTGTCATATGCCCGAATCACCTGGGCTGTAGGCACAAAATCTGCTAGTTTTAGGCCAATGGTATATGCTGCACGAGATGGACAAATGTTGATAGCCGACCCTATATTAATCAATACCACTCGCACCCACTTTTCTCTACACTCAACTGATATGTACAAAGTTTGTTGTGTGTTGAGCCCTCTGACGGCAACTCTTTGTCTAAGAAGGCTAAAGTTGGCGCAGCGCCTCCCGGGATGACTAATCCAACTAGTTGTTCAAGAGTGGTGTCAATAGACAATTTGGCCTTGTCCATTGCTGATAGTATAGCCTACGATGCACACGAGAAGCCATGAGCAGACCCCAGATTGAAATATCGGCCTGAATCTTCTTCAGGTGTTTCGGCACTGCTTCTTTTTCCCTCTGCTTTTCCCTCTGCTTTTCCCTCTGCTTTTCTACCTCTTTATCCTTTCCAGAGACTTCAGCTTGATCCAAGTGCGGGGGCTTGAAGTACCGCCCACTTCTAGTTATATGGTCAATCTCCTCAAAGTACTAGGTGTTGTCTGGCAGATTTTCACCCCAATCCCCGTCGGTGTGAGCCAAAAGCAGATCATCATCTTTCCACCATGCACCTCTGGCAGCCGACAAATAGTTGTCTGGCTCCGGTCTAATCATTCTTTCATCAAAAGTATCCCTTGCAGGGTGTTGAGCTGTTCCAGCTTCCTATTTGTCTTGATCCCTTTCTTGCACAAACCGCTTCAATGCGCCTTCCTGCTCTGTATCTGTGGTACTCACGATGCCCAGTTCCTGAGCTAAATTCTTGATACTGGTACTCTTCGACAGTTTCCCCTTTTCCTTGCCCATTTTGGCCACTGCAACTATTCTTGCTCCTTGTTCCTCAGGTTTTGTTTCCGTTTCTTCCTCTTTGTCGGGCTCATCACTAAGCCACCCGGAGTTGTCTGTCGACCCATTCAGATCAAACCAGTCAATTTGCATATCCTCTTGATCTTGTTCCTCATAGAACTACAGATTGTCCAAGTCCTCTTCTAACTCCGCTAGATCATCTAGTCCCTGACTTGGGCCATCCTCTCGAACCACATTGACCTCCACTACTATCGGCAATACCACTTCGGGCTTGGCTTGATTAACTGACACAATGTAACAGCACGGGTCATACACCCCCTCTGTTAAATCCTCAGAGCACTCAGGTAGCAGACTTACATCCTCCTCCAAGGCCAACCTCCCTCTTTTTGCTATTGTCACTACTACGGGTTCAGGTTATGGAACATAAGTGTTCATCATGCACAAGTCTATGCTTTTAGGGATGAACACGACCAGTTTGGGTAGGTGGAAAAGGGTAATGAATAAGCTGGGGTCATATGGAATGGCTAGTATATGTATTAGATTTAGGTTCTGAGGTAAGGAAACTTGGTTGTGGGCTGGAAGAGGGTTGGCAGTCACATTTGGCTTTTGGGGTGGTGTTGTCACCTTGTTGTCAATGAGATCTTGAATGTCATGACGCATTTTGTAGCATTGGTCGGTGTCGTGGTCGTACTGCTGGTGAAAAGTGCAGTATTTGGCCGGGTTGTGTTTAAGTGGTAGAGGATCGAGTAGTGGGCATTGTTCTAATGGCTTAAGATGCCCCTTTTTTATTAGCACCCTCAGGGCTTGGGATAAAGGCATATATAGTGAGGTAAAGACCCTTTGGTTTCTGGCTTGGTTGTTTAAGGTTTGTGGATTTGTACTGGTGAAAGGATTGGCGGTCTTGACTGTATTAGTGACTACGTTCATATCAGATGGCCGTGCAGTTGTGCTTCCACTCGTGGTTGCATTGGAACTATGGATAAAAGGCCTCTTAGGCTACTTCTTCTCATTAGTTATCAACCCTTGTTTCATCGCATCCTCAATCTGAACCCCTATCCCATGGAGCTCAGCGAATGTGGACAACGGCAAGACAATCATCTTCTGCAATAATTTCCCTCGCAGATTGCGGACCACCATTCTAATTTGATCCTTTTTTGACAGCTTGGTTGTCATCATTGAAGCCTTGGCCCTCCACCTTGTTACAAAGTCCGAGAAGCCCTCTTTTGGCTCTTGACAGGTTGCCTCAAGATCATAGGTTGTGACCTCGATCTGAGTGTTGTAGGAGTACTGTGCGATGAAGGCCTCAGCTATTTCCTCCCAGCTCTACTTCACAGAGTCCTCCAGCTTTGCATACCAGATAGCCACTATACTCGACAAGGTCCGGCCAAAAAGAAATAGCTTTTGAAGTTTGGTGAGGCCCATTGGCTGCAGAATATCTGAGAATAGTCGCAGATGGACCATAGGATCCCCAGAGCCATCAAACCGATCTATGTGTGGCATTTTGAATCGATCCAGCAGAGTTACTGTAGAGTCAGTATATCCATCTTCGATGTTAGGGATTAGGTTCACACCTTGTGCCCGTTTGAGAAGCTTCTCCAGCTTGTTGACCTTTAGTATAGTCGGGTTAACTTCGAATTCAAGTAGCGCCTCAGTTTGGTACACTAGTGCCTTGGAGGCTTGTGGTGGGATAGGGTCTACTGGATTGTCCTGATTCTCAGCCTGGGCATTAATAGTAATTCCTAGTGTTGGGATGCCCGCCGGGGGTGCATAAGAAACAGAAGCTCCTACCGGCTGTGGTTGCTATTGCTGCAGCCTGTTTATCACCTCAGCTTGATGGGCTATAACTTCAGCTTGGCAGGCAGCATCCTGCTGCATGGTTTCCACTGTTTGTTGGAGATGACAAATCAAGTCCTCCATGCTAGCTGCAAGGTACTGAGTCATTTGAATAGGCAAGTAATCTCTTGTTGGCCTAGGTGTAAAAGATTGTCCCTAACTGGATGCAGGGAAAGTAAAAGGTGACTGTTGGACTAGTGAATTACGCCTAACCCTCCTCCGTCTCGTAACCGGTGGGAGCGAAGCAAACATAGGTTGTCCCTTAACAAGATTCCCAGATCTGTAAAGTCTCCTTACACGGGTCCAAAGTGCTTGGGGGGTAACCGAACTGTCCAAAGAAATTGTGATAAACTACCTTTGAAAAAAAGAAATAAAGCAAAAGGAAAACAAAAATCAGAAACCGCATAGCACCTCGACTCAGATGTGAACAACATGCAGTTGCAGTCAAAAGGCTG
This sequence comes from Camellia lanceoleosa, assembly GCA_025200525.1. Classification (NCBI taxonomy): domain Eukaryota; kingdom Viridiplantae; phylum Streptophyta; class Magnoliopsida; order Ericales; family Theaceae; genus Camellia; species Camellia lanceoleosa. The sequence continues at coordinate 342,325 of JANUSC010000166.1, read as the reverse complement.
TAGAACTGCATTCAACATTGATTTCTGCTCCCAAATCTGATATCCAAACTTGCAACTGATACGCACATTCCTGTAGAATTTCACTCTAAAGGCACATACCAGTTAAGAGAGAGCCAAAACACCCCTACGAGGGGATAGGGTTACCCTGTCCTAGTTTAGTCAAGAGCTAGGGTTCATTATTCAAACAAAGTGTTTCACACAATCTTGAATTCGGGTAAGCAACCTATCCTAGTTTGGAACAGTCTCAACGACTTTCGATATGCAACTAGATCAAATGGTCAAAAAGGGTACCTCAGCAAGACTACCTAATATTCTTCTCACACCTAACACCGAGAAGTGAAAGGAGGATCAAACGGTATATCGGTAGTCCAGATCCAAGGGTTGTGTTCCCATCATGGCAGAGCCCGCGATCTGTCAGCCTTTTGACAAGCTTTTTCAAGCAATCCTCCGGCAAATCGTCCAGGAATAGCAAATGGTAAACACAGTGACTTAGGCGCACCAATGCAAACGCAAATGCAGAGAAATATATAAGTGTAGATAAAAAGTCATATCATGAGTTCTCGTCATGTTCTCTAAATCCCTAGCAGAGTCGCTAGAAACTGTAGCTCAACTTTTTCATGCCCCCTTTCAGAAACTCAGAAGAAAGCCCTACAGTTCGGACTCCCATAGTTCTGAATCTAATCTCACAACTGTAATGTGAAATTGATAAACACCAAAGAGTCCAAATCTAGCAAATCATTTTGGAAAATTGATTTTGAATCAAAAAGTGCCAAAATTGGACTGGTTTGCCAAATACAGAGTCGCCATCCAAATATGTTAGTCTAGGAAAATTTAGGAAACCCATGACTCGTGCCAAAGGCCACGTGTCTGTCATCACCAAAGTTGCTTTGGCTCGGGAGCTTAGGCACAAGAGGGAAAGGTCATGAATTGAGCACTCCCGCTCGCCTGATCAAAGATCAACCTCTACTAATCATGATATGATTTTTATGCACATTATATGCTCTTGTTCCAGTTATTAGGGTAGCGTTACTATGTGATGCACGCATACAAGTATAGACTAAAATTGCAAGAGTTGGAACAATTCAATTCATGTTTGTTTGCGAAAAGGGTTTGAATTTGCTACCTCAAGTGAGCTTAAAGTTTGTGAATTTACCATTTAACAAAGTGGGCTTAAAGCTATGAATTTTCCACTAGACATAGTGGGCTTAAACGTACATTCGTTGAATCGTTCCAATTCAAGCAACAAGCCTTCATCCACAGGCGTTCAAGCAGTTTAGCAAGTAAGCATTTAGCCTCATGGCAAGCATGCTAGTCATGACAATCACTCAAACTCATGCAAGTATGCTAAAGCATTAAAAACTCACCTAATACTCCAAGCCAAGATAAAACAAAAGAGTTAGAAAAATGCATGATTCCTAACTATATAAGATGACTAATGCAACACATGCAATATGCAATTTAGAGGCTCGACTACTAAACATGGCATATGAAACAATTTGATAACATGTATTTAAACACATATTCAACAAGGTATTGAAACGACAATGCAGTTTGAATGATGCGCCAAGCCTCGGTACATGCAATATAAGATGAATGGATGCAAGCATAAGGTATGCTAATTGAAATATGTCCCTAATCTAACCATTAAAAGCAGTTAAATAAAAGGGAAAAAGATGTGGGGTTGGAAGACATACACATTATTACATAACGCTCTCACAAAGGAGAGTCCGAATGAATAAATCTAAGCTTACTAAGCTAAGCTAATTAGGCTAATTAAGCTAAGCTAATTAAACTAACTATTACAAACCAAATTAAATAAATAGCTAAACTAATTAACTAATTATTACAACACATTGAATTAACTAACTAGTAAGCTAATTACATTAAATTACAACACAAATGCAAGTAATTCAAGTATTTAACTACTTTGCCACTGCTTTGCCTCGGGAAATGGAAGACGTGCATGCGCATGCTCGGATATCACCTGAAAAGACCCCCGTTTTGCTCTTGAAAGCCTCTGTTTGTAGAGTTGAACATTTCCAGAACGATTTTGCTCTACCTTACCAACATTTTGCTGAGGTTTGCATCAGTGGCCAGCCAGCCACTGGTAAAGACTGCAGGCCACCTGCCGGCCATCAATGGTGCTCTGTCGGCCATAGATAGTGGCCTGCCAGCCACTGATGCACTAGTTCATCTTGCTGCAATAGAGGACAAACAGAGCAAAAAGAAGGCATTCTCACAGATTGTTTGCACAACTCATCTCTCCTTTTCATAAACAAATCCAAGGAGTGATGAACTTACGCCACAAACCACCAATTCAAGCAATTTCATTGCAAGATGGCTTGTGATTCAAGATGTGCAAGCTCAATAAATGCAACACAAGACGCACAAAAACCATTACCCTATCATGCATGATCAAGGGCAATGGAGACCTAGGAAACTTGAGACATTTCATCACTTTGAATATGAAATGTTCCAATTTTCCTTATGTTCAATTAACATCCGGTTGAACACACAAGTTATTATCTTGCTCACTTTTAGTCCCAAGTTTTAGTTACTCCTTTTACTTTACCAACCATTCCTTAATCCAATTAAGTCCAAAAGGCGAATTAAAGTCCTCTAATGGAAAGAAAAGCTCAAGACACAAGTTACTTTGGGTATGAAAGAAGCATCATATCGTTGGTAATGAATCCCCAAAGGGATTAAACCATTAAGTATGAAACCTCAATTTCACACTTAGGCAAACAAGTGACTTGAAACCACTTTCAAAGCAAAATTAAAAGCCAAGAAAGGAGGGAGGTTGCAGAGATTATACTTGCTGAAATTAAGTATAAAAAGTCCAAAATAAGTGCTATCAACTCAAACAATGGGTGTCTAATGGTCTAAAATACCAAACTTGTGAGGACTATTACACTACAAGCATGCAAAACAAGACTCAAATAACTTAACCAACCCAAAATAGAGTTAAAACAGTCTAAATCAGAGGCTAAAACATGCTGGAATTAAGCCACAACAAGCTAGAAAAATAAGCTAACACATGGCACCAACTAGGCTAGCAAACAAGACACAAGGAGGGGAGGCTAACCCCTTCAAATTTGGGCTTGAAGACATGATTTTCACCACTGAAAAAGCTTTGAAATTCAGTATTTAAAAGCTTGAAAAAAGATGGTTTGAAAGTGGGAAACACAAGTGGAAAAGCCTTACAAACAAGGTACAAAAAAGGGTGAACCACCCCTACCTTAAAATGGCTTCTAACCACAAATTTCATCCTACTTTGACAGAGTTTTTATAGCCCAAAAACAACTCAAAACAGTGGGAAACAGATAGGAAAACAAGTATGCAAAGTAAGCTAACAAAGCAAATATTATACATCTTAAAGAGAAGAGTGATCCTAGGCAACAATTCAAGCCAAAACCAACTTCTAGAGCTCCAAGAAGGCCTCAAGGAACCTCAGCTCAAAGGTGATCAACTCTGATTAAGGAAGTATAGGCAAGAGTGTAGTGTAAGTAGGAAAAAGTGTAGAGAATTTGTATAGAGAGAGAGAGAGAGAGAGAATTGTAAAAAGAGAGGAAAATTTTTGAGTCTAAAATTTTCTAACTATCATACAAGGAAGAGGGTGTTTCTATATATGGAAAAAATGAAATCTATACAAGGAGATCCAGCCCTCCACGTGTGGACAGAAGCAAGCATCTGTGGAACCAGCTGGCATAACTGGCATAAAATATCTGCAAAAAACACTGGTGGCTGGCCGGCCATCAGTGGTGGCCGGCAAGGCATCATTGGTGGCCGGCCAAACACATCACTAGCAGACCAAAATGATGGCCGGTAGCCTCTAGGGATGGCCGGCAAACCACCACAGGTTGCAGGCTGGAAAGATAAAGGCCTGGTCCAAAAATGAGACAAAATGGATGCAGGGTTTGAAAGGCTCAAAGTTGTGGCATTCCGCTGAGGACTTCGAGCACTCGGTGAGCAAACACTCATCATCAGGTGTACCTGCAAGGACATCCAAGTCGTAAGGGCCGTCAAAAATGGGGTGTGTACACTAAGTTCCCAAACCGAGACAATTTAGTGATGACAGACTAATGGCCTTTAGCACCGGTCACGGGTTTCCTAAATTTTCTAAAAATATTTAGGTGACGACTCTAAATTCTGGCATTGCAATCCACTTTTGGCATCTTCAAACTTAATTTTCTAAAAAAGTTTGCCACATTTGGACTCTTTTGTGTTTCTCCGTTTCACATTGCACTTGTGAAATTAGATTCAAAACCACGAGAGTCTGAATTATAAGGCTATCGTATCTAAGGAGACTAAACCCCCCCGAGGAGCACGAAAAGCAAGCTATAACACCCAGAAGGTGTCATTGGCAGCATTCACACTAGACAACGATGCTCGTAGATGATGGATGATGATCCGAGAAGGTAATCCAGGTTTGATGTAGGCTAGATTTTTGGAGTTTTTCTATGACAAGCACTTTCCACTCATTGTCAATTCTCAAGGGGTTGATTCTCAAGGGGTGCAAATTTGCTTCAGCTCATTATGATGTACTTTAATAGATTGAAAACATATCAAAAGATTAGGATTTGAATTGAAAAAATAAAAAATTCAGGATTTATTTTGTTACAAGACTCGAACTCTAAGGTTTCTTTGTAATTTTCCCTTGAAATTTTTTTTATATTTATTATAAGAAATAGTCTATTTTGGCTTTGAAATTTTGATATCAATATTGATCAATTCAATAAAAATATTATATTTAAATACTTTATATTCTAATTTGTTTGATTATTATAAAATAAATGAGTAATACATTTTGCAAACAAATCCAAACAACAACAGGTCAATCACAACTAACCTAGAATAAATCATGATAGAAAAGTGCAACCATATAGACAAACAAATTGCAATCTTAAAATAGGCACCGTAATAATATTATATGACAACATGAAATAGATAAAAGTAAAAATTCAAACTACGAAAGCCCAGCTTCAAGCTTAGCTCACAACTATTGGGGGGGAGTGGCTTGGTGCATTATGCATCTCCCCTCTACCCAGCCGACCACGGGTCGATTCTCGAGGGGCGTCAATTTGCTTCAGCTCATCGCACTGTACTCCTATAGATTAAAAATTTAGCAAGAGATTAGGGTTTGAATTGAAAAAATTAAAAATTAAAAATTTATTTTGTTATAAGACTTGAACTCTAGGGTTTCTTTGTAATTTTCCCTTGAATTATTTTTTATATTTATTATAAGAAATAGTCTATTTGGCTTTGAAATTTTTATATCAATATTGATCAAATCAATCAAAATATTATATTTAAATACTTTATATTCTAGTTTGTTTGAGTCTTATAAGATACATGACTAATACATATTGCAAACAAATCCAAACAGCAACAGATCAAACACAACTAACCTATAATAATTCACGATAAAAAGGTGCAACCATATAAACAACAAATTGCAATCTTAAAATATGGTGTCATAATAATATTTATATGACAACATAAAATAGATAAAAATAAAAATTCAAGCTACAAAAGCCCAACTTTAAGCTTGGCTCACAAAAAGCAAGCTAATAGGCTAGATGAAAACTACGTTTCATTAGACAAGCTGAGCTCATTTACTGAACCACCATTTATAAGCTGGCTACTTAGGCTCGTGATTATTTGGTACTTGTTTATCATTGAGCGCACATTTGTTAAGCACCGAATAATGATGGGATAATGGAGCAAAACCAAAATTACGTGTCATGGACCCAAAAAAAACTCATAATTTGATTCATTTTGCAAATCAAACACCAGAGTTGTATCAATTTAAATCTTGATATTTTAAATTGACTTCAATTTGAACTTGTCGTTTAATTCTGTTTCTTGTAACAAACGGTGAGGACAAATCTGACAAATTACTTACCACGAGGGGTGTGAGCCCACTCAATTGGTGTGTTTAAAATATAAATTTTAATTTGAATTGAAAACATCTCTTCTATATTGTTTAAGTAGTGAAAGTGTTCTTTATTATGTTTATAATTAATGGTCATAGGCTTAAGTCTTATGCCCCTCTTGTAACTATTATTTTTTTTCTTCTTTTGAATAGAGAATTTGACATTTGTAGAAGGAGAGAAGACTACTCGACAAAAGGAGATATAGAGGTTCATGGAAACCAAGTGAATTTTTCATTTTTAATAATAGTATAGATAGATAGATAGATAGATAGATAGATAGATAGATAGATAATTATATATATATACATATACATACATATATGTATATGTGAAAGAAGAAGCTGCTAGATTGAGGACTAGCTTTAACACTCTGTTTGAATAAAATGTTTATAAAAATGAAGGAAGTTAAAGATTCTTAAAGAAAAAAAGAAAGAAAGATACACTGATGAGTTTGAATTTGAAACTCAAAGCACACATATCTAAACTGAAAAATATAATGCTGCTAGATTGATATATAGATAGATAGATAGATAGATAGATAGATAATTATATATACACATATACATACATATATGTATATGTGAAAGAAGAAGCTGCTAGATTGAGGACTAGCTTTAACACTCTGTTTGAATAAAATGTTTATAAAAATGAAGGAAGTTAAAGATTCTTAAAGAAAAAAAAAATGAAAGATAGATTGATGAGTTTGAATTTGAAACTCGAAGCCCACATGTCTAAACTGAAAAATATAATGCTTTACTTAGGCTGTGTTTGATTCAGGAATTTGTGGAGGAAATTGAAAATGGAAAGAGAAAAGAAAAATGTGCATGAAATGTAAGTATATTTTATTCACATTTCACCGCCTTTTTCCCTTTTCCATTCCAAACTCTTCTCTAAATTCTTGAACCAAACACAGCCTTAAAGGCTAACATGGTAAGATAGCAACCCCAGATTTTCCTCACTAACCCTCACAACCTAGATCCCACCACCTTCTCTACCTTGTCCTTTCACTACCATCTTCCTCTTCACCTTTCACTGCCATATTCTCTGCAAACCAGCTTTACAAATCGACAAAAAAATCACTCATAAATCTATCCATAAGTCTGCAAATCTACGACGATTCTGTTGATTATGAAGGTTATAGTGAGTCGATGATGGAGGTTGTAGTAATTTTTTGGTAATGAAAATTTTAATGGGTCAATAATGTAGGGGTGGGACGATGGCGGTGTGGGCGTCGTACTTTGTTCAAGTCTAAGGCCTGTTTCTCACACAAGTTTGCTTTAAACAACAAAGAGTTGCCACTTAATTTTTAAATGAAAATCAAGAAACCTTTAACAATGAAAACTAAGCTAAGGACCGGTCCATCATAATTAGAAAATTTCTAAGTTTAGGAGCTTAAGTACAAAAGAGGAAGGTCATTGAATGATAGCACTCCCTTTTGCCCAATCTAAAAATTGGCTTCTACTCACTTTCTATTTTATGATTTTAGTGGTTAATTATTCACCCAAATTCGTTATTAGACCTAAAAAGCCAATACTACCCTAAAACTATATGATTTGAATAAAACAAGTGCCATTTATTTTAGTTTCAAGGATAAAGCCATATCTTCCATTAAAACAAAGATTTTCCACCAAAAAGAGACTTTAATTAAAACATGCCTATGAACTTGGACTAAAATGAACAACACTCATAAAAACACCCTAAACAACAAATTTTACATAGAAGGGCATATAGACTTGGATTATTGAAAAGACAATGCAACAAAGACATGCACATGCTATGGAGATTAAAAGGTCTTACTCGGTTGCCCACTTTCAACGTCTTACATGAAATACATATATTAAATATATGCAACTAATACACACAAAATACAACCTAAGCTTGGTTTGAGGCTACTAAATGATGAATATGTACAAAAGAGCAAATAACAAATAAGAGGAAATATGAGATAACTATATGATGATTCAAATCGAGCCTAACACATGATTTTTACATGATTAAATGAACCTAAACATGTTGTTCTAATGAAAATAGAAGAATTATACTGAAAAATGAGAGAAAGATGAATAAATATGCAAACTACATGATGTATGGATGAACTAGAAGCTTAGCAATGATTAACTACTGAAAGCAAGTTAGGAAAGCTACTTAAATCGACAAAAGAGAAGTGTTTTACCTTCTAGTTTTCAAGAACCGAAGAACGCGATTGAAAGTGCAAGAAAACTATGTGTTTTTACTTGTAGGCTTCTCTCAAGCTTAGGTTTCTGATATTAGTCCATGTATCGCCCGCAAATTATAACACTAAAACCATCTCACAATATGTACCAATTAACAATACATTTCAGAATATGAAATCTTTACATCCATATGGTCTAGTTGTAGAAAAGATGGCACATCCAACTATGCATTCATAAGCCCTAACTCTGAATCTGTAACATGTGTCATAAGTAAAAGATGTGAAATAAGAATTTAATAGATAAATGAATGCCTTATTGGCTACAACTTTCCAAGTCGATACTTAGTTACAACAAAAGTGAGTTTGAAACTCAATACAAATAAAGCCCTTGGCTTGTACAAAAATAATTCCAAAAATAACAAAAGAAGCTCTTGGCTCCAAGTCCTTCCAAGCTACGACCTTGGTAGAGGCATATCATTAGCACCTAAAAATGGTTTTCCACATAAGGTGAGCCAAAACCCAGTAGAGAAACTCTATTACAGTGTATGAATCTTAACAAAGCTATAAGGTGAATATGCATACAATGCTCACGCTATAACATTTTATATCTCTTTCCAAAAACCATGCAATGCCAAGTTTATATCATAATTCATGAAATCATTTCCTTTACAATAGAAAATAGGGCAATGGATACAACACTGGGAATCTCTAGGACGTGTCTGCAAGTAGGCTATAAGCACTATCAATTGCCATTTTTACCGATATTAACCGGAAGGCTCGGCACCTATCCGCACGGGTTTCTGAACTTTCACCAAGGACACACAGACCAACATAATACCACAACTACACTCCTACCCAGATTCACCACGGTATTCACCCATTTTTCTCGAAATAATAAACATTTTCAACGTGTTAAATATGTTACAATGCTCGATGCAAATGGATGAGAAATTAGTTTCAATTCACCTAATTCTTATGCAATTTCTACAACAATCATGGATATCCTCCACCGATAGCTCAAAACAGATATCTCTAAACAGATAGATAATTTTCAATAAAGACATACTTTCCAAAATCTCAAGATAGGAGTGATAATGCATATTCAACTCCGCCATCATCATCATCATCATCATTCCAATTCCATAAAACCCACATCATTTCCATTTCCTCTTTACAAAATCAAATATTCACATTTTAGGACAAAATCTCATTTTCTTTATAAATCAATTCCAATGATAAAAATACATCATTTTACCACAACTCAACCATATTTACAATTCCGCAACCATTTTCAAGAACTTATTTGAAAATCCCTATTTTGATTTCAAACCAAAACCCTAGATTTGTTCAAACATCTCCAATATCAAGATTTATTTAAAAAGACAAATAACCAAGTTAAAAATCATACTAAAGTGTGAAGAAATCCCAACCTCAAAGCTTGAAGGCGAGAGAGAGAGAGAGAGAGAGAGAGAGAAAGAGAGAGAGAGAGAGTGGAGAAACCTCGACGAAATCAGAAACTAACTTTGCTCTGATTAGAATAAAGCTCTAGGTGAGCTCCACCTTTTTAACAAAGGGACAAGGGTATAAAGATCAATAGATTGAAAGTATTTAGAGGTTGAAGATGAGTTTTAGAGAGAGAGAGGGTCTAGATTTAGGGTTTTGAAATGTTTAGAGAGAGATTTATATGAAAAAGTGACTCAAAAGTGACTTTTACAAAATGATATACATAGACTGCTCGAGCGACCAAAACACCGCTCGAGCTACCAGATACAAAAAGAGAGATTGCTCGAGTGAACAAAGTACCGCTTGAGCGAAGATCACCACCCTCCCAGTATTTTTGTAAACCTGCAAAAGTACTGAGAGTTCCAAAAGACCGCTCGAGCATAAGAAAGATCGCTCGAGCCAAGACCGCCCGAGCGCAAGAAACACCGCTTGACCAAAGAATGCCATACTTCCAGTAGTTTTGCAAACCTGCAAAAGTACTGGAAGTTTTGAAAGTTCGCTTAAGCGCAAGAAAGTTTGCTTGAGCAAACAAGCCAAAATCTGGGCATCAATAGTTTTGAAAAACTAACTCCCAACCTGTTTCAAACATAACCAATACGTTCCAATAACCAATCTCAACAAGGAATAAGATGGAAGAAGACATGAACAACCATCAAGACAAGAAATCTTGAATCCAAAACAATGAACGGTTTGGGTTTAAAATAGAATCGTTATAGTCCAAGTCTCCAAGCCTTAGAAGGTTTTTGATTGCTTTTAGGTTGTTGTTAGGGTAGGATTTTAGGAATAGGAGGGAGTGAGAGGCTGTTTTTCTCTCAAGCTCTCTATGCTCTAAAAAAAAGTTCATAATTTTGTAACCCCTTGAAAGAGAGAGGGGGAAAGGGTGCTTTTATAGGCACTCCTAGCTTGGAGAGGAAGCTAGATGAGGCTGCTAGGGTTAGCCATCACTTTCTTCCTAGAGCCTCTCTTCAATACCGTATTGTCATCCTTGTAAAGTTTTTAGCTCTGTCTGTTGAGGGAAGGTGCAACCGCACACATGAAGTGAGGTTGAACAATAAAAGTGCAGCCGTACAATCCTAGTGCAAGCGCACTTGCAACCAAGGGTCAAAGTGCCAACTTTGTAGGTTAGGTTCAAGTTTGCATGGCTAGGTGCGACTTTGCATGGCTTTGGTCTACTTATGGCCCGAGCAAGCTCAAATTGTCCTTAGATCAATGTTTTTGATAAAATTGGTGAGTAATTTTAAAAAATACCATCAATCCAAGTGCAATCGAGCTTCCTTTATCTTTCAAGGTCAAAAAATTGGTTTTTGGCTAAAAAACATGTGTTCAGAGGTATTTTGGTCATTTTTGCAAAAAGTCAGTATTTTGACCGAAATAAGGTGTAACAATAACTTTAAACAATTTCCAACATTCCCAGAGTGGAGATATTACCATTTCATCATCAAGAGACCTACAAGCATCCAAAATCTTAGGATCAATCAAAATGGAGTGTGTATAAATGGTGGAGATGAAGACAGAGGAAGGTGATTGATGACTCTTAGATCAAAGATAGAGAGAGACGTGCAACTATAGAGAAGTGAGAAGCAGTGAGCAGCGGGAGAAGGGTGAGAGAGTTGATTCACTATAGTGAGGTGTATGATATGATTTAAATGAATGGTTTGATTGTTTGATAGGAAGTGGTTGTAATCTAATGCGGTAAGGTAAAAGTTAAAAAATTGATATTAACTTAAAAGAATTAGTGAGAAAATGACATTTTTCATACTAACAAAGTTCTCGTTATTGCATTTAAATAGATTTAGATGGCAAGTTAAAATTGAGATCAATTTAAAGTATGGGATTTTTTTTTTTTTTGTAATATAAAGTAAAAATTATAATATAAAATAAAATTCAATGCAAAAATTAATTCCATACAAAAATTATATTTACAATAGAATATACATACATTTCGACTTAATGAATTTTGTAAATGTAGTTTGTTAATTTAACAATTACCTTATTATCCATTTTGTAAAATTCAATCACCATATCTATTTTGTAAAATCAAATTGAAAAATTAAAAGAGATAAAAAAAAAAAAAAAGATTATAAAAAAAAATGGAGTATCAATAAATGACCCATATCTTCAAGTTACTTCTCAAATAAAACTTGATCTCACCCGACATGACCTTTAAAACAGCCCTCTTAATATCAACAAACCATATTCAGTCGATTGGCAAGACTGGGTTAATTCAACATTGTAACATGCTCAGGAGATACCCGTGCACGTTAAACAGTTCGGACTCTCGATTTCTTTGATCTAGTCTAACGAGTGTAATGTGAAATATAGATGAGAGTCCAAATTTAGACACTTTTATAGAAAAACCATTTTATTGCCAAACCTTTGTCAAAAATGGACTACATCACCAGATCTTAGAGTCACTACCTAATGTTTTGAGAAAATTAGGAAACCCGTGACTTGTGCCAAGGCCACTGTTCATCGTCAACAAAGATCCTTGGCTCGGAACCTTAGGTATGAGAGGGGAAGGTCATTATTGAGCACCCCCGCTCACCTGATCAAAAGATCGGTCTCTGCTAAACCATGATATGAATTTGATTTTCTTTATATGTTCATGTTCTGATTATTTAATAAATCCTAAAATTTACTATGTGAAACATACAAGTATGTACTGTGCCATTCATTTTGGAACAATTTGATTTCATGCATTTTGAAAGAGTTTTGAAAATGTACAACCCAAATAAATTGAGTTTACAAACATAAAAAATCAACATCATTCCAAATTAAGTAACACAACCTCCATCTACTGGCATTCATACAGTTATATTAAGTAAGCAAGTAGCCACATGATAGAATGCTTAAACATAATAAGAAAAACACACATAAACGGGATGCTAAAGCATAAAGACTTACATATTTATCGATGTCTCATGAACAACTACAAAACAAAGTTAGTAAAACATACATGATCTTATATACAAAATCCTAATGCAATTCACTCATGAGATGCAACTAAAGATTCGGCTTCTAAGATATGATATGTGAATCATCTCAAGAACATGAGGTAGCATACATAATCACATAAGAATTGATTAAATCTACAAATGCAAACTTAGCCGAATTAAGATGCATAAAACATGGATGCAAAGCATGGATATAATGAAAGATAAAATATGATGCATATTCACAAATAAAGAAAGCATGTAAAAGAACGTGATAGAAAGAAGCGGGGTGGGGAATTATTACAATACTTGAAAGAATAATTACAAACCAAATTAAAGAGGGATGAGGAGAATATTACGTCAAAATAAAATCTTCACAAAACACTCAAAATAAAATAAACAAAAGAAAAAGCTTCATATGTCTTGGAAACCACTGGAAGTTGGTTAACATCGGAAGACAATGTTGTCTTGTCCAAAAGAAGCTAACCGGCCGGCCAACTAGGCTTAGCAAAACCTGTCTTATTGCAAAACCAAGGAAAGGAACAAACAAGAAATATGTAGGTGGCTCAACTAACCACTACCGGTTAGATTAAAACAAGAAAACAAATATAAAATAGAAAGTGCAAACTTACAACAAAACTAACAAGAATCTAAAACAAGAAAACAAATATAAGATAGAACATGCATGATTACAACAAAACTAATATAAGACTAATACAAGAAGACAAATATAAGCTAAAAAATGCAAGATTACAACACAATTACTATAAAACTAAAACAAGAAAACAAATATAAGATAGGACATGCAAGATTACAGTAAAACTAACGTGAACCTAAAACAAGAAAGCAAATATAAGATAAAACATGCAATGTTACAACAAAACTAATATGAAACTAAAATAAAAAAACAAATATAGATAGAACATGCAAGATTACAACAACACTAATATGAAACTAAAATAAGAAAACAAATATAAAATAGAACATGCAAGAGTACAAAAAAACTAATATGAAGCTAACACAAGAAAACAAATATAAAATAGAACATGCAAGAGTACAACAAAACTAATATGAAGCTAACACAAGAGAACAAATACAAGACAGAACATGCAAGAAAAATGAAAGAATTGAAAATTCAGCCTCCAAAGAAAGATTGATCTTCTTGATTTTCAAACTTCCTCTTGATCACCCTCAAGGTTGTGAGTTGTGATCTTAATCCTTAATTCAAAAGCTTGGAATTTGAGCTTAGAATGACAGTTTTGAACAAGTGTATGATCACTCTTTTCTTGGCAAGAATACTCTCTTTTTGATTAAGGCTTTGAGTGGTTTTGACAAGGAAAGATATGATGTAAGAGGCTATGTAACTTCATTAGTTTGGCAAGACAACTCTTGTGAGACCCATAACTTTTGTAAACCTTATTAGGCACCTAAATTTTGAGTTATTATAATAAAGACCCTCGATCCATTATTTATTTTCAATTTTAGCTATAGAGTTGAAAACGGGTGCCACCCGAAAACTCGCAAACCTTGATTGAATTCAAAAACTCAAGGACCATTTCTAAAACCATAATAATAATTATATTAATATTTTCCACACAGAAACCTAGGTTTCTCCGATTTTTATCACGTTCGTCGGTTGATAGCCTTTTTATTCGAAACAAGAAATTCAAACCGAATTAGATTCTCTAAAACTAATTTAGTTAAATTCTACTCAAAACCCTCACATTTTTACCAAATCAAAAATTCATCCCAAACAAGTGCCATTATATATATATATATATACACTTGTACCCTAAAATCTATTTTACACACTATACTTTACAATTTCCAACATTGTACACAAAATAAAATAAAATAAAATAAAATAAGTCCCTTAAATCACCATCATGTGGCTGGCCATACTTGTATAGATACTATGAGTGTACTTTTGAAGACAAAATTACATAATTTAAGAAAAAACTTTGACTTTGGTTACAAACTTATATATAAATGTATATATACATTGTACTTGTAACTAGGTTGGTTTGATTAAGATAAAACCCTAAATAGATCATACTTAAGTACTCAATTAAGGCCTCTAATCCTTCACTATTCCATTGAATTCAAATTAAATCTATAATATCCAATCCAATTCCAACCAATGGGCATTTTGGACATTTTGCACCAATTTTTGTCACACCCCACTTTTTATTACTCGAAGTCATTACCAAGTTCCTTAACTTAATTCAATTTCAGAGATAACATGCGGAAATAAACTCAAATGTTCCATTAGAAGTAATGAACAACAACTCTCTCATTCGAATGAAAATTAAATACAACATGAGCATCCTTAAATAAATTGCCCTTAGGCTTACAACATTAAATAATCAAATGAAGGGTGCAACCCTTTATCATATATGGCATTCCGCCTACAACAAAGAGGCCCCGTGGCCAACAATTAAGAAGATCCAAATCTTGTAGCACATCCTGCTAAACACCTGAAAAAGATTCAACAACGTGAGATGAACATATAGTCCAGTAGGGATCTCAACATGGTCCTCAACAATAACAACATTACAGATAGCTATGATCATGAAAACTCATTCTCGTACTAAAATAATAATGTGACAGTTTACACAATATATATATATATATAAACTTTTCTCGAAAACAACTATTTCATTCAACGCTATAAGCGATTCATCTTTCCTTTTTCCTTTCATTAACCCCCGTTTCCAATCTTTTATAACATTAACAATTACTTAGGAAAATAGATTCACTAAGCCCATTACTATCTTCCATTTTCCACACATACAACAGATGTGCCTTTTCAAAACATATTTCTAAAATGTTTGATTTTCTTTACACTTCCAAAAGACAAAATCCATTTCGGTCCAATCCCAAATCTATCATAACTATATATGCATACCTTTATAAAGGGAGATAACAAC
Source organism: Camellia lanceoleosa (assembly GCA_025200525.1). Lineage (NCBI taxonomy): Eukaryota > Viridiplantae > Streptophyta > Magnoliopsida > Ericales > Theaceae > Camellia > Camellia lanceoleosa. The sequence goes on along the minus strand of JANUSC010000166.1, from coordinate 326,850 downwards.
TCAACTACATGCATAAGATAAACCAATGAGGCAACTCGGCCCTCCAAAACTGTAACCAACACAATCCACAATGTTCCCAGATACACTGAAACAATAACAACAAAACTTTATTCTACTAGCTAGGTGCGTAGTAAGCCAAAGAATACACTTCTCACAACAACATACCATTTTACCAGGCGCTAGCTGGAAGGGTGTGGTACCTTAGATTATCAGCACATACAGTTCTCCAGGCGCTAGCTGGAAGGTAACGGTACCTCTGATTATCAACGCAGGATATCACACCAATAACCACAATACCACAAGGCATAACCAACATGTGTAAAACAAACACATAAACCGTCAGGACACAAACAATGTGTTAAGATATATGAACACATAGGTGTGTGGAGTCCATCCCCTATCTTCTCACACACACTGGAGTACAACCCCTCTTTCCTCCCTAACAAGTATACATATATAATGTATCTCAACATTTCATCACATACGATGTTCAATCAACAATGGTGTAATTTATACATGACAATTTAACGTAACCGTGTCATCTTCCACTGATGACCAAGGACAAAACCTCTAGATGCAAGTATTTAGTACATCTATTAAAAGACTCAGCTATCATGAGATCACAAACCCAACAACAACATTGACATGGTAGTTAAAGATACAACCCCCACATGTGTGTATTCAACACTCAAATTACAACAATCCGATTCTCATACCTTTTGTTTTCACAAATTCAATTCCATGGACAATAAGGCCATAAGTCATCTTAATCTACTACATTCTTTTCAAAGCCATTCCAATTTAATTATACAAATTAAGTCATAATCATTAAATTAGGGTTTTCCTCCCTCTTTCTCAATATTGACCTAAAAGGTTCAATTAACAACAACAAAACAACAATGATCACAATTAAGACCCAAAATACATAAGTATTTGACCAGTGATCAAGACCCCTCTATTAATTTATTAAATCAAATAAAAATTAGGGTTACCTCTCCTTTCAACAACAACATGCTAATTAACACCCCAATTAGCCTAAACCATAACTAATGATAATAAACCCAAATCAACCCAAGGTTCAACCTCATGATTTTTAACAAATCCAACATGATATAATGTTTTTATGCAATACAAAAACTACCACATGTCTATCTATAGATGAAGTATTGAAAAGAAACAAGGAGAATCCCTACCTCAAACGAAGAACTCAAATGGAGAAGATGATCCAAAATCAAAGTGCTCCAAATCCACTATTCTTTAGATTAGAACAAAGCCCAAGCCACCCTCTATCTTTCTTACAAAGAACCTAGGATGGATTCACACTAGAAGGAGATGAAAATCTAATGAGAAGGTGAGTTTAGAGAGAAAGTGTCTCGGATCTAGGGTTTCAAAAAGAAAAGGGGATGAAAAAAATGATCTTTTCCCCGTTGCTGCCTACTGATATAAAATAGGCTCGCTCGAGCGAAGACTTGGTCGCTCGAGCGACCAGACACAGAAAACTCTCGCTCGAGCCAAGAATGCCTCGCTCGATCCAACAACCCAGAAGCTTGCTCGAGCCAAGAAACACAACTCTCAGGTCTATACCTAGACGCAATCTCTTGCTCGAGCAAAGAAACCCTGGCTCGAGCGACGGACCAAAAACAAAGAGCTCGCTCGAGCGAAGAACTGCTAGCTCAAGCGAAGGGTCCAAATTTTGGGCAGCAACCCTTTGCTCCCAAACACTACCAACCTGTAACAAACCTGCCCATTGCATCCCATAACTCAGAAATAAGAAATTAAAGGACGACAACAACAATTTTATAACCACAGGATCCACGGAACCTAAGTCCGGATACAACAACCAAATGGGAAAAGGCCGGGGTCACTATAACCTCCCCTCCTTAACGAATTTCGTCCCCGAAATTAAGGATACGCCAAAACACATGGCCAACTGATTACACAACACCAACACCCGAGTACTAGGAGAGACTACTCTTACTACAAACCGTCAATCCACTCTTGCCAAGGAAGAGACTACCTAAGGGAACACGTTCTCAAAGACAACACTTAGGCACAAAAGCCACAACAAAACCAAACCTTCCCCGAAACAATTCGCGAACAACCAACTAGCGCTTCAAGCTAAGTCACTATTCAACAACATAACTCCCAAAATGCAACCAAAGCAAATCTTCTGAGAAAATAATAAGAAAACATTTTCTTGTTCAAGAGACATTTCTCAAGGATAGTCAAATTTTCAATGTTAACATTCCAAAATAAATCTTTCATTTTCCATGCGAAACTCAAAAGTTTTGTAAATATTTTTCTCAAATACGGTGTTATCCAAAACACAAAATCATCCACAGTTTATTTACCAAAAAGATTCATTTGGAATTCCTCAAAACCCTTGAATTAAATCAATTTCTCAACAACACCCTTAGGTGGCCCAAACACTAGGAAAAAGTTTTGTTTTCCATTTCTCTCCAACATAACACTATCAACAACCATCACGCACACAGTGATGCCACAACCAACACAGAACATAACATTTCTATAATGATAGTTAATAGAAATAACAACAATACTATCAACACATAAGGCATAAGAAATTCATGGTTTTGCAATTTCATCCCGCCTCCCTTTACTTAACCAATTAAATAACATACACCTGGCTCAGAACCTAGCCAAACAATTAACTGAGATAGTAACTCTTATAAAACATTTTTCACTTCACAATAGATAAGCATATGAGCTATATCAATTTTTCAATAGATACACATTTTGGTACTGTATCATCCGAGTCCATCCCCTATCTCCTCCCAAACAATATATATACACATAATGCATATAAAAAAAATCCAATCATTCACAATGATCAATCAATACACATATTTGCATTATTATTATAACCGTCATATTCAATGACACAACCCGGATGATTAGTTTCAGTTTTCCCTAATCAACACACAAAGTCTACAACAAACGAGACTAACCTCAAGGCGACCGATGTCCGCCCAAAACACAATACCAACAAGCTGACTAATCAACTCAATAAACTCCACACTCGGTAATCCAGGGTATCACCATTTCCCTCCCATAGCTACATAGCAAGCCTGCTCATCTCCTCGACCGAAGACCGATATGGTCAACCTCAATCACAACAACCCAATCACGAAGGACAATTTTGGCCAACGTTGTTCTCGTTACTCTAGAACACAAACTGTTCTTCCTCTAAAGAATGCTGCCTGCATCCACTCACAAACCATACCCCACAATTGATAACCAATCACAAAACAAAGACTACCCCTATACAATCGATGGGGTCACCACAGACTCACTAACTAGCAAAGCCCAAAACACGAACCAACATATAGGTACCATTCCCGTTAACCCGAGATACAAATCTCACATAACCTTGCTACTACCACGCAACTCTCGAAACCATCATATCTAGCACATTCACCCACGAATTCCCGTTCTCAACAAGTAATCTCTAAAAGTGAACAAGGCTCATAGGCCGTCACAAGACTATCTCAATATACAGTACCAAGCAAGCAACAATACTAAGATCATTGATCCCATTAACAAATTCTCAATACATAAAATAGAGGGTTCGAAATTCCATACATACTCCCCAATACATGAGGATTACACAAACAATACTATGCATACATATGCGATACATAAACATGGTGCCTCAGCATCCAACAATACACCGGTCAACAACAAAATCAATAAACATGATACACCACCAGCCAACATTACAAAAAGTCCCTCTCCAGGGTAACACTGTAAGGCTAACTAATAAGTCGCTCGAGGCTCCCGGCCCGCTTGCTGTTAATCGATAACGCCCCGATCGACGGGTACGATCGAAGTCTCGACTAGGTTTTGAAACACCCGAAGAATTTACACACAAAGGACAAAAAACATCTACCATGGCCCAGCTGACCGCAAACAAAACAACCACCAGACCCTCTACTCTGAGGCTAGTCTGAAACCTAAACCTCCCCGGAACCCCCAACAGAAGGGTCCGAAACTCGTGGCAAAGAAAAGGAACCAGCCCCAGATTGAGCATGTTTCTACCTCCACCCCTTACTGAGCCTAGAGTGCTTAGGAACCGTAGGACTTACCGAGATGGTCTCGTCCTCAACCCTATCATCACTTGCAACCATGGCCTCCACATGGGCCGCTACCTCGACTAGATTATAATAATCCTTCAAAAAGGATCCAGCTACCTTCTCCCGAATATCGAAACACAATCGCTTTTCAAACTCATAACAACAACGCTCCTCTGTTGCCACCAGCTCTGGAGCAAACCTCGACAAACTAGTAAACCGCATCTCAAACTGTGCCACAGGAGTATCATCCTGGCGCAACTCCAAAAACTGATCCCTCAACCTTTCCTGAGCGGAAGGAGGGAAATACTTGGCCCAAAAGGCCTCGTTAAAAGCAACCCACGTGCTACCTACACTATTCTTAGCATACTTTCACCAATAACTCGCATCGCCCTTCAACTGAAAAGTCGCTAAAGAAACCCTCAACTCCTCATCTTCGACTCTGAGCATATCAAGAGTCTTGGTAATCTGTTCTAACCAACTCTCTGCCTCCAACGGTTTAGCCTCCCCCACAAACTCTGGTGGGCCGGAGCGGAAAAACTCCTTAGTAAGTTTGAGAGCATGCCCGCTGCCTCCCTCAGTGCGAACTAGGGCATCTTGCACTGCTCTCGCAATCTCACATGCGACATCCTCGCCGACAGCCGATGCTGTAACGGCGGGTGCTAAAGGAACTACTGTGCCCCTACCGACACTTCTACTATTCAACCGTCCTTTACTCCCTCGTGTAGACATCCTATAAAGCACAAGGTAAATTACACTTAGTGCATAACACAATAGCCTTCTCCGAGGCACACACTTACCACCACTAAGTCACAAGACATACTTAGTCACAAAATATACATCTCTATTGCATATAAACATCTAAACATGTTAACACATAATCGAATCAAGTCCACAAAGATAGCCACTCATCCCGAAACTCTCAAGGAATTCCTATCAGAAACCACGTTGATCAGGCGCGTTTCCAAAAGGACCTCAAAGCAAGTTCACCGGTTATGAATACTATCTAGGAGACTGAATCCCATACTCACATAAATGCAACACATAAGTCCTAACTTTCATCATATCTATATGCAACGTCCTCACTATACGTAGTAAACCCACTGTGATAAAATCACTTCCCATGAGCTCAAGGTATTCAAACCCGGTAGCTCTGATACCAAGTTGTCACGCCCCACTTTTTATTACTCGAAGTCATTACCAAGTTCCTTAACTTAATTCAATTTCAATATGCGGAAATAAACTCAAATGTTCCATTAGAAGTAATCAACAACAACTCTCTCATTCGAATGAAAATTAAATACAACATGAGCATCCTTAAATAAATTGCCCTCAGGCTTACAACATTAAATAATCAAATGAAGGGTGCAACCCTTTATCATATATGGCATTCCGCCTACAACAAAGAGGCCCTGTGGCCAACAATTAAGAAGATCCAAATCTTGTAGCACATCCCGCTAAACACCTGAAAAAGATTCAACAACGTGAGATGAACATATAGTCCAGTAGGGATCTCAACATGATCCTCAACAATAACATTACAGATAGCTATGATCATGAAAACTCATTCTCATACTAAAATAATAATGTGACAGTTTACACAATATATATGTCACGACCCAAACCCGGCCCTATGGGTTTAGCAACGAATCGCGATGAATCCGAGATTCTAGAAGGCTTTTGAAACGATATCTGATTAAGCAGTACGGGGCTGGCGGAAGCCAATACAAGATAAATAACTAGTGTCCATTGATTTGTCATGAAAATCTGTATGCCAAAAACATTTTTATGCATTCATATAGTTCAAAACAGTACGATCTATACAATCATTTACAGACATTCAAGACGGATCTAATCCTCGATAACAAAGACAAGAAACACAAAGAAGTCTACACAAAGGTACAAAACAGTAAGGAGGCCGATAGGGGACACAAAAACACCCCCAAGCCATGGCATGGCAACTCGAAACCTCACAGTGAGGCACATAGGCTGGCTTGACAAAGCGGGGACCAATCCCACGCCCTAGCTCGATCCGTCACGAGAACCTACATATATATATAAACAGTGAGCTAAAGCCCGTGAATAACATACGCGTAAAGAGGTTATGAATGAATGTCCTACAATAATGAAATCAGTTCATTAAACAAGATTTTCTTTTCAAGATTTCACCAATCACCATATGTGGTACATCCATTAGCCTATAAACAAGAGGTCCAAAGGACCGGTCTTAACTGCACCCAACAAAGAATGATGATCATCAATCAAGAAATGATGGTTCCACAAGGAAACCGACAGCTCAGAATAAAGAATAAATCAATGCTAAGGATGCCACAATACGATTGTAATACAGACATACATTCATTCAAGAACAATATCAGTTCAATAAACAATTCAGTTCAGTATTCAAAAGATAACCATTTGAATATATCTTTACACAATTGTTACTCAGAGAGATTGGGCTAATAGCAACTAGAGCGCGTCCCCGAGAGCCAACCCTAAACAGTTAACAAATAGAACACACACTAAGTTCACAGTCGGAAGGATATAATTTAAATCCCTAAATTTCCTCGGTGTGGTTCTATGTCTAAATCCTCATTAAGATGCCTTAAACTAGGCCTAAGAATGCCTAGGATGGGATGAGGATGCAAAAATGTGCACAGAAATCAGTTTCAGAATTTTCAATGAAACAGGGTCCCTTCGCCGAAGCAGTTCCTTCGCCGGCGCATGCAAACAAAGGGACCCGCTCGAGCGTCAACTCACCCGCTCGAGCGGACTGATGGACAATGCAAAATCGATGCGCTGATTTCCGCTCGGCGTGAAACTCTCCGCCGAGTGGATCAGTAAACACCAAGAAAATCTTTGGGAGCATGCATTCCTTTCGCCGAAGCACTTCCTTCGCCGAAGGACGGCCAAAATCTGGAAAATCCAGATTCAACCTCCAAGTTTCAAATCAAGTTTTGATGCTCCAAATTCGATCCTCTTGGGCCCATTTTCTGGAAAACTCTTTTAAACACATAGAATAATAAGTTTTAAAGCTCAATTTGAGAAATCAAGGCCCAAGGGTGTTTCAATTAAACTAAATTTTCATGAACAATTTCAAAACATGACATGCATGATCCTTAAACAATTTCAAGCTTCCAAACTAGCTCAAATGAGCTCCAATCTTTGAAAACAATGTGAAAACATGGACTAATATATGAACATGAGCATGCATGTGACAATTAGCCAAGAATTCAACTTCAAAATCACCAATTCAAACATGCATGCAACAATGGAGGTCCAATTCAACAATTATGAACTAAATCATGGCCTAGCTCTCTACTTGGGCATGAACCATGCAAAATGAGGTTCAAAGACAACAAGAAGACAATGAGTTCCTTACCTAGAGTTCCAATTACAAGGTGAGGAGGTTAAATTATGCCAATTACACTTCAATTCCAAGCAATCCAAGCCAAAATCTACAAGGCCAAGTCAATTCTCTCTCTCTCTCCCTAAACTTCTTCTTTGGTCGGCTAGAGTGAAGGAATGGCTGATGAAATGTTGTGATCAATATGTAATAAGGCTCTAGTACCTCATTCTAAGTGGCCCACTAGGAGTGGCAATAACGTAATTAAATCAAACTCTTTAATTGACTTAATTTAATCTAATTTAATAATCCCTAATCAATTTTCAGATAAATATGCCATTAATTCACATAAATTCTACTGATCATAAAACATCTATCAATTTCAGGTTTGGCCGCCGATAAGGCCTTCAATTAACAGTTTTAAACATATACACCTGAACAGATAGTTAAACAGTTAAACAGATAGGCAATGCAAGTCAAACAAACACAGTCAATTAATCAGTTCCAGTTTTTCAGTCAGTCAGTTCAGTAATTCAGTCGGTTCAATTACCAATCATATTCAGTCTCCGTTTAACAGTAATCGGTAATTAATCGGTAATCAGTATGAGGGTTGTTACAGTCTCCCCTCCTTATAAAGAGTTTGGTCCTCCAAACTCGGGTTAACATATGACAACAGAGATGACGCCTATCATAAAGGTAACTTTCACTCTATAACAGGAGCACAATCATATACAAAAACGGATTCATGACCCATTCCCAATCTTAACAATGCACAGTAACAGAATCAGGAATCACATATAGGGATTGGGGTTCATATTAAAACAGAATCTTATGCACTTTCAGTTTTCAGTCAATGACAGATTCGGATACATGTTCATTTTCATATTCTTGTCCAAAGTACACATAGATGCCACAATTCTTGCATTAAGCATATGCGGGGCATTCATTAGCACTACTGGAGCAGATACAGTGCAGAACAGATACAGTTACGTGATGGTTATGAATAACCAGTTCTATAAAGAAATCCCGAATCCAGGTAACAGAACAGAACAGTACAGAAGCTAAGCCCCCATGACGAGGCCTCCGGTACGGGTAACAGAGTGCAGACAAATATAAGTTCCATAAAGGAACCTCCGACACCGGGCAGCTAATATGTATACTACATAATACCAAGAGTCACGATTTACTTATCAGACATTGAACAGTCATTCAATATACAACATATAGCATTTTAGAAACAAAATTTATTTTGTGACACGGAACATGAATATAGTTGCACAGTAGTACATAGAACAAAGAATAGTGATGACGATGAATTGATGATGATGACAAAGAATAAAGACAATGTGAGATGGCGGTATAGTAGTATTCACACTACTTATATCAAGTACTTATTGGGGTTATAGATTTGCACTAGTCTCAGTTTCATAAGTAATTTCCCTCGTTAAGTTACAGAGTTTCGATTCACTCTCCCCCGAGTTATTCACCCAGTCTTAGTTCAATTTGATTCTCAATTCGGTAAGTCATCACAGTCAGTCCAGTTCATTCGGGAGTTATCAGGAACATAAGGCGAATTTGTACATTACTCCCATAGTAGCAGGCAGAGTTCTTAAGCATTCATTTACTATTCATCAGTGCCAGTCCTTACCGATTCGGTCATAGCATATGTCAATCATCTGATTACATATACTTCGACGATCGAGTTTATGACCAAAACTAGTCTGTGGTCAACAGATCCCACCAGTTCTGAAGTACAGTAATCACCAAAACAATCATTCCCTAGCCAAACAAGTTCATGGTTATAACGGTAATACCGGGTAGTTAATCACATACCACATACCCAGTTTTTCCTACATTGTAAGCAATCTAATAATAGCTTTCTCAATAAGGGTTCCCTCAGGTCAATTTGATGAAAATTCGACCAGGTCATATTAGATACAAGTTCTGCCCAATCATACTAAGTAAAAGTTCGAAGTACAAGCATCAGACACAAGTTCCATCAGTTTCACTAAGGGTTTCTTCAACCCATGGTTCTATCAAGTCAGGTGACAGTTCAGACCAAAGTTCCACTTTTTATCATTTCCAGGTCAGTCAACATTAGTTCATATTCCGGTCATTTCGGTACATAGTCAGTAATTTCACAATTAGTCTGAGTTCATCAATCGTCAAACTTACATCAGAGTCCGGTACCATTATAGTTCATATCAGAGCAGTACAGGTCGCATACAATGTGTTCCTCCCAACAAGTTTACAGGCAATTGCACATGCACACAGTTAGTCATATCGGGAGGTAAGCATTACAGTCAATATAGCAATTTTCTAATAAATCTTCCATAAAGGTTATGTACACAGTAATACATCACCCAAGGTTCTCGGTGACACACAATAGTGAGTTGCCCTACGAGGGTTTCAGATCGGTCATACAGTCACTAAAGCATAGACTCGCAGGTTTACTCAAACAGTCACGTCAATTTTTCCACAATCACAATTCCAGTCAGGAGTTCATCAGTTGGGGTCTTTATTCAATCATGTAGTTACAAAGTCATAGCCCCAACGGTTAACTTATCAAACAAATTAATCAGTCATTCCGAGCAAAGGTACAGTCATATATGTGCATGTTCAGAATCTACTAACAGTCCCATTACAGGTTCACGGGTTCAATGTACAATGCAAAATAGTTCCTCCAGATACGATAGTTAAGATAGCAAGTCCGAAGTCTACTCAGTCTAGCAACATTCTTAAGCAAAGGTATGCAGGTTTGTACATAAGTCTAAACGGTTTTCAGAGCATAGGTAATTGTTAACATGAGGTTTTACAGTGTTGCACATATAGTCCGCATCAACAGTAAATTTCAAGAGATTCATTAACCACAGTCCATTCCTCTCAGTCTTAACAGTATTACAAGTATGAGGACATATATATAGGTGTGAGTTCAAAATCAGTTTCCATGTAGGCACTCGTTCACAAATTCATAAGCAGAAGTTCGTCTTTACAAAGCAATATGGGTTCTCAGTTTCAGCAGTCCCACACACAAACAGTTCACGTGTATAATTCGAGTTCAAGGGTTCGTTCATTCAATGATGTTCATTAATACATAACAGTTCAGTACAAATCCTGGTCGTATAAATTTCTCGATTTACAGTCAATCATAGGGTATACCCATGTTCAACAGTTCTAGTACAATTTAAAAGGTCACATCCAACAGTTCACATTCAGTCGTTGCATTACAATACAAGGACCTAACTCAGCAAGTTCTCGCTGTTCACAAGTTCTAACAGTTCTCAATGTATGGTTCATAATTCCAGTAGTTCAATTAGCGCAGTCAATATGTTCGCAGTCTATACCAAATTACGGAATATACGATTCCCTACATAGACGTTCGTATAAGCAATTTTATATGTTTCAGGTAATACCTACGTCAGTCTATTCAGTATTCCGAGCATTCTTTGGAACTAGGGTCTAGATTTAGACTCATTATCGTTCAGTTGAGTTTGTGGGCAAGACTTAGGCAAATATCCCTCTTGTCCATGCTTAGAATAAGTTTCAGATAGGCGGTCGCAACGCCCCATTGGTATTTCCCACATACGGTACAGATAGGTATATCATAGTTCACATTACTTCTTTGACCTTCATTGGTCAAAGCTATTGCCGAGATTTTCCATTCACGGAGGTCATCGATTTACCGGTCATTTCCACTTTCTGTTACTACTGTTCATTCTTTCTAATTTCAGTTGACGATGTCAAACACATCTAGGTCACTCCCACCTCCAGTTCTTTTCGATCAAGGTTCATCATGTGGGTTGCCTATCAGATTAGCTGGGTAAATTTTACCTCATATTCGACCACAGTCCTATCACTTTACTCAAGTTGTTCAAACTCAGATACTTTCCTATTTCAGATGTATTGGGGAAAGCATTTTTTTTTTTTCGAAGAGAACTTCACATATTTTCTCAATTTCTAAACCCAAGTCTCAGTTTTCAGTGGTTCGGTACCTCCCAGAAATTCCGGTGGTTTCAGTTTATTTGGGTTTCAGTATTAGTGTCATCAGTTCATATTCAGTTGGTTCAGGCACGTATGTCTGCCTTTATTCTTTCAGATTTTCGATTAAGGCCTCAATCATTCATTCTAGCCTATTAATCCTCAGATTAGAAGTTTCAGTTCGTTCACAATCCTCGCCCTTGTTGTTGTTATTTCAGATTCTCAGTTAACCTATTCATTCTCCAGGAATTTACCAAGAATTTCCGACTCGAAGCAACGCTGGCCAACGTGATTCCAATCGGACTTTCAAGGTCATTCAACAAAGGCATGAGACTCTACGGTTTAACATTCCACAATTTAGGTTCCCACATATATCTTTGATCAACACAGGGAAGTTCTCACTGATTTCCATTTTATTCCATATCAGACGTGTGTATACTTTCATTTCAGTTCGGGTACGGTCACATGACTCTTTACTTTCACACGTTCATTTTCTTTCACATTGATTTCCCAGTTATCAGTCAGTATTAACATTAACATTACATGTTATTCCATTTAACTTCTTTAAGTATGCATATAGGTTTCGTTTCAATTCACATAGACAGTGGTGGCAATTACAAACATACGCAGTTGCATACTAAACAGTTTAACACATTGGCATATAATCAGTCATGTCATAACCACACACACTTTTTATGCTCATGCAATGCCCTAACTTCTTTTCTAGGACATCCTATAGCTCATTTGGATACGTGTGTGCGGTATAACTCGTGGTTAAGTATCGCTCTGATACCACTCTGTCACGACCCAAACCCGGCCCTATGGGTTTAGCATCAATCGCCAAGAATCCGAGATTACGAAGGCCTCTTGAATACTGATTAAACAGTCTGAGGCTGGCGGAAGCCAATACAGTAAATAACTAGTGTCCATTGAGCTGTGAAAATCTGTATGCCAAAAACATTTTTATGCATTCATACAGTTCAAAATAGTACGATCTATACAATCATTTACAGACATTCAGTACGGGGATCTAATCCCTCGATAACAGTACAGAAAACACAGTAAACAGTCTACACAAAGGTACAAAATAGTAAGGAGGCCGATAGGGGACACAAAAACACCCCCAAGCCATAGCATGGCAACTCGGAACCTCACAGTGAGGCACATAGGCTGGCTTGACAAAACTGGGGACCAATCCCACGCTCCTAGCTCCGGTCTAGCTGCTGAGAACCTACATATATATATAAACAGTGAGCTAAAGCCCAGTGAATAACATACAGCGTAAAGAGGTTATGAATGAATGTCCTTACAGTAATGAAATCAGTTCATTAAACAGTATTTCGGTCTTCAAGATTTGATCAATCGGTCATATGTGGTACATCCATTAGCCTATAAACAAGAGGGTCCAAAGGACCGGGTCTTATGCAGACCAAGATAATGATGGCCATCAATCAGTAAACAGTATGGTTCCACAAGGAAATCGACAGAGCTCTGTAATAGTAACAGTCAATGCTAAGGATGCCACAATACAGTTCAGAATACAGGACATACATTCATTCAGTAAACAATATCAGTTCAATAAACAATTCAGTTCAGTATTCAAAAGATAACCATTTGAATATATCTTTACACAATTGTTACTCAGAGAGATTGGGCTAATAGCAACTAGAGCGCGTCCCCGAGAGCCAACCCTAAACAGTTAATAAATAGAACACACACTAACTTCACAGTCGGAAGGATATAATTTAAATCCCTAAATTTCCTCGGTGTGGTTCTATGTCTAAATCCTCATTAAGATGCCTTAAACTAGGCCTAAGAATGCCTAGGATGGGATGAGGATGCAAAAATGTGCTGTAAATAAGTTTGAAATTTTCAATGAAAGGTCCTTTCGGCCTTGAGTTCCCTTCGGCGGGCATGCAAACAAAGGTTCCCGCTCGAGCGTCAACTTCCCCGCTCGAGCGGACTGATGGACAATGCAAAGTACTGGATGCGCGATTTCCCCGCTCGAGCGTGAAAATCTCCGCTCGAGCGGATCAGAAACAATTCAAGAAAATCTGAGAGCATGCACTCCCGCCGGCGGCACTTCGCCGAAGGACGGCCAAAATCTGGAAAATCCAGATTCAACCTCCAAGTTTCAAATCAAGTTTTGATGCTCCAAATTCGATCCTCTTGGGCCCATTTTCTGGAAAACTCTTTTAAACACATAGAATAATAAGTTTTGAAGCTCAATTTGAGAAATCAAGGCCCAAGGGTGTTTCAATTAAACTAAATTTTCATGAACAATTTCGAAACATGACATGCATGATCCTTAAACAATTTCAAGCTTCCAAACTAGCTCAAATGAGCTCCAATCTTTGAAAACAATGTGGAAACATGGACTAATATATGAACATGAGCATGCATGTGACAATTAGCCAAGAATTCAACTTCAAAATCACCAATTCAAACAAGTATGCAACAATGGAGGTCCAATTCAACAATTATGAACTAAATCATGGCCTAGCTCTCTACTTGGGCATGAACCATGCAAAATGAGGTTCAAAGACAACAAGAAGACAATGAGTTCCTTACCTAGAGTTCCAATTACAAGGTGAGGAGGTTAAATTATGCCAATTACACTTCAATTCCAAGCAATCCAAGCCAAAATCTACAAGGCCAAGTCAATTCTCTCTCTCTCTCTCCCTAAACTTCTTCTTTGGTCGGCTAGAGTGAAGGAATGGCTGATGAAATGTTGTGATCAATATGTAATAAGGCTCTAGTACCTCATTCTAAGTGGCCCACTAGGAGTGGCAATAACGTAATTAAATCAAACTCTTTAATTGACTTAATTTAATCTAATTTAATAATCCCTAATCAATTTTCAGATAAATATATCATTAATTCACATAAATTCTACTGATCATAAAACATCTATCAATTTCAGGTTTGGCCGCCGATAAGGCCTTCAATTAACAGTTTTAAACATATACACCTGAACAGATAGTTAAACAGTTAAACAGATAGGCAATGCAAGTCAAACAAACACAGTCAATTAATCAGTTCCAATTTTTCAGTCAGTCAGTTCAGTAATTTAGTCGGTTCAATTACCAATCATATTCAGTCTCCGTTTAACAGTAATCGGTAATTAATCGGTAATCAGTATGAGGGTTGTTACAATATATATATATATATAAAAAATTTCTCGAAAACAACTATTTCATTCAACGCTATAAGCGATTCATCTTTCCTTTTTCCTTTCATTAACCCCCATTTCCAATCTTTTATAACATTAACAATTACTTAGGAAAATAGATTCACTAAGCCCATTACTATCTTCCATTTTCCACACATACAACAGATGTGCCTTTTCAAAACATATTTCTAAAATGGTTGATTTTCTTTGCACTTCCAAAAGACAAAAGCCATTTCGGTCCAATCCCAAATCTATCATAACTATATATGCATACCTTTATAAAGGGAGATAACAACTCAACTACATGCATAAGATAAACCAATGAGGCAACTCGGCCCTCCAAAACTGTAACCAACACAATCCACAATGTTCCCAGATACACTGAAACAATAACAACAAAACTTTATTCTACTAGCTAGGTGCGTAGTAAGCCAAAGAATACACTTCTCACAACAACATACCATTTTACCAGGCGCTAGCTGGAAGGGTGTGGTACCTTAGATTATCAGCGCATACAGTTCTCCAGGCGCTAGCTGGAAGGTAACGGCACCTCTGATTATTAGCGCAGGATATCACACCAACAACCACAATACCACAAGGCATAACCAACATGTGTAAAACAAACACATAAACCGTCAGGACACAAACAATGTGTTAAGATATATGAACACATAGGTGTGTGGAGTCCATCCCCTATCTTCTCACACACACTGGAGTACAACCCCTCTCTCCTCCCTAACAAGTATACATATATAATGTATCTCAACATTTCATCACATACGATGTTCAATCAACAATGGTGTAATTTATACATGACAATTCAACGCAACCGTGTTATCCTCCACCGATGACCAAGGACAAAACCTCTAGATGCAAGTATTTAGTACATCTATTAAAAGACTCAGCTATCATGAGATCACAAACCCAACAACAACATTGACATGGTAGTTAAAGATACAACCCCCACATGTGTGTATTCAACACTCAAATTACAACAATCCGATTCTCATACCTTTTGTTTTCACAAATTCAATTCCATGGACATTAAGGCCATAAGTCATCTTAATCTACTACATTCTTTTCAAAGCCATTCCAATTTAATTATGCAAATTAAGTCATAATCATTAAATTAGGGTTTTCCTCCCTCTTTCTCAATATTGACCTAAAAGGTTCAATTAACAACAACAAAACAACAATGATCACAATTAAGACCCAAAATACATAAGTATTTGACCAGTGATCAAGACCCCTCTATTAATTTATTAAATCAAATAAAAATTAGGGTTACCTCTCCTTTCAACAACAACATGCTAATTAACACCCCAATTAGCCTAAACCATAACTAATGATAATAAACCCAAATCCGACAATCAACCCAAGGTTCAACCTCATGATTTTTAACAAATCCAACATGATATAATGTTTTTATGCAATACAAAAACTACCACATGTCTATCTATAGATGAAGTATTGAAAAGAAACAAGGAGAATCCCTACCTCAAACGGAGAACTCAAATGGAGAAGATGATCCAAAATCAAAGTGCTCCAAATCCACTATTCTTCAGATTAGAACAAAGCCCAAGCCACCCTCTATCTTTCTTACAAAGAACCTAGGATGGATTCACACTAGAAGGAGATGAAAATCTAAAGAGAATGTGAGTTTAGAGAGAGAGAGTCTCAGATCTAGGGTTTCAAAAAGAAAAGGGAATGAAAAAGTGATCTTTTCCCCACTGTTGCCTACTGATATAAAACAGGCACGCTCGAGCGAAGACTTGGTCGCTCGAGCGACCAGACACAGAAAACTCTCGCTTGAGCCAAGAATGCCTCGCTCGATCCAACAACCCAGAAGCTCGCTCGAGCCAAGAAACACAACTCTCAGGTCTATACCTAGACGCAATCTCTCGCTCGAGCGAAGAAATCCTGGCTCAAGCGACGGACCAAAAACAAAGAGCTTGCTCGAGCGAAGAACTGCTAGCTCGAGCGAAGGGTCCAAATTTTAGGCAGCAACCCTTTGCTCCCAAACACTACCAACCTGTAACAAACCTACCCATTGCATCCCATAACTCAGAAATAAGAAATTAAAGGACGACAACAACAATGTTATAACCACAGGATCCACGGAACCTAAGTCCGGATTCAACAACCAAATGGGAAAAGGCCAGGGTCGCTATAACTTTCTTATAAAACAACCCCTCCCTTAGCACGTTAAATACAAGAATACACACATAAAAACTTCATTCAGCTGAGAGGGAGAGAAGAGAAGAGTGTGAGCTTGGTGGAGGATCGGAGAGAAATTTTTGTAGCAATTCAATCAAGCCTCAAGTAAGCCACAACACGACTCTCTCTTTCATTTTCCTTTTTCAAATACATGTTATTAGAAGTTTAAGATGGTATTTTTAGATGTGTTCTAATGGTGTTTTTTTGTTAAAAATGAAAAGAGTTGAGCCTTGTTCTACCCTTCTTGTATTTTTCCTTAATCGGTACAAAACTATCTTTTTCCATACCAAGTTGTAACGCCCTCAAAATAAAACCCATCATATATATAATTAACATGCATTAATAATAGAGATTGAAACATTCTATTATCCATCAGAGTATTACTAAATAAAGCCTTACATGTAACATCAAAATAAATGCCCTACGGGCTTACATCTTGCCAAGCCAACACTTGGACACAAAGAAATAAGAGTCTAACTCAATACGGATAAAGCCCTAGGCTTGAATGTTTACATGTATCAAATAAAAACGAATAAATAAAAGCAAGTCTTCGAGTCCAAATCCTCACAAGCTAAGTCCTTGGAGGTAATGAACCACCTGAACCTGAAAATGAAGTTCCCATATAGGGTGAGCCACAGCCCAGTAGAAAAATACTAAACCAAGCATAAGAATTAACTAAAGCATTAGCATTCGATACATGGTTAACACAAGATAATAAATTTCCAATTTCATGACACGAATGTCTACATTGTCTATGACATATTGTCTATGACACCTTTCACTTTCCAATATTTATTCAACTTTCCAATTATATCATTATGGCTCAGAACCTGGCCAACTATAATAGTGATCCATATGTCACAAAAATAAATGAGACTAAAGCTCAAACCACAACACTTCCATACTTCCAACTGATACACACTATAATGATGTATCATATCAACAACAAATAGCAATATTGCTATTATCAATAAGCACACATATGAGTGATGCTTGAGTCCATCCCCTATCTCCTCCCAACAAATCCGGTTTAGAGGTACATCCCCTATCTTTCCCTAAACCGTGGAGTTCATCCCCTATCTCCTCCAAACAACATGCATATGCAATGAAACACACAATTGCCATATACAACACATAATCAATACAAGTAATGTTCTGTATTAATTCAACAGTCAACATAAGTGACTTAATTCCAGTTATACCTAAGCCACATGCAAGGTCTACAACAATCACGACTATCCTCCACCTATAGCCCAAAACAGTTATTTCTAAACAAGAAATAAATACAACAATGAATGTAAAATCAACATTCTCATAGGTAAGTATTTAAACTACCCAACTATATCATTAATCTCATAATTTCCCCAACTTCATGAATTAAACCCAATCCCACATTTTTCCCTTAAATTAATTATACAAATTAATCTAAGCCAAAACCCTAAGGTTTCTCCCAAAATTACCAAACTACCCCCACATACCAAAATACCAACACTTAGGATTAAAGCGTATAAATGGAGTAGGAAATCCCTACCTCGAAGCAAGAACCCGAAAAGAAGAAGACGGAGATGATAGCCCAAACTCCAAAGTGCTCCAAATCAACAACTGTTCAGATTAAATGGAAGCCCTCGACCCACTCTACCTTTTTAATGAAGGAACTAGGTTAGATACTCACTCTAAATAGATGAAACCTAGGAGAGAAGATGAGTTGGGAGAGAGAGAACTCGTAACCTAGGGTTTGGAATCTGAAAAGAGGATGAAAAACTGCTTTAAAACGTCAAAAACACGATTTTATACCCAGCTGCCCCGCTCGAGCGGACAAACCCCCGCTCGACCGGACACTCACAGACCCCCGCTCGAGCGGACCAACTCCCGCTCGAGCGTCCAACCCTGCTCAAGAAATACTGGATGGGTGTTTTTCCCGCTCGAGCGCCAAAACCCCCGCTCGAGCGTCAAACTCCCCGCTCGAGCGGACAAGCCAAAAATCTGGGCAACTAGTTTTGGTTCCTAAGCTCAACCAACCTGTTCCAAACCCGCCCAACACATCCTATAACTCCAAATAAGAAAATATAGGATGACAACAACCATTACACAAAGATAGAATCTACGGAACCTAAGTCCGGATACAAACATCGACTGGGAAAAGACCGGGGTCGCTATATTACTACCTTGTTAAGTTGTTCTAACTTTAATTTAAAACATTTAACTCAACGGGAAACTTAATTGGGTTGGTATTGGATTTTCGATCACTTGAATAATGAAGAGATGATAATGTGTTAAGTATGGATTGATGAGATGTGCTCCCTAATTGAAAGTTAAGTCTTGCGCAAGCGGTTGTCGCGTAAACCCTAAAATGGAACGGACATATTCGGACTCTTTGCGATGACTTGATTTGGTGAGATAAGGTTGGGTCTAGATGGGACATTCAAGATGATAAATTTTTTTTTGAAGGATGAGATCGGATTCAGGAGATAAAACCTTTTTCTTTTCGTCATCTCTTGTGAGGCCCGCGGTTGGCGTTACGCAATATATAATCGTTGGTAGGCATCTGAGGTAAGGTCTGCAACAAAACAACAAAAGATGGAGTTCCAAATAATCTAGTGTCCAATTCTTGGTTGGGAGGACAAAATCTCTTTGAGGGAGTTCTAGAATACTAACCACTAACATTGTAACCTTTGTTATCTATTTGAATATTATGTTCCTTTCCTCTATTATTGAAATTGATGTTATTGACTTGAATATCATGCTTCACTACTTGCTTGTTATAAATACTTTGGTGTATTGAATTGGGAAAAATGAACGGGATATGTGTGCATTTACTGGGCATTTAAAGCTCATGGCGTTTCATGTCAGGTATTGAAGATGCCGCTACCCTAAGAGGATTAGAAACTAGTTTATAAACATGTTTTGAGATTGTAAGTGATAGATCCCATGTTGTATTTAAGACTTGATTTTGTAATTATTATATATCTATACATATCTTTTATATTACCTATTCCTTATTTTTCGTCAACTCATGTAGACCTTATGTTAATATCTTGATAAGATCTATCAAAAAGGTCGCTTTGCTATCTAAGGAGATTGGACTTTGAAAGGAGGCTAGTTTGACTCCTACAATCTTTCTTGGGATCTTACTTGGTTATTGATCAAAAGACTCATTAGTGACGTTTCCTATTTTGTAATCTTAGATAAACCCTGTATTTATTTGTTATGATATTCTCTAATGTTCCCATTTTTTGAGGCATCACAACTCTCTTGTTTTTAAGACTTTCTTTTCTCTCAAATTCTAACACAATTTTAGAAAGTGGAGGACAAAGTGGAAGACAAAGTGGGGACAAAGTGGGGTATTTTGGGAAGATAATGGAGCTAATAGAGGACAATGTATAATGGAGGTGAATGATGAATGGTGATGGTGGTGTGTGATTTAGGAAAATGGATGATGAGTTGAGATAGTGGGATGTGATTATGAAAGTAGATGGTAAGTAGAGATAGTGGGATGTGATTATGAAAGTAGATGGTAAGTGGGGATGGTGAGGTGTAATTATGAAAGTAGATGGTGTGTGGGGATGGTGGGGTGTAATTATAAAAGTGGGTGGTGAGTGGAGATGGTGGGATGTGATTATGAAAGTAGATGGTGAGTGGGGATGGTGGATTATAATTATGAAAGTGGATGGTGAGTGGAGATGGTGGGGTGTAATTATGAAAGTGGATGGTGAGTGGAGATAGTGGGATGTGATTATGAAAGTGGATGGTGAGTGGGGATAGTAGGGTGTAATTATGAAAGTGGATGGTGAACGGGAATTGATGGGTAGAAAATTTGGTAGTGGAGATTTGAAGAGACAATATTCTTTTGGTAGTGGAGATTGGTAAATTTGGATGAAAAATAATTTGGCCAAAAAATGCGTGAAGATTGGGATTAAAGCTCAAATTTCATCTCTCTTACTGAAGATTCTGTAGGAAACACAATCTGATTATCATCATCGGCTAATCAAAAGAAAGCACATAAGTCTTACGGCCGGTCAAAATGGGGGTGTCTATAAACATTTTGTTGACCTGAAATTTATTTTCTTGATTTGGCTTATGGAGCTAGAGTTACGATAAACATTAAAAATGGCCTAAAAGCTAATCTATTCAACTTTTATTCCAGCTTGATCATAACCTAATCATTAAAAAATTATCTTAACAATTTGCACCTTTCGAAATCTTCTAGATTGATCAAGATTTCTCTAATGTTTTGGATTCTTCTAGGATGTTCTTGAATATTCCAGATTTTCCTAGAACTTTCTAGAGTCTTATAGATTCATGTGGAAAACTCTAGTGAGTCTATTTTGAATCCTAACACTCCCCCTCAACACTAACTTTCTATTTACTGGTCATTATTCATGTGTATGTAAATCTTGAGCTCTCCAATTTCCTTCGACAATTCTTTGGTTTAGTTTTCAAATCAATTTTTGAGTGCTCAAAACCCAAAATTTGTTTAGTTTACAATTTTCCCAAAAATGTTTTCAATCACTTTTTACATCTCCTTTCTTCTTATCTCACATCCTACACATCAATCAATTACTTTTTCTCTCTAATCTCTCATTCCTTCACATCCTATACATCAATCAATCACTTTTTCTCTCACACCCATCTATGCAACTACAAAACAACTACAAAAAAAAAAAAAAAAAAAAAAATACATTCATCCCAAATTACAAAACTCCAAAACAACTTTCAAAATATATAACCAAACAAATTTTCAAAATTTGAAAACTCTTTTCAAAATTTTATTTTTCAAAACCACACCAAAGGACCCAATAATTTTCAAAAATATTGAAGAGTGATTTTGTCCAACAAAACATAGTATTAGAATTGTTTAAAGAATTCTAGAATATAGTGAAAAAGTAGAAGGTTAATGATGGTCTCTTGGATCAAGTTGATCCTAGCCATCCATTAAGGAGGTGGAAGATTATATAAATGGAAGACCTCTCATTGTAGATAAATAAAAATGATATAGAGAGTAGGGTGGTGTGGTGAGAAACCTACCAACCCAAGTAGTGTTTGTAATTAAGTGATCAAACACTACAAGAGTGATCTAGTGAGAGATGCCCCAAAGTCTTAGAGACAAAGTCTAAGTAAGAGTTCTTGAAGGTATTGTGCGAGTGAACAAGTGAGGTGTATTAGTGTGTAGTTGTGTACAGGTTTTTGTGTACTTAGTGTCATTAATAAAAGTTATGTTTTTGGGTCCACGGGTGTATCAAACTCAACAATCAACTAGATGTTCTTACTTTCTGTTTGTTTTTGCTTCTCTACATGCACTATGAGTGCATATATTGCTGTGAAAATAGGGGAATCCATCTCATTCCCACATTGACAAATGTTACCCTCATGTTGCTTGTTTCATCCATTTCATTTACACTCTATACATCCATCATTAGATTTATTAGGACTTTCTTGCTCTTCTTATCACACTTGGAAGAATGGTCCAAGTTATTTTTTAAGCATTTGATGGCAGTTGTGTTTTATATTGTTTGAATATTGGTAAAACAGAGCTTGCTGGTTGTGTGTGGTATAGTTTGTATGTCTAACTTCATTGTATGCCAAATGAAGATGGTGCTAAACCATGATACCATTGGGGTAGAGACCAAAACTTTTATTAATTACACCTAAAACCCTAATCCACACGTTAATTGCATTTTAGTCCCTAGTTTTGAAAAATTTTGCAAAATAGTCCAATAAAGCATAATTTTCCCATATTTTATTTTGTATTATAATTAAATCCTGGAACACTATTTTATATTTGAAAAATACCCCTAACACTTGGTTTTTATTTTGTTTTAACCCCTCGTCTCTAAATTAATTCTTACATTTTTTTATTCTTTTTCTTTTATTTATTATTTATTTGAATATTTATAAATATTATTTTGGGGAAAGCTTGGTTGTGGAACCATCCAAAAGATTTGAGACTCTAACTAAAATAATACTAATATATGTACTAGTCTTCAATTTTCCTTAACCATTAAGTTAATTTTCTTAACAATTAAGTAACAATAATTAATCAAGAACAAAATGGTCTTGTTTACTAAAATCTTTGCCTAGAAATTGAGAACACTCCCCCCATTTCCTTCTCACATTTTCGATAGCCCAAGTATAGGGTGGGAGGAAGAGATTGTGAACTAGAAAGAAGTAGAGAAGAACAAGGAAAAAGAAAAGGAAGAAAAGCTTGCTTTTTTGAGTTAAAATAAGAACCACACCTCCCTCTTGTATTCTCTAATTCTTTTACGCATCTCATCCTATTATCTTGTATATATTAATGGTAAACATGACTTTTGGTGTGTGTGCAAGTGTGGGTATGAATATGTGACTTTATCTTGCATTTTTGCTCAAAATTTGCACTACTACAACTTATCTATTTTAAAAGAAATATCAAATTTATTTATTTTCCAAATCTGATTCTAAGAAAGGATATTTGGTGTATTTACAGCATATGATAATTCTATATAAGCCCCTTACAATGTGTTTTTATGGCATGGATGCTTTTTTTTTTCCTTAAAAATAGGACTTCAAGTGCTTATAAGCCTCCCGATGATAAAATGGTAATACCTTAATCCTTAGAATATTCAAAATTTCTTAGAGTTGTTAAACCCTATTTCGGCCAAAAAACTTACTTTTTGCAAAAATGACTAAAATACCCCTGAACCTATTTTTTAGCCAAAAACCAATTTTCCGACCCTGAGAGATAAGAGAAGCCCAATTACACTTCGATTGGTGGTATTTTCCAAAATTACTAACCAGTTTTATAAAAAAACATTGATCTAAGGGCAATTCGAACTTGCTTGGGCCATAAGTAGGCAAAAGCCATGCAAACCCGCACCTAACATGCAAAATTGACACCTGGACCCCTAGCCGCATGTGTGCCCGTACATGCATGGTGCAGTCGCACTTCTTCTGTATGGTAACACCTTCCCCTAACAAATAGAAATGAAAACTTTGCAAGGATGACAATGCAAAATTGACGAGAGGCACTATGGAGAAAGCGATACTCAACCCTAAAAGCCCCATCCGGCTTCCTTTCCAAGCTAGGAGTGCCTATAAAAGGACCCCTTACCACCCTCTTTAGAGGACTGGACTTTTGTGAACTTTTTGAGAGCATTAAAATGCTTGAGAAAGAAACCACCCCTTCACTCTAGCTCCAAAAATCCCACCTCACAGCAACCTTAAACACATTAAAACATTGTAAGGACTTGGAGTCTTAAACTAATATTAGAAACCGAGGCTTAAGGGAGACCTACAAGCAAGAAAACAAAGTTTTCTCGCCTTTTCCTTGAGCTTCCTTCAAAAAAGTCGGTAATCATCTGTCTTGTAGTTATTTCTGTGCCTTTTTTATCTATATGTTCAATAGTAAATCATGTTTAGGGATTAGGTCATTCATATGTCATGTAGTTTGCATGTTTATCCTTCTTTCTCGCCTTTCTCATCATGTTTCTTTTATTTTCATTAGAACAACATGTTTGGATTTATTTAATCATGTAGAAATCATTTGTTAGGCCCGATTTGAATCATCATGTAGATAGCTTATATCACTGTCTTTCTTTTCATTACTTGTTATTTGCTTTTTCTTGCATAATCATAATACTAGTAGCCTCAAAACCGGGCTTAGATTCATTATTTTATGATTAGTTGCATGTTTGGGGCATATTTATTTTATGTTTTGCATTAAAGACGCGTAAGTGAGCATCCAGGTAAGTCTTCTAAATCTCCATAGCATATGCGTGTCCTTATTGCATTATCTTTTTCGATAATCCAAGTTAAGTTCTTTTTCTTGCAAAATGGATTGTTTTGAATGATTTTTATGAATATTATTTATTTGAGATTAAGTTTAAGGCCATAGATCATTAAAGATCTTCTTTACTTAGAAATCATCATTTTTGGAAAAGAGGTGGCTTTATTCTTTAAATCCAAAATAAACGATATTTAGTTTATTCAATCATCTAGTTTTAGGTTAGTTAAAGGTTTTAGGCTTAAAATGAATTTGTATGAAATAATTAACCACTAAAATCATAAAATAAGAAGTCAGTAGAAGCCAATCTTCAGATTGGGAAAAATGGGGTGCTTTCATTTAATGACTTTCCCTTTTGTACCTAAGCTTCCGAACCTAGAAATTTTCTAGTTGTGACGGACTAGTCCTTAACTTAGTTTTCATCGTTAAAGGTTTCTGAATTCTTCTTTAAAAATTAAGTGACGACTCTTTATTATTAAAGTAAATTAGTCCAACTTTTATGTAGGAAACATACATTAGACTCAAAAAAGACATGGCGCAAACAGCTGTTATTGGGGTTACATTTTGCTTTGGAATTGCTCATATGCTTTGCTAACATAACTTTTACTTAGTTAGCGTCGCTCAAAATCAATTTTTCAAATAGTCTTTTTTAAAAAAAAAATAGAAGTGTTATTTGGGTCTGTAAGGCCCACCACGAGTTTTATTTTCACAATTCAAACTATTTAGTTTGTAGAGCACTTCGTATATTTCATCCACACAAAAAATTATGTTGATTTGATAACCATAACTCATTCAATTTATATCATTTTTCACCAAAAATAATAAATGATTTATTTTTAAAAATACAATTGTCCTCTATTTTTTTTTTTATGACAAATGTGATAAATTGAATAGGTTACGATTATCAGGTTGACTGAATTTTTTGTGTGAATAAAATACACAAAGTGATCGACAAAATGAATTATTTGAATTATCAAAATAGACCTATAATATTCCCTCCGACCCAAACAACACCCTCCAATCCATATTATGGACCGAAAGAAATCCTCCTCGTTCAAAATAATAAGAGAGGGTGAATAGTAATCAACACTAATCACCCACCGCATAATAACTAGTGACAAAGAAATAGTTCACAAAAATTTTGCACATAATGTCCAACACCTTGTGCCTTATTTGCCAGATGATTCTTGCATCAACACTGCTTCTCTCATTGTAGATTATTTCTTCTTTGTGGAATTTTTTTTTATTGTATATATATTTAGTTTTGGTATCACTTCTAGTGCATTCGTTGTGTTTTATTTTTTTGGTTGTGTTTTGTTTGCCTTCACTTGAGGACAAGTTCTTTTGAGTGGAAGAGTATGATGTAGGATATCATGTGCATATCATGTGATACCTAGTGGAGGGAAATTGTAGTCTATATCTAGAAGAGACATAACCACTTTGTAACTAACTTTCTAGATATGAATATTGATTAACTGAGATATTTCTCTCTCTAAATTCTCTCTCATTCTTGATTGGGTTCATCATCAATTATGCTGGGCTACGGAGGAGCCAATGTATAGTGAGAATATCTCATTTCTATATCATTATCTATTATATCACTTTATACTCTATTTTGTAGGTCTTATCTTGAATTCATAACAATGATTTAAACCATTTATTTCATAAGGCCAACAATAAAGATTAGTTGTACAAAAAAATTAATTTTTATCAAATGTCACTAGAGATATGCATAAATTAATCTTATTTTTGCAATAGGTGACAACTATAATCATCTATTCTATAAAATAAAATGTGATTTGTTCATTTATTTATCAATATGTGCCAAAATTAATATTTTGTACAGATAATTTTTATTACGAGATGAGCAATCCATATCACTATTACGGGTAATATATATATATGAATAAATAAGAAAGTAGCCATTCCTATATATAATTGACGTTTTATTTGGATTTGTTGGCTTGTTCATCTGGTGGTGGTGAGTGGTGACATCACTTTTAACTTTTTTATGAATGAAATATACAAAATATTTGATAAAATAAATTGTTCAAATTATTAAAACAAAACCCGTAATAAGTTCGCAGACTTAAACAGTACCCTCCAATTTAGATTTGAGATCCTATTTCATGTATAATTACGGAGGAATTACCTACAAATAGGACGAGAAGAAAAAAAATTACAAGCATATAAGATATAAATATATCTATAATGAGATGCAAATAAAAACTATGGAGTGTAATTTTTTTCATTCTCCGGCACATAGTTTCCCCATAATTAACCTTTAATTTGAATTAGACGGTCTTCTTATGATAGTGGTCACATATAAAAAATTCACTTTCCATTGTGCAAAAGAGACGGGTCTAAAAAGAAAAAAGAAAAGAAAAACAGTATGTCATAATTGACCTTTAATTTGCATTTGCCGGCCTTCTCATGTATAATTGACCATTAATTCGCATTTGCTAGCCTTCTTCTAGTAGTTGTCAAAAAAAAAAAAAAACAAATATGATAGCACCATTGATACCCCATTTTGTTGTCCTCATTTGTCAAGTGATTTTACAATACACTTCTAAAAAAAAGTAGGGTAAATTATGTAAATAGTCTCTATACTTTACACGATGTGTCAATTTGGTCCTTATAGCTTTAATTTGCTTGATTTTACCCCTTAATTTAACGAACTATGTCATTTTAGTCCAATAAATAACAGTTATTAAATTAATTTAACAAAAGGGCAAATAATGTGTCAATTTGGTCCATATACTTTATACGATGGGTTAATTTGGTCTCTGTAGTTTCAATTTTCTCAATTTTGATAGGGACTAAATTGACACATTGTGAAAAATACACGGACCAAATTGACACATTGTTTGACTTTCTGTTAAATTAACTTAACAACCGTTATTTATTGGACTAAAATGACACAATCCATTAAATTAAGGGGCAAAATCAAGTAAATTAAAACTACATTGACCAAATTGACACATCGTGTAAAGTACAGAGACTATTTGTATAATTTTCCCAAAAAAGTATATCATAAGTAATTTATGAGATTTTGTGATAGTGCTTAGGTTTTTTTTTTTCAGTTTAAAATCAGATTATAACATGTTGTCAGGTTTTATTGCTCGTTATTGACTTTATATCTATAATCTGAATCGTTTCATGTGTAAATCTCATTGAGTACTTTATTTTTGGAAAAAATATGTTTATCAAATATCGATAACCACTTAATCAGATCAAATTTGTACCAACGGTAACTATAATTTTAAAAATAAATTATTGGCACAAATGTGATCTGATCAAGTAGTTATTGATATCTAATCAATGTGATTTTTTCCAAAGATGAAGTACTCAACAAACCCTACGCATTGAATAGTTCAAATCATCGATGTAGGTTTCGTAGTGGGCCTACGGAGGCCCAACAGCAAGCTTCAATTGAAAAATTCAATGGAAAGAAGTTGTTCCCTTTGTTATTGATATTATTGTGTACCATAAACAAATCATCAAAGGGACCACAATAATTCATAACTAAATATCACTTGAAACATGATATAAAACCTCTTCAATCATAATAAAAAATTAAAATAGATCACAATTAAATCATAACCAACACATAATAGATTACAACAAAAAATTGTAATAAGAACATAGATACACCCTTTTTTTTAAGACTGTATTGTAGAATTTCCTACATTTAAATAAATAAATATATATATATATATAAAGTTGGACGTCATTGTTCGGGTTCATGTGGTAAATCACGAGTTTTGTTTCGATCATCTGAGTTGTTTACTTTTTAGGTCACCTCGTTTAGATCTTTCACAACAAAAATCAAGTTGATCCGATATAGGAAGCACATAGTTTTATCACATTTATTTTTTTAAAAATGAATAACAAGAATGATTTTGAAAATAGATCATACATTGTCTCGGAGACAAATATGATAAAATTATATAGTTACGAATATCATATCAACTTAGGGTTGTTTTGAGAACAAGTTCTTTTAGTTGATTTTTTAGTTTTTTTATGAAAAGACATGTAAAAAAGTAAAAATAATAGTTGGCTTTTTAGTAGTAGCTTTTTGACTTTTTAACTATTTTAACTAATTCTTAAACTTGTATTTAATTTTTTATTTTATTTTTTTATGGATGATTTACACAAAATGTCCTAAAGCATAAACGGTTCAGATAATAAAACTAGAACCCATGGTAAGCTCCAGATGTCGTCCAACCCCACTCCTATAAATAAATAACATGAGAACACAATGCTCCGGCAAGTGAGCCCACAATACGAGAGTTATGCTGGGTCGCGAAGGAGCCAACGTATAATGAGAAGAGTAATATTAGGAATATCAAAATTTTTACCAAATGTTTTATTAAATGTCTCACATGGGATGGGTTCCATATAAGTGTGGGGTCTCACATATTTGGTAAAACATTTGATAGAAATTTTGGGACCTCTTGCATTTTTCTAATGAGCATGACTCATTTCTATACCACAATCTATTATATCACTTTATACTCTATTTTATGAGTCTTATCTCTGGTTCATAACAATGATTTAAACAATTTATTTCATAAGTCCAATAATAAAGATTAAATGTACAAAAAAAATTAATTTTCATCAAATGTCGCTAGACGCAAGCATAAATTAATCTGTTTTTTGAAATAGACGATAGCTATAATTATCTATTCTATAAAACAAAATGTGATTTGTTTATTTATTTATCAATATGCGTTAAAATTAATGTTTTATATAAATAATTTTTACTACGAGATAAACCATTCATATTACTATTATGGGTTAAAAATAATAATAAATAAGGAAGTAACCATTCCAAAATATAATTGACCTTTAATTTAAGGGTAGTTTGGCAATAACTTTTTTAGTTAGTTTTTTTTTATTTTTTTTGACTTTTTTAGCCTAAGACTTTTTTGTTTATTTGGTTTTTTTGTTTGGCTTTTTTACCTTTTTAACTTTAGAATGATAAATTTTTTTTTTATCCTTTAATAATTCTTGACTTTTTAATTTTTTTTACTTTCTTTTTTTAAATTTTTTTTTGTAATTTTTTAGCCCAGCATAACCAAACCGGGACTTAGATTTGCCAGTTTGTTGTTATGGTGGTGGTCAATGGTGACATCACTTTAATCTTTTTATGAATAAAATATATAAAATATTTAATAAAATAAACGGGTCAACAATTCGTGTTTTAGATCCTATTCCAACCATGTATAATTAAGGTTGAAAATTTTACCAAAAAAACAAAAAATTAAGGAGGAATTTGCCGGTCTTCTTCGGGTAGTGGTCACATATAAAAAAAATCATTATGATTAATGTTACGAATTAAAAAAATATATATATTATAAAAATAATTATAAAAGATTTTTTATTTTTTGATTATACTTAAAATAAAATACTACACACTAATCAATGAATACAAAATTTTCATAATACATTTCATGATATTTGTTACATCACTCAGTGTTATTATTCCATTATTGTGAGGAGCAGACAGGAATGAGGAATGGACGTTAAACAGAGTTCAAGTGGTGCTGCTGAGCTTCCATGGAAGACCCGCCTAGTGGTCCACTTGGGCACTTTCGCACTCGACGCCTGCCGTCTCTCCCACCCCATCCTCCGCTTCGTCCGCAACGTTGAACCCGAATCTCCACCCTCCTCCAAACCCATCAATGGAGTCTCCTCCTCCGACTTCGCCGTCGACCCTTCCAGCAATCTCTGGTTCCACCTCTACCTCCCCTCCTCCTCCTCCTCCTCCACCACCACCCTCCTCCCTCTACTCATCTACTTCCACGGCGGCGGATTCCTCTCCTCCGCCGCCAATTCCAAAACCTACGACCTTCTCTGCTGCAACCTCGCCGCTCATCTCCAAGTCACCGTCGCCTCCGTCAACTGCAGCCTCGCCCCCAACCACCGCTACCCTTCCCAATACGACGACGGTTTTGAAACCCTCAAATTCATCGACGACCATAACTACGCCGTATTACCCTCCAACATTGATCTCAACCGTTGTTTTCTCGCCGGCGACAGCGCCGGCGGCAACATAGCCCACCACGTGGCGGTCAGATACGGCCGACACGAGTTTGAGAAGCTGAATATTATTGGTTTGGTAGAGATACAGCCGTTCTTCGGTGGAGAAGAGCGCAGTGAATCGGAACTCCGGCTCAGTAGAGCTCCATTTCTGAATGTGACTGGATGTGGAGGTCGTTTTTGCCAACAGGATCGGACCGAAACCATGAGGCGGTGAGTGGTGGTGATATGTCGGCGGCGGTGAAGTTTCCGGCGACGTTGGTGGTGGTGATCCGTTACAGGACTGGCAGAGGAGGTACGTTGAGGGGTTGAAGAAATCAGGGAAGGAAGTGAAGTTGATTGAGTATCCAAACGCCATCCATGGCTTCTATATCTTTCCTGAATTGCCCCAACTTTGGTACCTAATTGCGGAGGAGGTCGGGGACTTTATTCAAAGCCAATCTGCTAGAAATGCCTAGAACCCAAGGGCTACTGCAGACTTGGGACGGAGGTCTACAGTGACTTTATTCAGGTTACAGTATATGTTGTTATGCATGGAATTGGTTCAACATCTCAACTTCTTTTCGTACGTGGGCTCCTCCCTCATTTCATTCTCATGTTTTTAATTTTTTTGCACCTTCTTCTCGTACGTGGGCTCCTCTCTCATTTCATTCTCATGTTTTTAATTTGTTTTTAACTTCCCTTTATAATATAATAGTAGAATGCCATATAAATTTTTGCAATGAAATGTTAAAATATTTATAGTAAAGTTGAATTCATAGTGGATAGTAGAGGTGTGCATAAAGTTATCCAAACTGCACAACTCATCCAACCTAAACCGATTCGCATACAAATGGACTATTTCGTAGACACAACGTGGATGGATACGGTTTGGAATATGGCATGATTGCAGGTTACGGGCGAATTGCGAGTTTAACCCGCACCCGTAAGAACCCATTCAGACTTAAACTTTTTTTTTTTTTTTTAAAAAAAACCTAGACCTTTTTTATTTTATTATTATATTTTTTATGAACGTAAAAATTAATGAAGAATTACTTTTGGGTAAGCTTAAGATTTTTAATGATTTTACTTTAATTGTATTATTAGGTAGTAGATAGTGAATGAGATTGATGATCTAATTTAAGATTTTGAAAGATGTGCTTGTATTAGTTTATGATTTAATCTAAAAGTTTAGGATTTGAATGATTTATTTGTGTTAGGAATTGATTTTGTTGCGTTTTTAATTTTATAAGGTTTAATTCATTAATTATTAATGTTAGAGCATTTTAGAAAATTGGGGAGGGGAAGGATCCAAAATAAATATTTACAAAATGGGGGGGGGAGCTCCAAAATAAATTTTTAAAGAAAAAAATCTAATTCGCAAACCGCCTGCAACCGTTCGCACATCCGCGAACCCTATCTACACAAACCGCAACCCACACTGCGAGCAGCTGCAGGTTGAATTTTTTCCAAACTGCATACATGTGAGCAAGTCCAAACCGATCCACAAATTGTCCAAAATCGAACCGTGAACACCCCTAGTGGGTAGGGGTGTAAATTGGGCATAGACCATGTTGGGCCATCTAGGTTTCCGTCAAATTTTGGATGGGGCCGAGTCACGGGTCAAAAAATTATGGCCTAGGCCCAAGGGTATTCGGGCCTTGGGCTAGTTGGGCCTAAACATTGTTTTTTATTTTTTTTATTTTTTTACCAAAATTTTATTATTTTCTACAAAAAAATGACATTGGACCTTGAGCAGGCCGGACCTTAGGTCGGGCTTTGAGCAGGCCTTGAGGGGGCCGATTGATCGGGCTAGGCGGGCTGAGCTTCAAAATGATGACTCAGGCCCAAGCCCGGGCCTAACCGAGTCGGGGCCACCCCAAGCCGTGGGCGGGTTTCGAGCCCCCACGGGCCGCGGGCCATTTTTACACTAATAGTGGATATTTCTAAAGTGAAAATTCTGAATAATTGTAATTATGTTATGAATAGTATAGTGTAAATATTACGAACCATTGTCGTTCAAAATGTTATGAACTATTTGGTAAAAACATTACAACTTGTTATGGTTATGTTACATATATTTTAATAACGTGTATACGTAGCATCGTTTGAAACTATACTATTTTAATAATTTTTTAATTTGTTTATGAAAAGATGTGTAGAAAAGTAGAGAGAGTGGTGTGATAACTTATAATGACTTATAGTGACTTTTTGACTTTTTGGCTAAAATTGAAAGTTACCAAACATATTATGTTCTAAAATATATTTGTAATTATATTATTTACTTTATAAAACATGAAAGGCTTAAGTGAGAATGGTAATCACTACAAGAAATTACACTTTTGGCGACTAATGTTTTAGTCGCCAAAAGCATTGATTTTAGTCACCGAAGCTATTCCCCGACCAAAAATTTTAGTTGCTGGCTTTGTCGTGGGTACATTGTCGGCGATGGTAGTGGCGACTAAAACAAATTTAGTCGCCAAAAGTCCAACACAAATGGCGACTAATATGCTGGTAGGCAAAAGTATTGGTTATTAGCGACTAAAACTGGCTTGGTCGCGAATAAGTGACATTGGCAACTAAGATGTTAGTCGCCCAAAGGGTGCATCAATTCACGTAACTAACATTTTCAGCTACTATATATTTTGTCGCCAAAAATAAAAAAAATCTACGGCGACCAAATTATTAGTCGCCAAAAGTGTTATTTTTAGCTACCAAATTTTTAGTCGCGGAAAGGTTGATTATTCTTTAGCTACTACAGATTTTAGTCGCGTATGACATATTTAATTATGTTTTTGGCAACTAAATTTTAGTTGCCAAAAGTGTTCTGAGTTTTAGCTACTACAAATTAGTCGCCAAAACTGTTTCTGTAACGCCCTCAAAATTAAACCCGAAACATGACATGCATTAATGAAAGAAAAACAGTATATTATTTAAGTCACCAGAGTAATATGGAATAAAACATCAAATAAATGCCCTATGGGCTTACATCTTGCCAAGCCAACACTTGGACACAAATTCATGAGTTCTAACTCAAAACAAATAAAGCCCTAGGCTTGAAAGTTTACATTGTTCAAATAAAATAAATAAAAAATAATAAAACAAGTCTTCCAATTCAATTCCTCACAAGCTAAGTCCTTGGAGGTAGTGAACCACCTGTACCTGAAAAATGAAGTTCCCATATAGGGTGAGCCACAGCCCAATAGAGAAATACTAAACCAAGCATAAGAATTAACTAAAGTATTAGCATCTAATACATGGTTAACACACTATAATCCAGTTACACTTTTTAAGACATGAATGTCTATATTGCCTATGACACATTGTCTATGGCACATCTTACTTTTCTTCTATGGCTCGAGAACACGCCAAATAACTCAACGGGTTTCATCTTTTATTAACAAAACTTCCAATTCCACAGAATAACAATTCAAGTTAAACCTAATCATAACAAATACACGAGTTGGTATTATATCAATCATAATCAATTCACTTCCATACTTCCCAATTGACACACATTTTAGTCTTTGTATCAATAAAAACACTTCAATATAATTAAGCACACATAAAAGTGATGCTAATGGAGTCCACCTCCTATCTCCTCCCAAACAAAAATCCGCTTTAGAGATCCATCCCCTATCTTCCCCTAAACCGTGGAGTTCATCCCCTATCTCCTCCAAACAAATCCGGTTTAGAGGTCCATCCCCTATCTTCCCCTAAACCGTGGAGTTCATCCCCTATCTCCTCCAAACATCATGCATATGCAATGAAACATACAAATTGCCATATGCAACACACAATCAATACAAGTAATGTTACGTATTAATTCAACGTCAACATATGTGACTTAATTCGATTATACCTAAGCGATGCAAGGTCTACAACAATCAATGGCTATCCTCCACCGATAGCCCAAAGCGATTATTTCTAAGCGAGAAATAAATATCACAATATATATACATTATCAAATCCACATATGAGTGATTAAATATTCAATTACATCAACCAATCTCAATTTCCCAAATCTCATGAATTTAACCCAATACACAATTCCTTTTTAAATTAATTACATGAATTAATCTCGACAAAACCCTAAGATTTCTCCTGCATTACTAAACCACCCCTCCCACATACCGAACACCAACACTTAGGATTAAACGTATACAAGGAGTAGGAAATCCCTACCTCAAAGCAATGAACCCAATAGAAGAAGATGAAGATGTTTGCCCAAATGTTAAAGTGCTCCAAATCCAACAATGCTCCGATTAAATGAAAGCCCTCACTCTCCTCTACCTTTTTAATGAAGGAACTAGGTTAGAACGCCCCTAGATAGATCAAACCCAAGGAAAAGATGAGTTGAGAAAGAAGAAACTCGGAACTAGGGTTTTGGATCAAAAATGTGAAAAAGGACGCGTTTTAAAAGCTGCTGCTGCGTTTAAATCTTGGACAGCTCGCTCGGCGAAGACATGGTCGCCGGCGACCAGAACCTAAGAAATACTCGCTCGGCGAAGAAAAGCTCGCCGAGTTAAGAACTCGATGCTTCAGTGCGCAACCCGAAGCATGCTCGGCGACAGAATGCTCGCCGGCGAAGAACTCGAAACATACAACTCGCTCGCTGAAGCGAAGAAAGCTCGCCGGCGAAAACACTCGCTCTCGGTCTATACTAGACGATCTCTCGCCGGCGAAGAAATCCTAGCTCGAGCCACTAGAAACAAAACTCAACCTCGCCGAAGCGACCAAACCCTCGCCGGCGACCAACTCAAAAAGCGGACAAGATTTGATTTCCGAACCCAACCAACCTGAAACAAACCTGCCCAACACATCCTATAACTCAATTGAGGAATTAGAGAACAACAAATATAACAACAGAATCCGCGGAACGTAAGTCCGGATACAATAATCAAATGGGAAAAAAAACCGGTCGCTATAACCTCCCCTTAAAGAAGTTTGGTCCCCAAACTTAAGCATGAATTTGTAAAAAAAACAAGTTTTTCTTAATTCCCAATGATATATAAAACAATAATCAACAATCTTGACCAATATTGGTCACTTCATCTCTCATTAAGAGGCATCTCACAATATGTATAAACCAACATATATTTCAACCTGCATCAATATTATGCATTATTCCTTTCGATGTTAACAAATTCCATATCGTATTCAATCTCATGGTATAAACAACACATTACTTCCATTATGTGGCAAGTTTCAAAATGTTAACATTCAATCAAACTGTTCTCAATGTTTTCCAACTCAAGACATATATAAAATTCTCAAGTTCCGCAATATTATATAATCTAAGTACAAGATTACAAATCAATAAACAAATCCGGATATTTCTCACGGACTGCCAACTCACGTTCCCAAGTGGCTTCCTCCACTCCGTGATGCTTCCACAGAACTTTCACCAAAGGGATAGTCTTGCCACGCAAAACTTGATCCCGCCTATCCAAAACCCGGACCGGTCTCTCCTCATACGAGACATCCTCATCAACAACTAATTCAGTCAATCCAACACATGTGACGGATCGCTCATACTTCGAGCATACTCACATGAAACACGTCATGAACTCCGGATAAGCTGCGGTGGCAAAGCTAAACGATAAGCGACCTCGCCAATCCTCTCAAGGATCTCAAAAGGCCCAATGAACCGAGGGACAACTTCCGCTCTTCCCAAATCTCATCAAACCTCGCCTAGGTGATATTTTGAAAGACATGATCACCTACCTCAAACACCAAAGGTCTCCTCCTACGGTCGGCATAAGATTTCGACGACTGCGTCAGAACCGACCTCTTACGGATAAGCTCAACTTTCTCGTGGTTTCCCTCACCAACTCGGACCCAACAAAGGTCGTCACCCACCTCGCCCAACAAATCGGAGATCTACGATTACGGCCATATAAGGCCTCAAGCGGTGCCATACCGATACTAGATGAAAGCTATTGTTGTAAGCAAACTCCACTAATGGCAAGTGCTTCTCCCACGACCCATTAAGGTCGAGAACACAACCTCGAAGCATATCCTCCGGGATCTGAATAGTACGCCGGACCGCCTGTCACCGAGGATGATAAGCCGTACTAAGGGTCAACTTAGTGCCTAAAGCACTCTGCAAACTCGCCACAACGGCGTGAACGAGATCTCTATCTGAAACAATCGCCACTGGGACCCCGTGCAACCTCACTATGTCCCGAACATACAAATCGGCAAGATGATCTCCGAATCTCTAACACGCATATGAATGAAGTGCGCTTCGTTCACAACCGGTCTACCACAACCCAAATAGCATCACTACCTCGCCAGTCTTGGAAGACCCACAACGAAGTCCATAGTGACATGCTCCCACTTCCACTCGGCAATAGGCAAGGGTTGCAACAAACCGGCGGCCTCGATGCTCGGCCTTCACTTCGACAAGTAAGGCACTTAGATCTAAAGTCGCCACATCTCTTCATACCCCGCCACCAAAAGCGGCGGCCCAAATCGATACATCTTAGTACCTCCGGATGCACCGCAAGCGCGAATGATGAAACTCTGAGTACCTCCTCACGGCAAGATTCTGGTACAAACATACGATCTCGGTATCTCACGCTCAGGTCGGGATACACCGTCAAACCCTTCTCAACTTTCCCAATGGAAATCTTTTCTCGGAGAGATTCTACCTCAAGATCACCCCTCTGGGCCTCTAACACTCGAGTCACAAGTGTAGGTCGTGCAACAATCAAAAACAAGGTCATGACCTCAACGGATTCGCCCAAATGCAAATCAAACTCCCCAACAGTACCCAACATCTCCCACTCCCGGATGGCTATACTGGCAACGTCACCAACAGATTTTCTGCTAAGGGCATCGGCCACAACATTGGCCTTCCTCGGATGATAATGCAACTCGAAGTCATAATCCTCAATGAACTCCATCCACCTCCTCTGCCTCAAATTCAAGTCCTTCTGAGTGAACAAATATTTTAAACTCTTATGGTCGGAGAATACCTCAAATTTCTCACCATACAAATAATGTCTCCAAATTTTTAGGGCAAATATCACAGCTGCTAGCTCTAGATCATGCGTAGGGTAATTCTTCTCGTGAATTTTCAACTGACATGAGCCATAGGCAACCACTTTCCCCTCTTGCATCAACACACAACCTGCAGACCCTCTCGTGAGGCGTCACAATAAATGAATAACCCAACCCTCTCTAATAATCAAACCGAGCGGTGGTCAATCTAACTTTCAACTCTGAAATGACCTTTCACAAGTCTCACTCCAAACAAATTTGACTCCCTTCCGAGTCAATCTAGTCAACGGTGAAGCTAACCTGGAGAAATCCTTCACAAACCGACGGTAATACCCAGCTAATCCCAGAAAACTGCGGATCTCAAATACACTCTTAGGTTGTGCCCAATCTTGCACTGCCTCCGTCTTGGATGTATCAAGACACCCCTTCCCGGAAACTACATGGCCTAAGAACTTCACCTCTTCTAGCCAGAACTCACACTTCCCAAACTTAGCATAAAGCTTATGGGTTCTAAGTAATTCTAGCACCACTCTCAAGTGTTCCTCGTGCTCTTGCTCTGAAGGTGAATAAATCAAAATGTCGTCCACGAAGACGACCACAAAACGATCCAAAAATGCTCGGAAGATCCGGTTCATCAAATCCATAAACACCGCTGGTGCATTGGTGAGCCCAAACGGCATCACCAGAAACTCAGAGTGGCTATACATACCGCGTACGGAATGCCGTCTTTGGAATATCCTCCTCCCTGACTCTCAACTGATGATAACCCGATCTCAAGTCTATCTTAGAGAAACAACGGGAACCCTTCAACTGATCGAACAAATCATCTATACGAGGCATCGGGTACTTATTCTTAACCGTCACCCGATTCAACTTCCGGTAATCTATACAAAGTCTCAAAGCACCACCTTTCTTTTTAACGAAAAGGGCTGGCGCTCCCCACGGTGAAACACTAGGACGGATATAACCCTTATCTAACAACTCCTGGAGCTGAATCTTCAATTCAACTAGCTCGGCGGGGGCAAAACGATAAGGTGCTATAGAAATCGGCGCCGTACCGGGCACTAAGTCAATAGAGAACTCAATCTCTCGATGCGGTGGTAAACTGACCAGATCCTCGGGAAAGACGTCCGAGTACTCACAAACCACCCTTGGTAACACAATCGGAGTCTCAACATCCTCACTAATCGCAAGACTAGCAAGTAAACTACTAAGCTCACTCCGCCTCATGGATCATACCTCGGTGGCAAAACACTACCCACCCTCCCCGAGAAAATGAAAACGTTCTCCGCTCACTGTACAACAAGTTACCCTCTGACGGTAGCAATCAATAAATGCCCGGTATGATGATAACCAGTCCATACCCAAAATAACATCGAAGCCCTTCATGGGCATCACTACAAAAGAGAAAGGGATTCTATGATCATCGACCTCTATATCACAACCCCTAACACCTTGTTTCAAAATCAACTCACCCCCAAGAGGCGACACTACACAAATAGGAGATGCTAACTGAGCTAACTCCAACTCCAAAATAGATGCAAATGCAGCAGACACAAAGGAATGAGACGCACCCGTATCGATCAATACACTAGCAACTGAATTGCAAAACAAGAAGGTACCTCTAACCACAGATGGAGCTGGTATAAGATCCTGCGCGGTAACAGCATACACGCGCCCAGATGACCTCTGATCAACCTGCTCTCCCCTCGGAGCAAAAGACTGTTGCACAGATTGGGACGAAGAAGCCCCCTGGTTGGCCCTCGAGGCCTGAACTG
Source organism: Camellia lanceoleosa (assembly GCA_025200525.1). Taxonomy (NCBI): domain Eukaryota; kingdom Viridiplantae; phylum Streptophyta; class Magnoliopsida; order Ericales; family Theaceae; genus Camellia; species Camellia lanceoleosa. Next base: position 287,477 of record JANUSC010000166.1, on the reverse strand, counting down.
ACTGAGTAGGCATCTGACTGAAGTCCGCCCGAACCAAGCAAGAGTGTGCCACCCAACTGTGGGCAAAACCTCTTCATGTGCCCTGGCTGACCGCACTGAAAACAAGAGGACGGCTGACCTCTACTCTGACTCTGGCTCTGAGATCGAGCCGAAGAAGATGCTGCCCTCTGAACTCCTCCCCTCTGAGGACAAACTGGAGACTTGTGGCCCAGCTGACCACACTTGAAACAGGTAATGTCTCCCTGACTGCCTTTTCCAGAACTAGCACTCGGCACTGGAAAAGTGGATCTAGAAAAACTACTCACGAGGCTGGCGAGGTGAAACCTCTCGCCTCGCCATCACTCGCCATCCCGACTCCTCTTGGAGCCTTTACGCCTTTCCCCTCTTCTGCATCATAATCTCGGTGGGCTGCAGATCAACCAATCGCCAAATCCCTAATCATAGACCCAACAACTCTCAAAGATGAGGCCACGCCTCAACTTCTTCTCAAACTCAATCGTGGCGCTCCTCGGTTTGCCACCAACTCAGTGCAAACCTGGACAGACTAGTGAATGCCGCTTCAAACTCGGCCACTGATAAACTGTTCTGCTCAAGATGGCGGAACTGATCTCTCAACTTCTCCTGAACAGCTGGAGACAAGTACTTCTCCTGAAAAGCATCAACAAAAGCCTTCCACGTACCTCCAATACGACCCTTGGTGAACTTCCACCACTGACCCGCATCTCCCTTCAGCTGGAACGATGCCAAGGTCACCTTCAACCCCTCGTCTTCGATGCCAAGCATCTCAAACGTTTTCGTTGTCTGCTCGAGCCATTCGTCTGCCTTAAGCGGCTCGCTAGGATCACCTACAAACACGTCCGGTTGAGACCGGAAGAATTCCCTCTTCGAGAAAAGAAGGCCTGATTCCGCCACAACTACGAGCTCGATTACGAGCCCTAAGAATGCCCATCGACTCCTAAAAGCTCCAAATATCTCTTGGGCCAGCGCCCATACCATGTCAGCTTCATCGCTCGGCCACATTGGCTTGGCTAACACCCTCTGAATCGCCGGTATCTCCTCCGGTATAGGCACTTCTGCCTAGCTCGCTTACCACGCCATCGCGACCTCGTCCTCGTCGACATCCTAATGAAGGAAACAAAGACGTTAGCACTCTAAATAATGTGCCAAAACTATAACACTTGCGCCCTAATACATTGGACAACAATAAATCACACCACGTAAGCACATAATCACATAAGCACCTCACAATTTCATTCTGGATAATGACAGGTCGAGACGTCGCTAAAGTTCGGTTGGAAACAACATTGATCAAGTGCCTTTCCAACAAGACATTCAGAGACTCAAGGGTCCAATCAACATCCTAGAAACTACATTCCATACCCACATAGTCACATAAACATGTTATCATATAAGCATGCAATCATTACACTAAGTCTCTATCAAACGAGACGAACCCATTGTGATTCTAATCACTTCCCACGTACCCAAAGTATTCAAACCAGTGCGCTCGATACCAAGTTGTAACGCCCTCAAAATTAAACCGAAACATGACTTGCATTGATGAAAGAAAAACAGTATATTATTTAAGTCACCAGAGTAATATGGAATAAAACATCAAATAAATGCCCTATGGGCTTACATCTTGCCAAGCCAACACTTGGACACAAATTCATGAGTTCTAACTCAAAACAAATAAAGCCCTAGGCTTGAAAGTTTACATTGTTCAAATAAAATAAATAAAAAATAATAAAACAAGTCTTCCAATTCAATTCCTCACAAGCTAAGTCCTTGGAGGTAGTGAACCACCTGTACCTGAAAAATGAAGTTCCCATATAGGGTGAGCCACATTTCAATAGAGAAATACTAAACCAAGCATAAGAATTAACTAAAGTATTAGCATCTAATACATGGTTAACACACTATAATCCAGATTACACTTTTAAGACATGAATGTCTATATTGCCTATGACACATTGTCTATGGCACATCTTACTTTTCTTCTATGGCTCGAACACCGCCAAATAACTCAACGGGTTTCATCTTTTATTAACAAAACTTCCAATTCCACAGAATAACAATTCAAGTTAAACCTAATCATAACAAATACACGAGTTGGTATTATATCAATCATAATCAATTCACTTCCATACTTCCCAATTGACACACATTTTAGTCTCAGATCAATAAAAACACTTCAATATAAATAAGCACACATAAAAGTGATGCTAATGGAGTCCATCCCCTATCTCCTCCCAAACAAAAATCCGGTTTAGAGGTCCATCCCTATCTTCCCTAAACCGTGGAGTTCATCCCCTATCTCCTCCAAACAAATCCGGTTTAGAGGTCCATCCCTATCTTCCCTAAACCGTGGAGTTCATCCCCTATCTCCTCCAAACATCATGCATATGCAATGAAACATACAAATTGCCATATGCAACACACAATCAATACAAGTAATGTTACGTATTAATTCAACGTCAACATATGTGACTTAATTCGATTATACCTAAGCGATGCAAGGTCTACAACAATCAATGGCTATCCTCCACCGATAGCCCAAAACAGCTTATTTCTAGCGAGAAATAAATATCACAATATATATACATTATCAAATCCACATATGAGTGATTAAATATTCAATTACATCAACCAATCTCAATTTCCCAAATCTCATGAATTTAACCCAATACACAATTCCCTTTTAAATTAATTACATGAATTAATCTCGACAAAACCCTAAGATTTCTCCCAATTACTAAACCACCCTCCCACATACCGAACACCAACACTTAGGATTAAACGTATACAAGGAGTAGGAAATCCCTACCTCAAAGCAATGAACCCAATAGAAGAAGATGAAGATGTTTGCCCAAATGTTAAAGTGCTCCAAATCCAACAATGCTCGATTAAATGAAAGCCCTCACTCTCCTCTACCTTTTTAATGAAGGAACTAGGTTAGAACGCCCCTAGATAGATCAAACCCAAGGAAAAGATGAGTTGAGAAAGAAGAAACTCGGAACTAGGGTTTTGGATCAAAAATGTGAAAAAGGACGTTTTAAAAGCTGGCTGCTGCGTTTAAATCTCGGGCAGGCTCGCTCGGCGAAGACATGGTCGCCGAGCGACTGACACAAGAAATACTCGCTCGGCGAAGAAAAGCTCGCCGAGCCAAGAACTCGATGCTTCAGTGCGCAGCGAAGCATGCTCGGACAGAATGCTCGCTCGGCGAAGAACTCGAAACATACAACTTCGCCGCTGAAGCGAAAGCTTCGCCGGCGAAAACACTCGCTCTACGGTCTATACTAGACGCAATCTCGCCGGCGAAGAAATCCTAGCTCGAGCCACTAGAAACAAAACTCAACCCTCGCTCCGGCGACCCAACCCCCGCTCGAGCGACCAACTCAAAATCGACAAAGAAGATTTGATTTCCGAACCCAACCAACCTGAAACAAACCTGCCCAACACATCCTATAACTCAATTGAGGAATTAGAGAACAACAAATATAACAACAGAATCCGCGGAACGTAAGTCCGGATACAATAATCAAATGGGAAAAAGACCGGGGTCGCTATAGTTTCCAATTTGTTTTGGCTACTAAGTATTTAGTCACCAAAAATGTTTTTACTTTTTGCTACTAAACAATTTGTCGCCGAAACTTTTTTTCATTTTGTTTTGGCTACTAAATGTTTAGTCGCCAAAATATTTGTTTCGTTTTTTGGCTACCAATTGTTTTGTCACCAAAAATATCATTTTTTATTTTTATTTTGTTTTTTTCATTTTAATAAATTTGTTCACAACCTGTATGTATTCACCACAACCTGTAATAGGTATACAAACAAACATTATACTTATTATCACCTATTCTGTAATGCATGTTTTACTTACAACCATCAAACAAAATAGAACACCTTACAATATAAACTTATATACAAACCAACTAATATATTCCAATTACGAATAATAACGTCATACATTCCAAATGTCCTACCAAAACAATGTCCTCTATACACAATATTTTCACTATACTATGCATTGTAATGACCATTTGGCATGGTACAAATTACCATGGTAATATGTACCACGACAAAAGGTAATCTATATATATCACCAGAGCAATTAATTCAAGTTCCAAAAATACTATGTACCCCACCAAAAATTATATGTACGATTCATCCAAATTCCACACAAAAAGTAGAGGATGACCACAAACTTCCCAAAGTTGCAAAACTGTGAATTATCTTCCGGACAAAAAAATAGTAGATCCACATGTCAATGCCAATAGCCATCTACACAACAAAAATTACACCCATTAGTTCCATTGTGAACAAAAATTTTCAACAAAAAATTACAACCATCTACAGAACACAAATTGCAAGGATGTCAATTGTAATTGAAATTGTATTTAGGATTAGTTTGAATTTAGGAAGTATTTGTTAAAAAAATTTCACTATTGAAACTATTCAACATAAAATGAGATGGAGAGAGGATTATGAAATTTTTATTATAAGTTTACAACACTTCGCATTTCAGCTTTATCCATCATATGTGCACGCTCTTTCAGACTCCAACCCCAACATGGTGCTCACTTAGTCTTATAGAAAATCTAAGATATAAATCTCCACAATGACAATATGCTTGAAAATGTGGAAAAGTATGTACTGTGCACAATATTGTATTAGAATACAACTTACTGCACTTGGAAACTCAAGATGTTGGTATGTACTGTGTAACATTTACGTTGGCTTATAGAACAAAGTGAGATTAAATGTGTTGGTTTTGTCAAAATCTTGGCAATCATGATCGAAAGTCACAAATAGGTTACAATTCTGATGGGTTCGGTTGAGTTGAGAGTTTATTCAACTTCAGTGTACAGTGTACAGAAATTTCCGAAGTTAGGCATGAGCCCCAACTCAAGTTTAGTCTAAAGTGTAAACATATATATATATATATATTTCATAAAACTAAATATATTGAGATGCTTATACAACATATATATTTATAAGCTGTAATATATAAGCTTTAATATATATTTATAAGCTTTATGGCGTTTGTCGTGGCAACTCCCAACGCACGCATGCTAATTACGTCCCGTATGACCCCACAGGTCCTATTTGACATGAGAAACCTACCTGTGCCATCCCTACAGTGGTTCGGGGGCTGCTTCCAATTTTCGGCCCTCGAAGGCCTTTTTCGGCTAAGTTCATGGCGTTTTTCACACCAACTCCCAACGTACGCGTACTAATTACGTCCCGTATGCCCCCACAGGTGCTATTTGACATGAGGAAGCTACCCGTGCCATCCCTACAGTGGTTCCGGGGCTGCTTTCAATTTTCGGCCCAAAAAGGCCTTTTTCGGCGAAGTTTATGTCGTTTTTAGGTATATTTATGTTAGGTATGTCTAAAAAATTAAAAAAAAATTACTTAAAATATTAAAAAAAAATCAGTAAAAATTAAAAAAAAAATACGAAAAATAAAAAAGTAAAATTTTGTAAAAAGTATTTTTGGAAAAGAGGAACCAAGCACAGTTTATTTTTTTGGACTCAAATGTTCTGGTTCATGTTAAAATAACATTCTCTCTAGTTAGGGTAGTATTGTATATCTTTGGGTAGGGACTTTGTATTTGTTTATTGACTTATCAAATCACAAATCCAAGGGTTCAGACATTAAAAGTTCAATCTCTCACAATTGAATGTTATGATAAATTTGTATTGGATAACAATTAGTAGAAATATTGCCATATAAAAGTATATTGTATCTATATAATTTCATGAGAAGTCCCATCAAATGGGACTTAAGACTTTATTTGATTTGGTTTGGTTTATATTTTCATGAGAAGATTTGAACTCAAACTTATATAGATGCATCAATTGCCTGATTTATACTTTCATTTTAAAGACAGTTTGAAACTCGAGCTTTTGAAGAAGCATCAAATACTTGCAAAAGCATCAAATACCTAACTGTCCTTCTAAACTTACTGACTTCCTAACATCAAACATCTTAATTTGCTAAGTAATGCGAGCTAGTATTATGAAAAGTTTCATAAAAATTCTCCACTTTTGAATTACATACACAATTAAACACTACACACTAATCAAATGATGAAAAAAAATTCATAAAACATTTCATGATATTTCTTTTATGATATGTAAACATTATTCTAATTTGCCATATATAACAATTAACAGTACTTTCGTCTCAATGATAGAATCATGGAGAATATGTCTAGGAGCTTACAAAATGCAAAGAAAAAACTAGGCATGACATAAATCTAATCAAACCAAAAGGTGAAAGTAGAATTCTTTCCTTTTAATTCTAACTAGTTCCTTTTAAATCTCCACATGAAGGTTACTAAATTGAAACGACAAATCATGAGATAAATCCAACTTGACTTTACTAACAACGATAGCTAATATCACATGTAAAATATCTAAACAGAAGTTCGAGACAACATGAAGTGGTTCGGGGGCTGCTTTCAATTTTCGGCCCAAAAAGGCCTTTTTCGGCAAAGTTTACGTTGTTTTTCACGCCAACTCCCAATGCACGCATGCTAATTACGTCCCGTATGTCCCCACAGGTCCTATTTGACATGAGAAACCTACCCGTGCCATCCCTACAGTGGTTCGGGGGCTGCTTCCAATTTTCGACCCTCGAAGGCCTTTTTCGGCTAAGTTTATGGCATTTTTCACGCCAACTCCCAACGTACGCGTGCTAATTACGTCCTGTATGTCTCCACAGGTCCTATTTCACATGAAGAAGCTACCCGTGCCATCCCTACAGTGGTTCGGGGGCTGCTTTCAATTTTCGGCCCAAAAAGGCCTTTTTCAGCAAAGTTTATGGCATTTTTCACGCAAACTCCCAACGCACGCATGCTAATTACATCCCGTGTGTCCCCACAGATGCTATTTGACATGAGGAAGCTACCCGTGCCATCCCTACAGTGGTTCGGGGGCTGCTTTCAATTTTCAGCCCAAAAAGGCCTTTTTCGGCAAAGTTTATGGCGTTTTTCACGCCAACTCCCAACGCACATGTGCTAATTACATCACGTATGTCCCCATAGGTCTTATTTGACATGAGAAACCTACCCGTGCCATCTCTACAGTGGTTCAGGGGCTACTTTCAATTTTTGGCCCAAAAAGGCCTTTTTCAGCAAAGTTTATGGCGTTTTTCACGCAAACTCCCAACGCACGCGTGCTAATTATGTCCCGTTTGTCCCCATAGATGCTATTTGACATGAGGAAGCTACCCGTGCCATTCCTACAGTGGTTCGAGGTCTACTTTCAGTTTTCAGCCCAAAAATGCCTTTTTCGGCAGAGTTTATGGCGTTTTTCATGCCAACTCCCAATGCACACGTGCTAATTATGTCGCGTATGTCCCCACAGGTCCTATTTGGCATGAGAAACCTACCCGTGCCATCCCTACAGTGGTTCGGGGGCTGCTTCCAATTTTCGGCCCTCGAAGGCCTTTTTCAGCTAAGTTTATGGCGTCTTTCACGACAACTCCCAACGTACGCGTGTTAATTATGTCCCGTATGTCCCCACAGGTCCTATTTCACATGAGGAAGCTACCCGTGCCATCCCTACATCGGTTCGGCGGCTGCTTTCAATTTTCGGCCGTCAAAGGCCTTTTTCAACTAAGTTTATGGCCTTTTTCACGCCAACTCCCAACGTTTTGAAAGGCCAGCCCAAACATGTTTAAGCAAGTAGCCCGGACTGGACAATGAAGTCCACATAACAAGTGAAGCAAAGCCCATTAAAAAAAAGAGGTGCTTTCAATCGCTTTGAATCTCAATAGCCTTTTCAATTTAGACAAACGAAAGGCCGCTAAGACTACTAATTGACCCAACAACGAGGTACCTATGGCTGCAATGAGAGTTCTAATCAGTCCAGGCCTAACCAGAGGAACATCTTTATTTGAACCATTTTTAACATGCTGTCCAAAAAAAAAAAAAAAAAAAAAACCTATTTCCAACTTGGAACAGAAAATGTTATATATAAGCAAATTTTTTTGCTTAATTTTTGCATCATTGGATATAAAAACATGATCATCCATGTATGAAGATTAATGTGAATCCATGCTACATTTATATGATAAAGAAAATAATATACAAGTTCACTTGTCAGACCTAGTGATGTGTCAAGAAGATAATTGGTTGATAATTTTTAGCTCTAAGAATAGCAATACTCAGTATGGTAATAAAATTTAGTTGATGAGAAATATATTTATGTATATAACATTACAGTTGAAATATATAACAGGCTAATGACCTGTTTACAAATCATACGCAGCTGTTGATTGATGATCAAACTCTTGTATGATATCTTGGCTGGTAACTTGGCATCCCACGTATTGTTTATTAGATAGCAGTAATGCGACTATTAAATGAGCTGATAAAGTAGTGGGTTTTCAGTTTAAGTAGTTAGTTGGGTAGTTAAAACTGCAATGCCATGTGTTCTATTCCCTTCTTCTTATGATCTTATCTTCTTCCACAACAATCTCACCAATTCAATGACATAGGAATGCCAGTCACACTCGACGAAAACACATTAGTTTGATGGTAACTCGACCAAAAGAAAAATTGTAAGGACTAGCCAAGAAATTATTTGCACCGGCTTAAAATAATTGTGTGAAACATCCATGTTACAAGGTGGAACATTAATTGTGCCCTCCTATATGAAAAGAGGACCACACACAACTCAAAACAAATCCATTCAATATTTAGGGGGATGCTTCAATATTTGATCAGGAATGGACATGTAGTCCCCTTTTTTGGGTCTATTTCAGAGGAATGCCATGCATGTTCCTTGTCATCTATTGAACAAAGTTTTAACAAAATATGAAACATGAAATTTTAACAAAATATTTTGGCAAAATGTTTTGTAGTTACCTTATGGAAATCAGATTACGGTCCTCCGTGTAATGTATCGAAACACCAAGTTGTCTGCTGCTAAGTCTACTCACATTATGCCTCAAAACCTATTCCAAGCGCATAACAACAAAAAATTTGCATAGCAACATTAGAAAACAATTCTATGTCAATATGATCCATATTTTTGTAAAACATGCATTAGCTTATCAATAAAAGTATGTTTACCGGATAGTAGCATGACCATCTGAACCCTCCAAGAGGGTTGTGAGCCGTGACAGACGTCGTTCAGATGATTCAGTTGTACTTGTTGTACCTCCCGTTCTTTTTTTTCTTCTTCGACTTGTTTTATCAGCTCCTCTCTTTCCCTCATCGATCTCTTTGGCGCTCCTCTTTCTTCTTCAACAACTCCTTGTGATCTCTTTGACGGTCCTCACGAAGAACCTCCAGTTTCGCTCTCATTTCCTCCATATGTTTATCACGTGCTCGTGCCGCACTAGAAGCTATGGAAGAGGATTGTGGGCCTATCTCACATCCACGCAAGTAATTTTTCTTTGCCCCGAGCACTTGCATTGAAAGTTCTTCGTGGGTCAATGGCAACCCCGCATTGGTAGCTACAAGTTGTAGATTCACCATATCATCCTATCATGGCAAAAAAACAATTAAGTCAACATGGTTGAAGGAATTGAAAACAACTTTAGTAATTGATATGCAACAAAATTGGTTTCAACATTCAATACTCACATGTAGCTCACCACATTTGGGGTCAATCCAGTGTCCCGTTTTCTTGGACTTGTGTGATTTCTTATAAAATTCAAGAAAATCTATATCTCCATCCTCATTTTCCTATTTGGTTTCAAAAATTTCCATTGATGAAGTAGTACAAAGTAATATTAAAAAAAAAAAGAAGGAACAATCAATCATCCATTACATTACTAAATTAACAATTTATCACCATAAGCGACATTGCTATAGGAAATGATCGCGATCCACTTGTATGATTATAGAGGAGCATACCCCTATTTGCTTTACCAGCTTTAGAGCGTTTCTAACAAGAAAAAAAAAAAAACAAAAAACAATATTTCAAAAAAAAAAAAGTAGTAAAGAATTTTTACATCTTAACACATAAATTAATTTCAAGAATGGGGTTTGTAATTAATTTTTTAACAAGTGAGATCCGTCTTTCCAAGCAACATCAATAAGATATTTCCAGTCCTCCAAGCTCACTCCACTAGGCGGATGACTATAGGGGTCATCAACACCCTTTTCCTCAATTTCGAGGAACTCTTGCTTTAGATTGTACCTCCGGTCCTTGTATAGCAAATATGCTTTTCTATCGAGGATTTCTTGAGCTTGTTCATCATTATCAAAATCATCGCCGATAACAAACTTGTCCTACAAACATAACAACAGAATTAGTACATCAATTAATTTGAGCAATTACAAATAACTTAATAAAGACATTATGGCAAGATGAATCGCATACTAGCACGCCTTGGACGACCGCATCTTTGGTACTTTGATCGATTTTTCTCCATGACTTCACGCTCTGAAGAGGGCACAACCGTCTAATTTGAGTCCCTAACTCCCTTAACTCCAAAGGTGAGCTATCCTTGATGCCAAAGTCAAAATTTGATAACAACTCTTTCAAATTCATCTTCAATTGTTAGCTATCTACCATGCCTAATTATATCAATATCAAACTTAGTGCCAAAATTATAGGCATTTCCAATTTGGCACAAAAGTTTAGCCATTGTCAAAATCGGCAAGAGCTCCTCTCTATCCTTCTTGAGGAAGATGTTAGAGATAAATCTGGAATACTAATCTTATCTGTAGAGATTTCATTCAAAAAGATAATGCTTAGGATATAGCAGATATCCAAACAATCCTCTCCCTATCTCTAATGTCTACAAATATGATTGTACTCATGTGTATCCATTTGCATGAGTAAAAATGAAATAGTACTACTGATCTTCTCCTATGGACATAGGCCATCATTTGATGAATCATGTAAACTTCTTATCAAATTGAATAGTTAACCATCAACTCATTTAAAATTGTAAGCTTTTAGATAAGTTAATGGTCAACTATTCAACATGGTATCAAAGCAGACAATAGATATTGTGTTTTAACCTTACCGCATGCCCAATAATTAAAATACTTGCACATGTTTGGCCCGCTAATGAAAAAGAGTCCGGCCATATAAATATTAAAGTTAACCCTTTCTCTGACAGCTTAATCTTTTAAATGAGTTGGTGGTCAACAATTCAACAATACATACCATAAACTCAACTAAATGGAAGAAAGGATGAAAGAGAGAGGGAGCAAGAGAAAGAAAAAGGATATGAAAACTAGAGCATTGTCATGAAGTAAGCACAACATCAGTGAACTTACCTGTATTCCGCAGATTTAGACATAAATGATTCTGCAACTTTATCTACGTTGCAAATCACTGCATAACTACACCGGACACTTGATTTAATAAAAATTTGTGCAAAAGAAAAGCAAAAACCAAGTTTTCTTTCTTACATTAAAGGTGAATAAGATAAACTAATGCCCAAACCATTAAAACAATCTACTCTTAAATTTTTTTGCATATTTTATTTTTTCTTGGATCTTTGGAGATAAATTTGTGAATATATAAGCTTATTTCATACTTTATTTTTTCACTTCTAAACATAAGTCAAATGAGACTCATATGAGACCACTCACTGGTAAGTAGAAATGATAAAATACAATAAAGAATGAAATTATATGTAACATTTTTTAAATTATTAACGAATGCTTTAATAACCAAAATTTCATCATATAATCATGTTGTATCTTCTTCTAATTATTGATTTTATTTACATGGGTATAGGATGTATATCAGTTTGTTGTCAATCTATTGAAAATATGTTGCCGTTATATGTTGGTCAAAACTTTAATGGACACATTTAAATGATAGAAAGAAATTTTTTAGCACTATTTCCATTTATTTTACTCAAAGATCTTTACTGTGATTTTTAAGAAATAATTTAGGCATATGATTATTAAGCTGAATAATGATGTCATTTATTTATTCAAAAGCAATACTGGAAGGCAATATAATATTTGTAAGTTATATATTGGATATATATATTTTTTGATTGATTTATATATTAGATATATATATATATAACATGTTACAGTATTAACCAAAGGCAAGAATAGAGATAGAGATATGTTAGATGCCCAAACTGTGGAGCAATATAAGACAGCCCCAAAATCTAATTAAAAAAAAATGCTCCAAATAAAAAAAAAATGAATTTAGAAATTATGTAATACACAAGATTGAAGAGTTCAGAAATGAAGCATTAAAAATAAACAGAGGCACATTTGGTGGTATAGTCCCCACAATCCAAAATTGAGAATCCAAATCCACAATCCGCAATTTCAACCACACCCTTTCACGAAATCAGAAACAGCCCTAAAAATTTGTTTACGAAATAAATGGAAAATGAAAGGAAAAAAACATGTCAAACCCTACTTGCATCGTAAGAGAAGGGGAAGGGAGAGTCATCGAGAAATAGATAGCACCAGACAGACCCAGATCGACAAAGAGGGAGAGAGACGACAGACACATACCTATAATCAGTGGTGGGGCCGATTTGCAGTGGTCGTGGTGGCGAGCGCCGATGGCCTGCGATGGTGATGATCGCTAGTGGTGAGCGACGAGTTTGGTATGGACTGCTCTGTATGTTGATGTTGGTGTGTGAGACAAAAGAGAACAAAAAAGTGTGTGTGTGTGTAATATATATACTAGGCACCAAAATTAATTATTTTCCCTCTTAAAAAAATTTCAAAGATTTAGCCACTAAACGACTATTTGTCGCCAACAAACCTTAACGGCGACAAAAAATTGGTTGCCTAAAGATGCTTCTTTGGCTACTAAATTCAAAATCTCGTCGGCAATATTAAATATACAATGACTAACCCAGCTTTGGTCATCAAAAATTAATCAGAAATATGCCCATTTTTTGGCGACAAAAATGTTTAGTCGCAAAATCAAATTATACGGCGACAAAATTTTATTTTAGTAGCCTAAATTGGTAACAAACAGCGACTAAAGGTAAATTTGGTTGCCAATATGACTATATGGTGACTAAAATAATTTAGTAGCTAAAAAGGTTCAATCAAGGCCGACTAAAGTAGGTTTTTAGTCGCACAATCTAGTGTTTTGGCGACTAAAATTGGTTTGGTCGCCAAATATGCATTTTCTTGTAGTGAGTGTCTCAAGCGATAAAAAATGATTAATAAAATTAAATTGATAAATTTTGTCTCTCACTAAGCGAATTATTATTTCTCACTATCGTAATATAAGAACTCTCATTGATTAATGATATTACTATTATATCAAATATTTAATAAAATTTATACATTTTCAATTAATAACATGAAAATGCACAAGTGTTTATTGCATGAAATCTATAGCCTTTAAATCCAACCTTACTTGTCTTTCTATCTTTATTTATTGGCCCCCCGATGATCAAATCCTAGGTTCGTTCCTGGTTGGTAGGATGAATTTTTTAAATTTGGGCGAACCATATCCAGTATCAAGAGTGTGGGTTTGAAGATCTGCTTGTATACGAGTCTACGACTTACCGTTACATGGTTAAATAGTTATGCTGTGTAGGACCACTTAAAAGTGACCTTTGGAGTATCGATCTAGAGTCTAATCGCAAAGGTCACTCTGTGGTTAATATTTGTTTATTTTAGAAATGCCTGGAATTTATTTATTTTATTTTATTTTAGCAAATTATACCGACAATCCTTATATCTTGGCCCTTGTGTTTATTTAATTTTTGTAATGTTAATTGACTTGATTTTGATTTTCAATTCATGATTTTGTCCAATTTGATCATAGTGGATTTATAAAATATCGTATTAGGTAAAATATCGTAATTATGATTTTGTCTATTATATATATATATATATAAGAAAATTGGAAACTCTCTTTTAAGGGTCTCCTTTGTGAGGAATCCCATTGAGAGCTTGAAATTATTGTAAAAGCCTCTACCGATTTATAAGAAAAAACTTCTTCCAAAAACACTCAAGAAATTCATGTGAGATTCAATCAAACTTATTGGAGGGAAATTTAAAATTTTGATATCCCCCCAAAATTTTTGCTCTTCTTTCAATCAAATTATTCGAATTAAAATCATATGAAGGGAATATTGAATATTTGATTTCTTCTTCCAAAATTAAAATTAATAATATTTTAAAATATATTTTTATGTTTTTCAGTAAAAAAAAGTATTAGGAGAAATATTTAAGATTATTTAATTTTTTTAATTTATAATTTTATTACTTATATTTTTATTTAAATATAATTTTAATATATTTATGACGTCACGGTTCGATTCCGGTTCAACTGTCGGGTAACCAGTGACCCGTCCACCCGATTCTTTTTCCGATTCACACACCGGTCTGATTTTTAAAACATTGGGTGGAACTATTGTGACATGAATCTGTAATGCTGCCATATGCGAATGAGTGGGAAATAAAAAGTTCTCGAATTTTTGTTAAGAAATCATTTTTTTTTAAATAAGGAAATTATAAAAAAAAAATTAATTTAACCTTTATAATTTTGTCTACTTAAACTCTAATTAAAATTACATAGTCTGAATATTCAGTGCCTAGAGAGGGTGAATAGGCCAATAAATTAAAATTATCAATTTTAAGTTCAACTAAGTTGATTAAAGAAATTAAATCAAGTAAAAACAATGAACACATGAATATAAGATTTTACGTGAAAAATCCAACTAAGTAAAAAATCATGATCCCAACACCTCAAAGAAAATCCATTATGATCAAAGAATGCAAACACAAAGTCGAGAGTACTTACAACCTTCACCTAGATTTACTTAATATGATATTTTGTAATAACTCCTACGAGCACAACTTGACCCAATCATCCTTTTTGATCTTTAGGATCCCACAAAATTTCAGCTCCAATCTTTGTTCACGAATGGTTCCGATTACCTAATTTGCCAAAAGTCTAGAACAAACAATGCAAGAATGAAAAGTATTTTATGAATTTCTCAAATTCAACTCTCTAAAGAGAAAATATATTTTTTTTATGAAAACACAATAATTACAATCACCAAATTCGGGTTTTGAAATACCTTTTTATAGAAGAAAAACGTTTTCCAGGACAAATAGAATTAGGTTTAGGAAAAAATGTAGAATAGCAATCCATCGCACCTCAAGAGAGATTGCTTGCTCCTAGAGAGATCGATCCCCTTTTGATCACAAAGTTACGTTTTTCAAAATGTGGAGACTCCTAACCAATCGTGTGGGTGATCGCCCAATAGGGCTAGGCCAAATTTTCAATTTTTTCTAAAAAGATTCAGGAAAGCTTTTTCAATTTTTTTTTTTATATAAAACCTTTTCCAAATATGGTAAAAATATGTATGCAAATCTTATATTGATGGGTATGGACCAAATCTTCCAAGCTTGTTGCATGAGCCTGACTGAGCATGTGAAATGGCAAAATTGGCATCACACAATTAATCTACCCATTAACTTCAATTTTGATCACTAAAAATAGCCAATACAAAATATCACATTTCACTAATATTTTGATTTTTTTTCAATATAAACCGTTAGTCTATTTTTATTAAATAAAATCAATATATGTACATAAAAGGTCTAAAATATTCTTTTCTTTCAATATAATGATTTTTTTTTTGTCAATTTTATTTTTAACGAAAAGAGACGGATGTTTAAATTGAAAACAAATCAAAAGATTATAATTTAAATTAATAAAATTGAAAATCAACCTTGATCTTGTTATAAGAAACTCTGAAATAATTATTTTCTAATTTTTCCAAAAATTTATGAAAATTATAAATTTGTATTTGAGAAACTACAAAATTCAATAAAAAAAATGTTAAATTTCAAAGTTTTTGTATAGAAATTAAAAATTCATAAAAATTTGAGAATTTTTTTGAATGCAACTTAAGCTCCGTTTGTTTCACCGTAAAATATTTTTCATGCAAAATGATTTTGTCTAAAATAAGTTTTTATTTTTGCTTTTAGTTTTTAGTTAACACTTAAAATATTTTTGACAATAGAAATCTTAATGAAGAATCAATTATAGAGTAAACTTGAAAAAGAAAAAAAAAATTAGAATAATATTCATACATAATTTTCACGTAAAATTGAGCATAAATAATATAAACTATAGTAATGGCAGTTTTCACATCAATGTATATATTTTTATATACAAACTATTGTTGGAAAAATTGCTTTTATAGGCTTATTTTGGGCCAATTTTGAGCCCAAAATTGGGTGGGCCCCAAATGTCTTTTGGGATGGGTCCGAAGAGGTGACGTGTTCCTTGCCACGTGGCAAGTTACACAGTGAAGACTGTTCATCAAAACCATTTATGAGTGAATGGGAACTTGACGTCGTTTTCGAGTTCATGGAATGGACATTTAAAGAAGTAAAATGTGGGTTTTCTTGAAATGGTTATCTCACATTGGAAACTTAAGAGAACTTATGTGTATATATAAGTTCTAGGTGGCAACACTTAAGTTGGGCCCTAGAGGGCACCCCAAGTTTGTAGAAGGGAGGAGTTATGGACAAAGTGAACCTTAGCCCAAACCACCACACATGCGCGCACGCCGGCACCACCCTTCGTCCAGGCACAGGTGTGGGTTGTGGGTCGGGTCGAGTCGGGTCGATTCCAATATTATTTTTTTGGACAAAAATTTTTCCTATTTCTTGCGGGAAAAATTAATTTAAATTTTGCACCTTTGTAATTTGAATTTGAATTCAAATTTTTGTCCAAAATTTTTACCTCCTTCAGTCCAAATTCCTAACAAAAACTGCTGGATAGATTCAGGCAGTTTTATTACGTAGCTCTAGGGACAGATTCAGAATAGTTGTATAACTGCAGCAATTAGCCAATCTGGCAGTTTTCAAATCTGAATCTGTTCGAGAGTTTTGCACCTATTCAAGTTCAAATTCATACCTTTTCGGGTCTGTTTTTTGCCTATATATACCAGTCATTTTCCAACAGTTTTTTGGTTTCGAAAATTCATTTTTCTTGCCTTCATTTTGCTTTCTTGTATCATTATTCTTCATACTAGTTTTAGAATAAAATAAAGAGAGTATAGAACACAAGGTTTTTGTTCGCCGTACAAATTATTTGGAGTACTACTACAATTTGTGAGAATCATTGTATCTTGGGAGATAGACGCCATTTATTCGTCAGCACCATAGCAGGGCGAATCTGTCTTAAAGATAGAGTGTCACACACTCGACTTGATCTTTTAAATATTTATTTGGTTCGGCAAAATAAATTATGTAAGTAATTTATTTATTTTTGTTTGATTTGTTTTAAGTTATTTATTTTATACAGAAGATTGTTCCAACAATCTTAAGAAAGATTCGAATTATTCTATTTATATAGAATTTTTCTTTTGTTTCCTTTTCTCTTTCTTCTTCTTACAAAAATTATTTTATGTGGTTTTACAAAATAATATTTTTGTTAGAAAAACAAATAGTATTAATATACTATTTGACAGATAGTTGTAATATACTATCTATTTTCTTTGACAACTAGTAGTAATAGATTGGTGTCATTAACAATTCAGAATATTTATTTGTGAAGTTTGTTAGAAATTAATTTTGGTTTTCAGAAATAATATCTGAGTGTTCATTAATTAAAATTCTGTTTTCAGTTTTTTAATTTTTGAAGTGTTATAGAAATTTATTTTTCTAAGTGGAATTAATTTGGTTAAATAAAATTTTATTTTATTTTCAAATTAATTGAAAATAAAAGTTACAATTCTTGTTCCTTTTATTTTACAGAATTTAATTCGGTGGTTTTGGTTTAAATTTTCTGTGTGGAATTAATTTGTTTAAATAAAATTTATTTTATTTTAAAATTAATTAGAAATGAAAGTTACAATTCTTATTTCTTTTATTTTACAGAATTTAAAATTCTGTGTTTATGGTTTAATTTTTTGTGTAGTATAAAATTCTAATTATAATTTTGTTTGATAATTTAGAATTGATGGCAACAGAAACTAATGCTCAAACAAGTATTGGTGTGGTGATTGATAACTCCATAATGAAATATTATATGAGTCACCAATACTGGAAATATTATAATGAAGTATTGGTGGGTGAAAAGAGTTTTGGTAATTGTCGACATAGTCACCAATGCTAGAAAAGACAAATATGATGTAAATGTCATTATACAATGATATTTTTATTCCATGTTGAGATTGGAGCTAAGGGTTGCAGTAAGCCAAAAAGAAATAATGCATGGCTAAAGAAATGTAATTTGAAAGTGTTGTGGTCACAACTGGTATTAGCCATTTTTCCTTTTTACTGCAAAAGAAAGTTATGAAGTCTAATTGTATTTTAGACAAATTAGTATTGTAATTATATTCACAAAATAATTTACATCTTGTTATTTTGTTCAAGCTCGCCAAATAATATATTCTGGTTTACCTCAGAATTGTGGGGGTGTCTTAATATTATGTATAAATTATATACCAACAAGAGAAATTAAGTTTCCTTGGAATGCTTAAAATATGGGGGTGCTTGGATGATTTTCAAGTAATGATTCGATTGTAGGTCCACAAAGAATTTCAATTCTTTTTGTTAGACAAAGTTGGAGTAGAAGCAAATATGGTTTCATTAACTCCTAAGGAACAACTATATGTTTATTGTTTAAAAATGGGAGTGACATAGAGTAATGGTAAGTCTCGATGTAATCAAAGACTTAATACCGTAGAACATTTGTTTTCAGTTGTGAATATTGTCTAAGGACAATATAATGGATCCACTAACTACT
Organism: Camellia lanceoleosa; assembly: GCA_025200525.1. Lineage (NCBI taxonomy): Eukaryota > Viridiplantae > Streptophyta > Magnoliopsida > Ericales > Theaceae > Camellia > Camellia lanceoleosa. The sequence goes on along the minus strand of JANUSC010000166.1, from coordinate 268,782 downwards.
CAATGATATATAATTGAGAAGGTCAAACGAAAAATAGCATCCGCTAAACAAAAAGTTTGACTAGAGAGCAAATAAGGGAAAGTTTATCGAGGGGAATGTGATTAAAGCCTATTACATCAGAGTCATCATAATGGTAACTCTACTTAGATGACTAGAGATCCCAAGAACTGAGTTCAAAGGGACAACTAAGCTATGTGTAGCTCACTAGAAATCACTAAAGGAGTCAATCTCCTATCCATTCTTATGATGAAAGTGATATCTGCAACATGTGTTGTATACAGGAACTTAGGGTAAGTTATGCTTTTGATAATCACTTATATCTTGAAAAAACCTAGAGGGGGTATCTATCAAGAGGAGTATTTAAGAAATTCAAAATAAGGATCACCTATATGAGTGTGAACTAGGTCAGTTCTATAAGACTTGTGAAGGGCTACAATTCTCTATAGCACTCAAGAAAGACCAGGTTGTTCAGGGCCAAAATGAACATGATAATGAGAACTAAACTGTGTCTGGTAATATACTGTGTGAGTTCTATTGTCTTGGTTTACATAAATGGCTAAACAGTTCAAGACATCATGTTCACTGGTTAGCTAATAAATTCGATAGTGTCTCACAAGGAAAGGTTTAAAGCCAAAAGCTACCTATCCTGTGTAGAATATTTTCAATTTCTGTACTCTCTGTAATTAGATCATGTTGTTGCATTTTCTCTCCGTCAAATTCCATTCATGTGAAGGATTGTTGGAAAAATTAGTTTTTATAAGCTTATTTTGGGCCAACTTTGAGGCCAAAATTGAGTAGGCCCCAAACGTCTTTTGGGGTGCGTTCGAAGAGGTGACGTATTCTGTAACAACCCTTAGTTTTGCTTAGCCATGCTTGCATACATTCATGAATGATTTTGTCTTGTTGTGTCTTCAAATCTTGTTTTTGTCCTGCTTTATTCAAGTGTTGCTTGCATGATTTTGTTCCTTGTTCGGTGTACGGCCGAGGTCATCTTGAGCTTAGTTCACCTTTGAACCTTCGTACTTAGAACCACTCTGGAACCACTTGGTTGACCTTCACCTCCACCCCGGCATGATAGCCGAGATGTCGCTTTTGAGGCCGAGATGTTTTGCACCTAGTGATCTTTGTCCTTGGGTAGGTATGGCCTAGACCGAGGTGTGGCACATCCAGGCCAAGGTGTGGCACAGCTTAGTCAAGTGTCGTCCTCCCTAGCCGATGTCTTTTGTTACCCCGTTGCCGAAGCTTTGACTTCAGCCGATGTCATTGATTGCCGATGTGTTTTGCCTTAGCTTGTTGCATACGCTTTGTCAGAGACTTGTCTTATCAATCAGTCACTTTTGAGCTGAACCAACCCGGTAGTGCCACGTGTCCGAGCTGTGTGTTAAGACAGCCGGCAGACTTAGAGACAAATCATTTTGTCTCAAATCTTTGCTTTTAGAGAGAGAAGCTCTAGAGGAAGAAGGGAGAGTTTTAGAGAGAGAAGTAGAGTTCCGGGCTTGATCTTTGAGGATTGAACTGTTAGATTTGAGATTTGAGGTTAGATTCTTGCTCTACCCTGGTTATTCTTATCAGTTATCCAGCTGCATTGCATGACTGAATCGGTTTTGCATGTCATGCATTGATTTAAAGATTGGTTTTGGAAGAGAAAGAATGTTTATAAGTTTTTGAAGAAAAGTTTTGCTTTGATCCAAAAGTTGATGACAAGAACCAAGTTTTTGCGTTTGTTCTTGCATGTTCTTCTTGTATGGGTACCCAGGTCCATGTTTTGCATTCATAGCATGAAATATTAGATTTGGTGATAAATGAGTTATGATTTCAGCATGCATGTTCTTGATGTTCTTGATGATCTTGTTCTTCGCATTCTTCAGGGGGGAAACACAGGTTTTTCCCCGATTTCGTTTTTGATGTGGCCATCGGGACCACACCTCGGGAGGAGGTGTGGGACCTCGGCAAGACCTGGTCTCAGTATGTTTTACTTTGTTATTGACTTGAATCTGGCGTGAATGCCGAGATCACTTGTGCGCATGGAAAACTTGTTTTGAGAATGTGATTTGCCATGTGATTGTAGGGCCTTGATCTTTGCTTTGGGCCTACACCTGAAGACCGAGGTGAGTGGTGTTTTTAATAAAGCTATGTTATAAGCTTTGATAAATCTTGTTTTGCTTCGTTTTGATGAAAGTATTTGTTAAGCATGAATGATTAGCCATATTTTAATGTACCAAGTATAAGCTTTGTTTAGATGATATCTTTGGAAAGTCCATTATGCTGGAGGACTCTAAACTTTTGCAGTGCCCTGGTGTTAAAAAGGATACGGTCCTTCTTGAAAAGACCAAGTTTGTTAAAAAGGGCTACGGGCCTAAGTAACACAAGTCCCTTGTGCCGGAGGACTATAAACTTTTGCAGCACCACTCTTGTTAAAAAGGGCTACGGGCCTAAGTAACACAAGTCTCTTGTGCTGGAGGACTATAAACTTTCGCAGTACTTTTGACTAATCGATTACGGATCGAACAGCTCTTTGTTTTGCCACTGACGGTTTACCGCGTGGATATACTTGTTCGGAAAGCTTGATTAGTGCTTTGCCGATGCCAGTAGGCATCCCTTGAGATTTGTGAGATTTGATAGGTGAATACGGTTCATCCCTTGTTTTGATAAGGTTTTGATGTGTATTGCTTGAGAAGATCTCGGCTAACATTTGTATGGTTTTGGCATGTTATGTTTTGGAAAGACTTCGGCTATTGTTCATGCAAAACCTTTATTACTAGTACCATTCACTGAGTTTCCAAGCTCACCCTCTCTATATATATGTAGGTGATGAGCAGGACGGCGGCGACGCCTAGATGTGTTTGCAAAGCTTGTTTTGGATTCCTGTCATGTCGGCTTGACTTGTTTTGCGTCGGCTTATTTTGTATTCATGTCGGCCTTGTTATATTTACGTCGGCGAATCTTGAAAATTATGCTTCTTTGGCTTGTAATTACTGTAATTGCACATGTCGGCTTTAGAAGCCTTTTGATCAAGATTGTAATATGTATTTTGTTATCAGTGGCTGATTGTAAAGTTATAGCTTGTATGCCATTTCATTCGATCTATGCACGGCTCTTATGGACTACTTGTATTTTGATTTATTGCTTCTGCATTTGTGAGCCCCATATATTATACTCTGTTGCGTTTGATCTTTGTAAGTTGGCCTTCGGTAATTACGGATTACTGGCCATCACGGCACCATCCTACTAGGGTCGGGTTGGGGTCGTGACATATTCCTTGCCGCATGGCAAGTCACACGGTGAAGACGGTTCGTCAAAACCATTTATGAGTGAATGGGAACTTGATGTCATTTTTTGGTTCATGGAATGGACATTTAAAGAAGTAAAATGTGGGTTTTCTTGAAATGGTTATCCCATATTGGAAACTTAAGAGAACTTATGTGTGTATATAAGTTCTAGGTAGAAACACTAGGGTTGGGCCCCAAGGAACACGCCAAGTTTGTAGAAGGAAAGAGTTATGGACAAAGTGAACCTTAGCCCAAACCACCACACACGTGTGCCGCCACAGTCCGTCTAGCCGAGCCGTGCCGGGCGCGGGTTATGGATCGGGTTAGTTCTAATGTTAATTTTTTGGACAAATTTTTTTTCCTATTTTCTTGCAGGAAAAATTAATTTAAATTTTGCACCTTTGTAATTTGAATTTGAATTCAAATTTTTGTCCAAAATTTTTACCTCATTCAGTTCAAATTCCTAACAAAAACTACTGGACAGATTCAGGCAGTTTTATTACATAAACTGCCAGACAGATTCAAAATAGTTGTATAACTGCAGCAATTAACCAATTTGTCCAGTTTTCAAATCTGAATTTGTTCGAGAGTTTTGCACCTGTTCAAGTTCAAATTCATACCTTTTCGGGTCTGTTTTTTGCCTATATATACCAGTCATTTTCTAGCAGTTTTTTGGTTCTGAAAATTCATTTTTCTTGCCTTCATTTTACTTTCTGTAGACATCCCCGAACGCATCCCGGGGAAAGGGGTGCGAGTCCCCCCCCCCTCCCCGGTTCTGGTTCGATATTGGGTCACTACAGTTCGAAGGACTCAAATGTCACGGTTCTCAATCTTGAACCGAAGAGTCCAAATCCGGCAAATCGTTTTGAAAATAGATTTTTGAAAGAAGTGCCAAACATGGACTGCTTCGCCAGATACAGAGTCGCCACCTAAATATTTTAAAATGGGAAATTTAGGAAACCCTGACTCGGTGCCAAAAAGGCCACGTGTCCGTCATCATCAAAGTTGCCTCGGCTCGGGAACTTGGGTACGATTGGGAAGGTCGCCGTGAGCACCCCGCCCGATCAAAGCAAGCCTCTACTAACCATGATATCTGTTTTTGAAAACATTGTATGTTCTTATTCCGGTTATTAGCCTAGGTTACTATGTGATGCGCACAGCATACAAGTATAGACTGAATCGCCTGAATTGGAACAAAACATTTCATGTGTGTTTGTTTGAAAATGGTTATGATGGTGCTACCCGCAAGTAGGCTAAGACGTGGATTTTCCACCCTCAGGCGGGCTTAGAAAACATAATTTTGCCACTATCTAGTGGGCTTAAAATAAACATTTGATGAATTGTCCCAATCCAAATAACTCAACCTCCACCCACAGGCATTCAAGGCAGTTATATCACATAAGCATGTAGCCTCATGGTAAGCATGCTATTCATGGCAACACTCACACGCATGCAAGGATGCTAAAGCATAAAACTTACCGAGTACTCCAAGCCAAAACAGAAAACCGATTAGAAATCATGCATGATCCTAAGTATACAGAATTGCCTAATGCAACACATGCAAAGATGCAAACTATAGCAGGCTCGGCTATTCTAAACGTGGTATGTGAAATGCAACAACTAACATGAATTCAATTTGGAATTGAAATACAAATGCAGTTTGTATGATGCGCCGAGCCCGGTGCGTGCAAAACAGATGAATGATGCAAACATGCTGTCATACTGTATGCTAATTGAAATATGCCCTATATCTAACCATCGTAAGCGGGTAAATAAAAGGGAGAAAGAAGTGGGGGTTGGAAGACATACATCACACTCACACACCCTTATTACAATTATGCCCTCGCGCAGAGGGTCCGAATAAATAATACAGTCCGAATAAAAGAATATTACAGTCCGAATAATACAGTCCGAATAATATACAAATTAAGTAAGAAAACTGTAAACTGGCATGCAAGCCAGGGGTTGCCTTGACTCCGCTCCGGATAATGAAATGATGCATGTTGGGCTGCCTTGCGCGGAAATCCACTGGGATGCCCTAATTAGCCTCTATTTGTACTTTTTCTCGAAATGCGTGCCAAGTCCCAAAAAATTGCTGATTCTTCATTTTGCTGCAACAGAGAGCAGGAAAGGGGCATAGCAATGTATTTCACAAATATATGCATGCCTCGATCCTCGTGCCACCAATTACGCATCTCGATGCATGATGGCTGAGGAGTTGGATTGCACAACTCAATATAGGATGAATGCAGATGAATGCTACAACAAAACCTAACTCCATCATGGATAATCCGGAGTGTCGGTGACTTGGGAATTGAGACCCGCTCACACCGTAATGCAACGTTCGTTTCGTGCAAGACTAACTCCTATCCCGAACACGATGCAATATGCATGATATGCATGAATGCAACTAAAATACAATCCTAGCATGCTCAAAGCTATGAAAATGAGATGCCTCGAAATGCGTGTATGCGGGCACGCATACCGAGGCGATGATCCTAAGGCATGAAATGGCATACGCAATGCAAATTGGACTTACACTAAGATGAGAGGGCCTCAGCCACACTCACATAAGAGGCCGGTGAATGAAAATGAAGTGCCTCGAAATGCGTGCACGCAGGCACGCAAACCGAGACAATGGCACACGGAATGCAATGATGCTAAAACGACATAAACAATACAATGTGGGCTTACACTAACATGAGAGAGCCTCAGCCACACTCACATAAGAGGCCGATGAATGAAAATGAAGTGCCTTGAAATGCGTGCACATGGACACGCAAACCGAGGCAATGACATAAAGACACGAAACGACCTGAAATATGATATACAATGAGACTAAAATGAGATGTCTCGAAATGCGTGTCCGTGGGCACGCAAACTGAGAAAATGACATACGGAATGCGACAGGACTAAAATGAGATATGCGATGCAATATGGGCTTACACCAACATGAGTGAGCCTCAGCCACACTCACATAAGAGGCCAATAGATAAAAAAATGAGATGCCTCGAAATGCGTGCACACGGGCACGCAAACCGAGGCAATGGCATACACGATGCAGATTGGACTTACACTAACATGAGGGCGCCTCAGCCACACTCACATAAGAGGCCGTCGGACAAAAGTGAAGTGCCTCGAAATGTGTGCACACTGGCACGCAAACCGAGGCAATGGCATAAAAGTATGAAATGGCACTCCAAATACAGATTGGACTTATATTAATGTGAGAGAGCCTCAGTCACACTCACATAAGAAGCCGGGAGATGAAAATGAAGTGTCTCGAAATGTGTGCCCGCGGGCACGCAAACTGAGGCAATGGCCCTAAGGCATGAAATGACATGCAAATGAGACGTGGCATATGGCATATGGAAAATGCAAATTTCAGCAGCCAAAATGATGCAAAAACAGCCCCCGAATTATAGCAAAATTACACCCTATGCCCGAAATACTATGCTAAGTGCCCGAAATGACTTGCAGCTATGCCAAACATGCACAATATGGACATGAAGTGTAAAGACAGATGCTAGGCAGTCCCAAAACTCACATTTTTCCAGCACAAAGTATGGCCAAACAACAAACACAAGTATGTCAAAAATAGTATGTAAAAATGGGGGAAAAAAGGGGAACAATGAAGCAGATGGCATACGCAATGCTCAAACTGAAAAAGACAGTTCTACAACATTGAATAGGGTCCAAAAATATAAACATTTACAGCTTATGGAAGCCCTCAAAACAGTATACAAATACGGCAAACATAGCATGCAAAATATGGACCAAAAGAGGGCTATGAAGAGAGGTATACCAAGCATTCTCTAAACGGCTTAAGACCCCTAACAAAACATGAAGAGTGGGTCATTTTAAGACTATTTACAGTTCTGATCATGGCCAAAAACATAATCAAGATAGGCCTAAAAAATCATGCAAAATATGGACCAAATAGGGGCTATAAAGAGAGGTCATGTATGGAAGCACCAAACAAGGTTGAGCCCTCCTGCAATGTTGTAGAGGAGCTCAAAATAAGCTCAAAAATAGTTTATGGCATGCTCCAAAAACAAATTTACATAAGCTAAAAATAGCATGCAAGTTTACGGTAAATTTGATGGATATTGAAGCAAATGGTATGTAGAAGCTCCAAACAAGGTTGAGCCCTTCTAAAATGTTGTATAGAGGCTCAAAATAAGCCTAAACTCAGTTAGGGTCGGAGCCCAAAACCTCAAGAAAATAGGGTAGAAAAATGAAGCAAAAATAAGCTCAAAAATGGTAAAAGAGTACTCACCCTTGAAGACAAGACTTTTATTGCTTCTTGGCTTGAATTTGTTGCTTCTTAGCCTTTGAAAAACCTTCCTTTGCTACTGGAATGGAAGTGGTGATGGTGAGGCTTGGTGTTGATGAACAAATGAGGCTAACACTTGAAGATTTGAGAGAAAAATGGAGAGATAGAGATAGATATCAATGTATATCCTTGAGAGAAATTTTCCAACCCCTCTACAAGAGCTGGGAGGCCAGCTATATAGGCAAGAAAATAGGAGAAAAGGTGGGCAAAAGGTGTTTTAGTTGCAGGTGGCTGGCCGGCTGGAAATGGTGGCCGGCCGGCTAGGGTCAAAAGGTCCAAGCCATAGGACTGGTCGGCCAAGTAGCCCTTGAAGTTAGCTTTCCAATGCCACAAACCTTGCATCAAAATTCCTCCTGTAGAAAAACTTATGCCAGTTTCCGTAAAGCCGCGCAGATTCGGTCTAACCAGACTTCAACCAACCATATCTCCTCCCCCCGGATCCGGAATTAGGAGATTCTTGAGTGAAAAATGAAGCCCCAGAAGTAATCTTTCCAATGGTGGTGGCCTCATATTTTAATTCCTCTTGTCCAAAGTGTTACGCCCGTTTCGGTGAAGCCGCGCAGACTTTTCTCCTTTCCGGATTCATGCTGAACCACTTTTGACCAAACAAAAAGTTGGTTGTCAAAACAATTGCTGGCCTCCCACCCTCCTACAAGCTTCCTAACCATGAAAATAAGGCCTCCACCAAATATGAGCCCAAACCGATGCAAAATGAAGGCTCGGGGACCAAAACACGCAGTTCGGGGTCCCGAAAATAGGCTGTTAAGCACCGAAAGTGGCATTCGACCACGAAGTGGGTATCTAAGACCCCAGTGTCCCTCGAAAGGGAGTAAATAAGATGCATGCCAAAAATCAGAGCAATCAGAGATGGTTAGGCAGTCCCGAACCAAGGCACATGGCTTGACGGTTCCGAAAACCGGGAACCGGGCTCCGAAATGGGCAAAATGGCCTACGGCCACGAAATGTAGCCCGCGGCCACTGAGAGATGGTCTACGGGACCTCTCCCTCCCCTCAGGAAAGAAAACAGAGAAAACCGAGTCTGGTTCGCAAACCGAGGCAAGGCACAGAAGAGGGTTCGGAAGTTCGGAGGCAGGGCGCACGGCCGCGACTCTGAGACTTCTGAACGAGCACAATATGCAACATCACCGAGCGCTCAATCGGTGACGTCTGAGTCTTAAGGTCGGTCAAAAATGGGGTGTCTACACTTTCTTGTATCATTATTCTTCATACTAGTTTTAGAATAAAATAAAGAGAGTATAGAACACAAGGTTTTTGTTTGCCGTACAAATTGTTTGGAGTGCTACCACAATTTGTGAGGATCATTGTATCTTGGGAGATAGACGCCATTTATCTGTAAGCACTGTAGCGGGGTGAATCTATCTTAAGGACAGAGTGTCACACATTTGACTTGATCTTTTAAATATTTATTCGATTCAGCAAAATAAATTCTGTAAGTAATTTATTTATTTTTGTTTGATTTGTTTCAAGTTATTTATTTTACACAGAAGATTGTTCCAAAAGCTATCTATCCTGTGCAGAATATTTCCAATTTTTGTACTCTCTGTAATTAGATCATGTTGTTACATTTTCTCTCCGCCAAATTCCATTCATGTGGGGGATTGTTGGAAAAATTGGTTTTTATAAGCTTATTTTGGGCCAACTTTGAGCCCAAAATTGAGTAGGCCCCAAACGTCTTTTGGGGTGAGTTCGAAGAGGTGACGTGTTCCTTGCCACGTGGCAAGTCACACGGTGAAGACGGTTCGTCAAAACCATTTATGAGTGAATGGGAACTTGACGTCGTTTTCGGGTTCATGGAATGGACATTTAAAGAAGTAAAATGTGGGTTTCCTTGAAATGGTTATCCCACATTGGAAACTTAAGAGAATTTATGTATATATATAAGTTCTAGGTGGCAACACATGGATTGGGCACCAAGGGGCACCCCAAGTTTATAGAAGGGAAGAGTTAAGAACAAATTGAACCTTAGCCCAAACCACCACACTCACCGTCGTCCATCCGTCCAGGCACGGGTGTGGGTTTTGGGTCAGGTCAGTTCTAATATTAATTTTTTGAACAAAATTTATTTGAATTTTTTCCTATTTTCTTGCGGAAAAATTAATTTAAATTTTGCACCTTTGTAATTTGAATTTGAATTCAAATATTTGTCCAAAACTTTTACCTCCTTCAGTCCAAATTCCTAATAGAAACTGCCGGACAGATTCAGGCAGTTTTATTACAGAAACTGCCAGATAGATTCAAAACAATTATATAATTGCAGCAGTTAGCCAATCTGTCCAGTTTTCAAATTTGAATATGTTCAAGAGTTTTGCACTTATTCAAGTTCAAATTCATACCTTTTCGGGTCTGTTTTTTGCCTATATATACCAGTCGTTTTCCAGCAGTTTTTTGGTTCCAAAAATTCATTTTTCTTACCTTCATTTTTCTTTCTTGTATCATTATTCTTCATACTAGTTTTAGAATAAAATAAAGAGAGTATAGAACACAAGGTTTTTGTTCGCTGTACATATTGTTTGGAGTGCTACTACAATTTGTGAGGATCATTATACCTTGGGAGATAAACGCCATTTATCTGTAAGTACCGTAGTGGGGCGAATATGTCTTAAGAACAGAGTGTCAGACACTCAACTTGATCTTTTAAATATTTATTCGGTTCGGCAAAATAAATTTTGTAAGTAATTTATTTATTTTTATTTGAATTGTTTCAAGTTATTTATTTTATACAGAAGATTGTTCCAACAACTATGTTTGTATATTATTATTTAAAAATAAAATAATACAAGAGTTGAATGCAACAAAAATAACAATTCCAAAATCTAATTTCAATCAATTGCTCAACTATAATATACATATGTACTAGCATACTACCCATGCTATGCACGGATTGTGTTTCACCACTATGTCTTCTTTTCTTTTCTTTTTTTAATGTCTTTTTTTATATATGATATTAAAGTTTAATATTTTGATAATAATCATATGTGTTGGACTTTTCAAGGAATTTTTTTTTATGCTTGTTCTTAATGCATTAAATTGTTATTGTGAGGGATAATAATCATATGTGTTGACTTTTGAAGGAATTCATATGTACATCATATGTGTTGGACTTTTCAAGGAATTTTTTTTATGCTTGTTCTTAATGCATTAAAGTGTTATTATGAGAGATAATAATCATATGTGTTGGACTTTTCAAGGAATTCATGTGTGTTGGACTTTTCAAGGAATTTTTTTTATGTTTGTTTTTAATGCATTAAAGTGTTATTATGAGGGTAAGGTTTGGAGGTTGGGAGAAGTTAATAAATGCTAAGTTTTTTTTTTTTTTTAAATCAAAAAATCAAGAAATTTAAATTGGGATATTGGAGCTCGCACAAGACTTGGGGGTTCGAAATCCCATTTTCCTTATATAATATACTAGCATATGACTCATGCTATGCACGGGTTGTGTTTCACCACTTTGTCTTCTTCTTTTTTAAATGTCTTTTTTTTTTCTTTTCTTTTTTCTTTTTTTATATTATATTAAATTTTAATAGTTTCATAATAATCGTATGTGTTGGACTTTTCAAGGAATTTGTATGTGTTAGACTTTTCAAGAAATTTTTTTATGTTTGTTCTTAATGCATTAAAGTGTTATTATAAGGGACAATAATCATATGTGTTGGACTTTTCAAAGAATAATAATCATATGTGTTGGACTTTTCAAGGAATTCATATGTGTTGGACTTTTCAAAAAAAAAAAATTTATGCTTGGTCTTAATGCATTAAAGTGTTATTATGAGGGATAATAATCATATGTGTTGGACTTTTCAAAGAATTTATATGTGTTGGACTTTTCAAGGAATTTTTTTTATGCTTATTCTTAATGCATTAAAGTGTTATTATGTGGGTAAGGCTTGGGGGTTGTGAATTCATATACGTTGGACTTTTCAAGAAATTTTTTTTATGCTTATTCTTAATGCATTAAAGTGTTATTATGAGGGTAAAGCTTGGGGGTTGAGAAAAATTAATAAATGCTAAAGTTTTTTTTTTAAATTAAAAAATCAAGAAATTTATATTGGGATTTTAGAGCTCCCACAAGGCTTGGGGGTTAGAAACCCCCGTTTCCTTATATAAAACATAGATAGATAGATAGATAGATAGATATAGAGAGAGAGAGAGAGGGAGAGAGAGAGAATTATACAATAATCTTAGAGTACTACGTGGTCATACTCACTCACCAATCACCATTTATTATGTCCCTTCATATTTCTCAAGAATAAAGACGTTCAGTGTTTATGAAAGTAATGAAACTTGATAAGGATGTTAAGTAGTATCTCAACCATGATAAGAAAAGAAAAATACAAAATCTTAAAACATAAATCATTTAACGCTTTATGGTGAAAATATTTTATTTACTTTTGGTCAACCAAACAATCAAAAAAATATATATATTTTATGGTGAAACAAACGAGCTTGAATATACTTCTTGTTTGATAAACCTTCTCAATTAAGTTTAACAAAAAAAAGTATAACTTTTATGAAAAATGAATATGTAGAAGAAAATTTATGAAATTTTAGAATTTAGAATTTTTTTTTACCTATCTTGATATGTCAAGTTTGTTGTTATGCATATAACTCACGTTTTAACAAGTATAGGGTGCATTTTCTAACTACTCCCATATGTAATAATAAAATTATCATAATTATTAATTGAAATATATTTTTGATATTATTAAAAATTATTAATTGACTTAATGATTTATTAATAAAATAGATCATTTGTTATGTGATTAGAAATTTTAAGGGACCGGTGTATTTGTAGTTTACCCAAATAAGTATAATATGGTTAGGGGTGTGAACGGTATAGTTCGTCCGAGGCAAGTCAAAGAAAAGAAGATAGTTAGGAAAATGCATGATCCTAAAGAAATGCACATGATTAATGCAACACATGCACAATGCAACTACTTGATTCGGCTATGAACATGTCATATGGATCCACTCTAAGCATGCGGTACTGCACGTGTTCAAGTAAGAACTAATCAATGATATCAAGAATGATGTGCCAAACCTTAATGCGTGCAAAAAATGGATACAAGGCATGGAAATGATATGAAACGAAACATGATGCTCTATACAACCACGCATGTAAATAAAAGGGAAAAAGAAATGGAGGTTGGAAGACATACATCAAGTGTTACAAATTTTCCCTCTTACAACAGGGTCCGAATGTCCTAATTAACCAATTATTACAAACACAAATGAATTAACTAATTATTACCAATATAAATTTCAATGTGACTAATCTAAAACTGCACATTTGCAAGTAAGAACATCCTCCAGAAACACCTTCTGCTTACTGCCAGAAACTACCCTGTTCACAGTCAGAAAAATAGTTCTGCTTTGGACCTTAGGATCTGCTCTGTTTTGTTGAAAAACCACCACTGCCATACAAACAAGGTGGTCGGCCGGCCTAATGAATTGGTCGGCCATACAAGAGGATGGCCAGCCGACCACTATTTCTGGAGGAAAACCTGCTGCAATAGAACTAGGACAGAGTAAGATAAATGTTTTCTAAATGATGTTTATCCCTTTTACCCTTCCCTATCATAAAGATATTCAAGGGAGAGGTAGCTTTGTTTCTCAAATCATAAACTATCACAAAGCTGTTGCATGATGATCTTAGAAACGATAGGAAAAAGGTTTACTAAACACAACAACAACAACAACAACAACAAAAAGAAAAAAAAAAGAGACTATTCTACCTACCTCTTTCTTATCATGAAGTTACTTCAAGAAAAAGATAGACATACTTCATAAATTATCAAACATCACAAGATAGTATGTGATGATCGTAGAAATGTCTAAGATAAAGATATAACAACTCAAAAATTGTTGGAAAATTTTCTTCCTACTTATGGAATAAGTATAGCGATCCCGGGTTTACCCCTTGTTGTATAGTGATCCGGACATGTGTCCGTGGATGTTGGTAGTGGATTGTTGTCTTGGTTACGTCCTTTCATATATTGTATTTGAGTTATAGGATGTGTTGGGCAGGTTTGTTTCAGGTTGGTTGTGTTTGGGAACCAAGGGTTCTTGCCAATTTTGTCCTTCGCCGGCGAGAGTTGGTCGCCGAGCGAGACTTGAGTTTTGTCCGGTGGGTCGAGCGAGTGGCTTCTGAGCGGCGACTACGTCTGCATCGACTGAACACCATGACTTCAGCTCGGCGAGCTTTTCTTCGCCGAGCGATCTGGTTCAGTCTTCGCCGAAGCGAAAGCGGTTTGTCGCTTCAGCGTGCGTCTAGTTGCAACTGAAGGTCGAGCTCGCTCGAAGCGAGCTTTTCTTCGCCGAGCGAGCTTGGGTTGTTGGCTCGGCGAGACCTTCTTGGCTCGAGCTACGGTTTCAGGTTGCAGTCGCCGGCGACCAAGTCTTCGCCGAGCGAGCCTGTTTATATCGGTCACAATGAGAGTTTTAAGTTAGATTTTTTATAACTTTTTGTCCAAATCTTCAAGATCTGAGAGCTTCTCTCTCTAACTTTACACTCTCTCTAAGGTTTGATCTATCTAGGATCATTTCCTTCCCATCTTGCTTTGTTAAAAAGGTAGAAGTTGTCGAGGGCTTCGATTTAATCTGAAAAAGTCGGTGTTTGGAGCACTTTGATTCTTGGGTTTTCATCTCCTTTTGGGCTTAAACTTTGAGGTAGGGATATCCTACTCCTCTTTATGGATTCTGTCTTTGAATTTTGACATTTTGATATGTTGGGGATAGTTGTGTAATTTTGGGAAAGTTTGGGGCTTTTATGCAATTTTATAAAAGTTTGGGGTTTTGTTTTAAATAAACCAATATGTATGGTTAGTACATAGAAATGAGATTAATGTGGAATCATTGATGAAAATGGAACCTTAGGGGTTAAATGTTAATTACGGAAGATGCTATAATTATATTGTTTAATTAATTGAGATAATTAATTGTGGAATTGAGATGTTGATTATATATATCCATTGTGCATTTATTTTCTGTTTAGAAATATCTGCTTAGGCTATCGGTGGAGGATAGTCTTGATTGTTGTAGACAATGCATGATGATTAGGTAAACTAAAACCAATCATTGAATTGTGTCATTGAGTATGACAGTTGAAGAATACATTAACTTTATGTATTGATTTGTGATGTGTATAATTGTTGTTTATATGCATTGTGTTGTGTTGGAGAAGATAGGGGATGTACTCCGCGGTTTAGGGGAAGATAGGGGATGTACCTCTAAACCGGATGTTGTTTGGGAGAAGATAGGGGATGGACTCCGTAGATAGAGCTCGTATGCTTGTCTTGGGAATGTGATATAGCTAGTACGCATATCTATGGAAGTAATGAAGTTGTAAGTGGTTAATATGAGTTTTTGTCTCATATGAGTTGTGTGGCCAGGTTCTGAGCCATGAGTTAAAATTGAGAATTTAAAGAAATTGGAGAGTGAATTGAATATAGACTTGAAAGTCTTGGAATTGTAATGTGTTATGAAAGAGTGTAAAAGTGTTGACCATCTATCAACTGTTAATCTTTTAGTCATCATTCATAACTGGTTTAGTATATTTCTACTGGGCTGTGGCTCACCCTATATGGGAACATCATTTTTGGTCTGAAAGATGCCACCTCCAGGGACAGAGCTTGGGAGGCTAGGGCGAGGCGAACTTTTATTGTCTTTTTGATATATTACATGTAAATTCAAGCCAAGGGCTTAATGTGTAAATGAGTTAGCACTCTATCTTTTTGTAACCAAGTGTTAACTTGGAAAGCTGTAAGCCCTTAGGGCATTTGCTTTTGTTGTTAACATGTAATACTTGTGTAAGGAAACTTTGCTAATGGAAGAACGTGGATCTTTTGTTTATTAATGCATGTCTACATTGTGGGTTTTATGTTATTATTTTGAGGGCGTTACAACTTGGTATCAGAGCGTACCGGGTTCGAATACTTTGGGTACGTGGGAAGTGATTAGGATCACAATGGGTTTGTCTCGCTTGATAGAGACTTAGTGTAGTGTCATATGCCATGTGTTTAATTGATAACATGCTTATGTGATTATTTGGGTATGGGATTTAATTTCTAGGATGTTGATTGGATCCTTGGGTTTCTGGGAGTCTTGTTGGAAAAGCACTTGATCAACGCTGTTTCTAACTGGAACTCTAGTAACGCCTCGGGACTATCATTATCCAGAAATGAAATTCGTAAGTGCTTATGTGTTTATGTGCTTACGTGGCGTGAATTACAGTTGTCCATGCATTAGGACGTGAGTGTTTAGTTTTGGCACGTTTATAAATGTGCTAACATTCTGTGTTACCTTTATTAGGATGTCGGGGCGGAAGGGTGGAAGGCGTGGCAGGCCTAGGAGGCGAAATGCCTTTACGGATGAGATTCCGGCGGCTCGGGAAGGGTTGGCGAGCCAATGTGGCGAGCCAAGATGAAAGCGAGCTATGGGCGCTCTAGCAGAGATAGCAGGGCATTCAGAGTCGGTAGGTATTCTCGGTGAGAATCGAGCTCGAGTTGTTGTTGCAGAATCAGGACCTTCTTTTACGAAGAGGAGTTCTTCGGTCTAATCCGGATGAATTTGTGGGTGATCCAAAAGAGCCGCTTAAAGCCGATGAATGGCTCGAATGCAAACTAAAACGTTTGAGATGCTAGGCATCGAAGACGAGGTATTGAAGGTGACCTTGGCATCTTTTCAGCTAAAAGGGGATGCGGGTCAGTGGTGGAAGTTCACCAAGGGTCGTATTGGAGGTACTTTGAAGGCTTTTGTTGACGCTTTTCAGGAGAAGTTCTTGTCTCCGGCTGTTCAGGAGAAGTTGAGAGATCAGTTCTGCCAGCTCAAGCAGAACAGTTTATCAGTGGCCGAGTTTGAGGCCTCATTCACTAGTTTGTCCAGGTTTGCACCTGAATTGGTGGCGTCTGAGGAATGCCGTTGCATTGAGTTTGAGAAGAAGTTGAGGCGCGGCCTCAAGTTGAAAATTGTGGGGTCTATGTTTCGGGATTATGGGCGACTGGTTGATCTTGACTCATCTTGAGATTATGATGCAGAAGAGGAGGAAGGCGAAAGGCTCCAAGAGGAGTCGGGATGGGCGGGTGATAGTAGGAGACAGAGGGGTTATAACCCTCGGCAGATCTCGTGGTGGAGTTTCTAGGTCGACTTTCCAGTCTGAGTCACGAGCTCGGGAGGGCAATCAAGGAGAGTTTACTTGTTACAAGTGTGGCGGTAGGGTCACAAGGCTTGATTTGCCATGAAGTGAGGTCGAGGTGCATCTTCTTGACCCACAGGTCGAGTTTGGGCAGGGCAGCCCTTGTCTGTTATCTCAGTGTGGACCTGGGCACTGAAGAGGTTCTCGCCCAGTTGAGTGCCACTTTAGGCGTCTGGTTCTAAGCAGGCAGGATTTCAACCGGCTCAGGCAGCGAGCCTCGAGGCCAATCCGAGCCGTCATCCCAACAAGATCTGGCGATCATATGCTCCTAGGGATGAGCAGTGGA
The DNA here is from genome assembly GCA_025200525.1 of Camellia lanceoleosa. Lineage (NCBI taxonomy): Eukaryota > Viridiplantae > Streptophyta > Magnoliopsida > Ericales > Theaceae > Camellia > Camellia lanceoleosa. Next base: position 251,680 of record JANUSC010000166.1, on the reverse strand, counting down.
CCCGAGGTCCTCTGGTAGCGTGTATCTTGTTGCTGCAGATTTAGTACCAGCTCCATCGGTAGTGAGAGGTACCTTCTTGTTTTACCTTCGGTTGCTAGAGTGTTGATTGACACGGGTGCATCTCATTCTTTGTATCTCTTTGCATTTGCATCTGTGTTGGAATTGGAGTTAGCACTTTTAGCATCTCCTATTTGCGTTGTGTCACCTATTGGGGTGAGCTAATTTTGAAACGGATGTAGAGGTTGTGATATAGAGGTTCGACGATCATCGACTTCCGTTTCCATTTGTAGTTATGCCCATGAAGGGCTTTGATGTTATTTTAGGTATGGGTAGTTATCGTCATACCTCAGTGATTGATTGCTACCGCCAGAGGGTTACTTGTTGTACCGTGAGCGGGGAGTGTTTCTATTTCTTGGGAGACCGGGTTGGTAGTGTTGTACCACCGGGGTATGGCCCGCGAGGGCAGAGTGAGCTTAGTGGTCTACTCGCTACATTTGAGAGTGGTGAGTGTGATGAGACCCAGATTGAGTTGCCAAGGGTAGTTTGTGAGTACTCGGACGTCTTTCCCGAGGATCTTATTGATTTGCCACCCCACCGAGAGATAGAGTTCTCTATTGATTTAGTGCTCGGCACGGCGCCGATTTCTATGGCACCTTATCGTTTTGCCCCAGCAGAGTTGATTGAGTTGAAAGTTCAGCTCCAAGAATTGTTAGATAAGGGCCGTTAAGCCTAGTGTATCGCTGGGGAGCACCGGCCCTCTTTGCTAAAAAGAAAGCGGTGCCTTGAGGTTGTGTATCGACTAGGAAGTTAAATCAGACTACGGTTAAGAATAAATACCCTATGCCCGTATAGATGATTTGTTTGACCAGTTAAAGGGTTCGTTGTTTCTCTAAAATAGACTTGAGATCGGGTTACCACCGGTTGAGGGTCGAGAGGAGGATATTCGAAAGGCGGCATTCCGTCTGCAGGTATGGCCATTATGAGTTCTGGTGATGCCATTTGGGCTCACCAATGCAGCGATCTTTATGGACTTGATGAACCGGATCTTCAGAATTCTTGGATCGTTTTGTGGTCGTTTTGTGGGCGACATTCTTATCTATTCACCCTCGGAGGAGCACGAGGAACACTTGAGAGTGGTGCTTGAGTTGCTTAGAGCCCATAGGTTTGTATGCCAAGTTTGGGAAGTCTGAGTTCGGCTAAAAAGTCAAGTTCTTAGGCCATGTGGTTTCGGGAAGGTGTCTGTTGATACATCCAAGGCGGCGATGCAAGATTGGTATGACCTAAGAGTGTGTTTGAGATCCATGATTTTAGGATTGGTGGGTATTATCGTCGGTTTGTGAAAGATTTCTCGAGTTGGCTTCACCGTGACTAGATTGACTCGGCAAGGAGTCAAATCGTATGGAGTGAGACTTGTGAAAAGTCGTTTGAGAGTTGAAAGTTAGATTGACCACCGCCGGTCTTGATTATTAGGAGAGAGGGTTGGGTTATGCATCTATTGTGATGCCTCACGAGAGGGTTTGGGTTGTGTGTTGATGCAGAAGGAAAGTGGTAGCTTATGGCTCACGCGTCGGTTGAAAATACACGAGAAGAATTACCCTACACATGACCTAGAGTTAGTGGTTATGATCTTTTCTTTGAAAATCTGGAGGCACTACCTTTATGGTGAGAGATTCGAGGTGTTCTCGGATCATAAGAGTCTGAAATATCTGTTTTCACAGAAAGACTTGAATTTGAGGCAGAGGAGGTGGATGGAGTTTATAGAAGATTACGACTTCGAGTTGCATTATCACCCTGGGAAGGCCAATGTTGTGGCCGATGCTCTTAGTAGGAAATCCAATAGTGATGTAGCTTGTGAAGCCATCAGAGTGGGAGATGTTGGGGGCACTTGGCGAGTTTGACTTGCTTCGGCGAATCCGTTGAGGCTGCGACATTGTTTTTACATTGACCCTACTCTTGTGACTCGAGTATTAGAGGCACAGAGGGGTGACCTTGAGGTAGAATCCCTTAGAGAGAAGATCGCCAGTGGGAAGGTAAAGAAGGGTTTGACGGTGTATCCCGACCTGAGTGTGAGATACCGAGACCGTTTGTTTGTGCCGGAGTCTTGCCGAGAGGAAGTACTCTGAGAGTTTCATCATTCGCGCCTTGCGGTGCATCCGGGAGGCACTAAGATGTATCGGGATTTGAGTCGCCAGTTTTGGTGGCGAGGCATGAAGAGAGATGTGGCAGTCTTCGTGTCTAAGTGCCTTACTTGTCAGCAAGTGAAGGCCGAGCATCGAGAGGCCAGGGTTTGTTGCAACCCTTGCCTATTAGAGTGGAAGTGGGAGCATGTCACTATGGACTTCGGTCTAGGTCATTCGTGGACTCAGTGGGGTAGTGTCGCTATTTGGGTGGTTGTAGACTGGTTGACTAAGTAGGCGCACTTTATCCCTATGCGCGTGTGAGATTCGGTAGACCATCTTGCCGACTTGTATATCCGGGACATAGTGAGATTACACGGGGTCCCAGTGACGATCGTCTCGGATAGAGATCCTCGTTTCTTTGCTAGGTTGTGGCGAGTTTGCGAGTGCTTTGGGCACTAAGTTGACCTTTAATGACTTATCACCCTCGGTGGCAGGCGATCCGGCGCACTATTCAGATCCTTGAGGATATGCTTGAGGTTGTGTCCTTGATTTGATGGGGCGTGGGAAAGGCACTTGCCATTGGTGGAGTTTGCCTACAACAACGATTATCGATCTAACATCGGTATGGCACCGTTTGAGGCCTTGTATGGCCGACCTTGTAGGTCTCCGGTTTGTTGGGCGAGGTGGGTGATACACCTTTGTTGGGTCCGGAGTTGGTTAGAGGCAGACGGAGAAAGTTGAGCTTATCCGTAGGAGGCTTATTCTGACCCAGTCGTCGAAATCTTATCTTGACGTAGGAGGAGACCGTTGGTGTTTGAGATAGGTGATCATGTCTTTCTGAAGATATCACCCAGGCGGGGATTGATGAGGTTTGGGAAGAGAGGAAAGTTATCCCCTCGGTTTATTGGTCCCTTTGAGATCCTTGAGAGGATTGGCGAGGTTGCTTACCGTCTTGCCTTGCCGCCACAGTTGTCCGGAGTTCATGACGTGTTTCATGTGAGTATGCTTCGGAAGTATGAGCCAGATCCATCACACGTGTTGGATTGGACCGATTTAGAGGTAGATGAGGATACCTCGTATGAGGAGAGACCGATTCGGGTCTTGGATAGGCGGGATCAAGTCCTGCGTGACAAGACCATCCCTTTGGTGAAGGTTTTGTGGAAGCATCACGGAGTGGAGGACGCCACTTGGGAACGTGAGTTGGAAGTCCGCGAGAAATATCCGGACTTGTTTGTTGATTTGTAGTCATGTAATGAGAACTTGTAATTTTGTTGAACTTTAAGAACATTGTATGTGTCTTAAGTTGTAAAACATGGTATATGTTTTGATTTAAGGAAGTAGTGTAAAACTTGCCTTAATGTGAGAATTGATTATAATATTGCATGTGTTGGCTATATTATAGAACTGGAAATGTATCATGAAATTTTGTTATGATATGATTTGTGAAACCATGTATATTGAGAATGGTTGGAAAGTGGAACAAGAAATGCATGTTATAGATACACTTGAAATATTTATATATGTGAAATGCCTCTTTAAATGAAATGGGTGACCGGTGATAGGTCGAATTGTTGAATGTTATAGTGTAACATTGTTTTGAATGGAGAAAAAGGCTTGCTTTTCAAAAACTTGTTTTTTTAATTTCGGGGACGAAATTCTTTAAGGGGGGGAGGTTATAGCGATCCCGGGTTTACCCCTTGTTGTATAGTGATCCGGACATGTGTCCGTGGATGTTGGTAGTGGATTGTTGTCTTGGTTACGTCCTTTCATATATTGTATTTGAGTTATAGGATGTGTTGGGCAGGTTTGTTTCAGGTTGGTTGTGTTTGGGAACCAAGGGTTCCGCCTGAAATTTTTGTCCTTCGCCGGCGAGGAGTTGGTCGCCGAGCGAGACTTGAGTTTTGTGTCTGGTCGAGCGAGTGGCTTCGGCTGAGCGAGCGATCGCGTCTGTCTTGGACTGAACACCATGACTTCGCTCGGCGAGCTTTTCTTCGCCAGCGATCTGGTTCGATCTTCGCCAGCGGCGGTTTGTCGCCGGCGTGCGTCTGGTTGCAGACCTGAAGGGTCGAGCTCCTGGCTCGAGCGAGCTTTTCTTCGCTCGAGCGAAGCCGGGTTGTTGGCTCGAGCGAGACCTTCTTGGCTCGAGCTACGGTTTTCTGTGTCTGGTCGCTCGAGCGACCAAGTCTTCGCTCGAGCGAGCCTGTTTATATCAGTGCGACAGCAGCGAGTTTTAAGTTAGATTTTTTATAACTTTTTGTCCAAATCTTCAAGATCTGAGAGCTTCTCTCTCTAACTTTACACTCTCTCTAAGGTTTGATCTATCTAGGATCATTTCCTTCCCATCTTGCTTTGTTAAAAAGGTAGAGGTTGTCGAGGGCTTCGATTTAATCTGAAAAAGTCGGTGTTTGGAGCACTTTGATTCTTGGGTTTTCATCTCCTTTTGGGCTTAAACTTTGAGGTAGGGATATCCTACTCCTCTTTATGGATTCTGTCTTTGAATTTTGACATTTTGATATGTTGGGGATAGTTGTGTAATTTTGGGAAAGTTTGGGGCTTTTATGCAATTTTATAAAAGTTTGGGGTTTTGTTTTAAATAAACCAATATGTATGGTTAGTACATAGAAATGAGATTAATGTGGAATCATTGATGAAAATGGAACCTTAGGGGTTAAATGTTAATTACGGAAGATGCTATAATTATATTGTTTAATTAATTGAGATAATTAATTGTGGAATTGAGATGTTGATTATATATATCCATTGTGCATTTATTTTCTGTTTAGAAATATCTGCTTAGGCTATCGGTGGAGGATAGTCTTGATTGTTGTAGACAATGCATGATGATTAGGTAAACTAAAACCAATCATTGAATTGTGTCATTGAGTATGACAGTTGAAGAATACATTAACTTTATGTATTGATTTGTGATGTGTATAATTGTTGTTTATATGCATTGTGTTGTGTTGGAGAAGATAGGGGATGTACTCCGCGGTTTAGGGGAAGATAGGGGATGTACCTCTAAACCGGATGTTGTTTGGGAGAAAATAGGGGATGGACTCCGTAGATAGAGCTCGTATGCTTGTCTTGGGAATGTGATATAGCTAGTACGCATATCTATGGAAGTAATGAAGTTGTAAGTGGTTAATATGAGTTTTTGTCTCATATGAGTTGTGTGGCCAGGTTCTGAGCCATGAGTTAAAATTGAGAATTTAAAGAAATTGGAGAGTGAATTGAATATAGACTTGAAAGTCTTGGAATTGTAATGTGTTATGAAAGAGTGTAAAAGTGTTGACCATCTATCAACTGTTAATCTTTTAGTCATCATTCATAACTGGTTTAGTATATTTCTACTGGGCTGTGGCTCACCCTATATGGGAACATCATTTTGTGCATACAAAAGATGCCACCTCCAAGGACATAGCTTGGGAGGCTAGGGGCGAAGGAACTTTTATTGTCTTTTTGATATATTACATGTAAATTCAAGCCAAGGGCTTAATGTGTAAATGAGTTAGCACTCTATCTTTTTGTAACCAAGTGTTAACTTGGAAAGCTGTAAGCCCTTAGGGCATTTGCTTTTGTTGTTAACATGTAATACTTGTGTAAGGAAACTTTGCTAATGGAAGAACGTGGATCTTTTGTTTATTAATGCATGTCTACATTGTGGGTTTTATGTTATTATTTTGAGGGCATTACAATAAGGATGAGACATCCATTTTCATGCTTCAGAGAGTTTTCAACACTTGTGGTAAAGAGCTTTATCTGAATAACAAGAAAAGTAAGAAAGAAACTCAAAATCAAGCTAACTATTAAAAGCTTAAACACACGACTCACCAAAGTTGTTAACAACTCCTCTTCCGTTCATGGAATAAGGATGAGAATCCATTTCCATGTTTTAAAAATGACCAGAAAGAGAGTTTTTCAACACTTTGACACAAAAGATATCACTTAGCTTCAAGGTAAACAATAATCTTATTAAAGTGAAAGATTTACAACTAGTTAATCAAACTTGTGGCAGGGTGGCTAAACTCTAACCCCCCATGACTACAAGGTTCCAATATACATAAAGAAAGCTATAAGGATCAAAGTAAAGCGATCAACTCAAATAGATTAGCCGCTATATCCTAAGCACGCCAAATCCGTGAGGACTTACAACAATACAATTTATTATATTCGAAGCATAAATTAAACATTAAACAGCCCATAAACACCAAAAAAACAGTGTTAAAACTAAGAGAAAGCAAGAAGAATAAGCTATAGTAATCAAGCCTAAGTAAGAGTGGCTAACCCCTCCACTTTTTTTAAGTTTTAATCACATATTTCAGCCCCTCAAAACAACTCAAAAACAGTGTGTAAAACAAGAAAAAGAGAGGAAGAGCGTGAAAGAGAAGTAAAGAAAAAGATGCAAAGTTAAACCTCTTGAAAAGAGAGGTAAGTTCTTAGTTAACAAACTTGATTCCAAATAATCTCAAGTATCTGAAATAAGATTTCAAACTTCAACAAAAAGTTTCAAGTTTGAGCCTCAATGGTGTATCTATAGTGTATCTATATTCAAGAAGGTAGAAAGGTGCTTTAGATTGCCTTTTAAACTCTTGGAAAATTTTGTTCAACCTCTAAAACATGAAGGGAAGGGCTGTATTTATAGATTTTTGAAACGTTTTGATCGTAAATATCTTCAAAAAGGAAAGATGGCCGAAATCTCGTGCAAGGGAGGAGCCTGCTGTAGCAAAAATATCTATTGCGTTGAACATGGCCGGCTGCCCAAGAGGATGTACGGTCGGCCCAAAAAATGTGGCATGCCGACCATTTTTTGGTCTTGCTGCCTTTTGAGTAGTCAGGCTAGAAAAACAAGTTTTGGTCCAAATGGGTTACAAGGTTTGGGTTTGAAGCTCAAAACTGAATTCCTTTACTGAAAATTCGAAAGATTACACAATATAACATGTTATCATCAGGTGTTCAGAATGAAGTGCCCAAGTCTCACTACAACAATCTGCACCTTTGGCGACTACTTTTGGCTACTAAAACATTTTTAGTCGCCAAAAAATGGACCTTTACCGACAAATTTTCCTATTGGTCGGCAATGATTTAACTTTTAGCTACTAAAGTTTTCTAGTAGCCATATGTTAATTATTGGCGACTAAAATAATATTTAGTCGCTAAACATATGTCAATAGGCGACTAAAAAAGTTTTTGTTGGCATTTGTTTACATTTTAGGCTACTAATTATGGTTTTAGTCGGCGTACATAGCCTTTTGCCGACAAAATTTTTGTTAGTCGCCAAAAATAGGCTTATTTATTGCAACCATCAGTGACCAAAAAAATGTAGTCGTAGATGGGTAGTTATTACCGATAAAAACATTTTTAGTAGCCAATATTAAACAAACAACTACAAACTTTTAGTAGCTATTGATTACATTTGCCGACAAAATTTTATTTAGTCGCTAAAGGGCCCAAATTTTTTTTAGAGGGAAATATTGGCGCCCTTCCCTCTTATTTCTTTCACATAGATCTTTTCTCTGTTCTATCTCACAAACACACACAGACTAGTACACTAAACCAGACGCACGCTCACTGACAGTTACTACCTCACCGTCGCTGGCCACCGCCGCACGTCGCCACCACCACAAATCGCCAACTCCACTGCCGCAAATCACAGGTTCTTGTCCCTCTCTCTTTGTCGCTCTCGGTCCTCTCCCTCTCTGTCGATCTGGGCCTCTCTCTCTCTCTGTGCCTTCCCCTATTTCCCCATCTCTCACACTTCATCTAAGGTTTATATGATTTTTTTAGTTTAATTTTGTGTTGATTTCGTAAATGGGTTTGGTTGAATTGTTTGATTTCTATGAAATTATGTTATTCTTGATGTCCAAAATTTGTTTGATTTTTGTTTGATTTCTATGAAATTAGTTTTATGAATTTTAGTTTTATTGGTTTGAATTGTTTTATGGGTTATTCGTGATGTCCAATGGTTGGGGTACCCAAATGGTTGGACCAGTTGACCGATGCTAAGTTTATAGACGAGATATGAGAGGTTGGTATGAGAGCTAAGGAGGATGAGAAAGGGGTTGTGAGGAGAGAATAGATCATGTCTTGTTTGAAGCAAGTCATTGATGAATTTGTGGAGCGATTAAAGTATAGTAGTAATAAGAAAGGATTGGTCAAAGACGTCACCAATGGCCATTGCTATTTGGGTTTGATCTAGAAAAAACCACAAGAAAAATCTGTGTAAAAAGCCTAGTTTTTGGCCTGCTGACAAAGTGTTTGATTTTTGTTTTGTGTGAGATTTAACAAGCTTTTAAGAAATGGGTTGTTGGTTATTTGGAATTTAGTATCTAAGTTGCATGTGTTTGGTGATCAAAATGATTATTTACATGGTATTTGCTTAATTACTTCTATCAAGTTGGAGGAGATAGTGTCTGAATTCCATTATCAAGTTCTTAGGATTATTGTTTATAGTGTTAGAAATGGGAAAGCACTTATGGAGTGAATCCGAAAATGAGCTAGTTGAGGTTAATTGTCCAAGCTGCATGTGGGGAATAATTCATGCTCTTGATTGGCATAACAGCGTCAAGAAGATGCTACCCCACAAAAAGCATAATGGACCAAAACAAACAAAAGGTAAGCAGTATATATTTCCACAGTGTGTCTCTTTCTTTCTTCTTCATTTCTAGCAGAAACTTTGGCAGTTCTATTTACTGTGGAATTTGCATATGCAGTTTACTTTTGCAACCATTCATCAAGAAACGTTCACAATCCAGTGAGCATACAACGAATAGATTTACTAATCTCTCTTTTAATGAAATTAACTATAATTCGTAACCTTTGCTGATAGCTTGGTTGTTTCTTCTACTTACAACGGTTGTGTTTGGTGAATTTTCTCATTCTTTTTTTACCTCTCCTTTGTTTTATGTAGATAAATGTTAAAAGAATTTTCATGTCCACCTCAGTTTCCTTCTGATGCTAAGTCATTGATACGTAAGATCCTTGATCCCAACCCTAAAATTGTGAGTATGAAGATCCCATCTATTCTATTGCAGGAACCATAAATTTGGAGTCCTTGATGAGTGCATCCAAGTATGCAACTAAATCTCTCATTATTTTGTTCTTAGAAAAAAAAAAAAAAAAAGGCTTACCCATAATTTCAGCATATCATACTAATTTTGAAATAAGTTTTTTTTTTTTTTTTTTTTAAGCTTGCAAATGACTTGGGCATCACATTTGTTTCTTTTTCTCAGGTAATTTGTTATCCATAATTTCACTATGTGTGTAGGGCATGTATATATATGTGTGTGCATTTCATAGCTATGTCACCAAAAACATCCCAGCTACCTACGTCATCCCACCGGAAATCTTTTCTAAATTTGGTAATATCTAGAGAGAGGAAAGAAACCTACTTCAGTTCTCTACTGTTGCATTTTTTTAATTATCTTTTGGTGTGTCTATATTTTTATGGATTCATTCTTGAAAGTCTTTAGCTTCCTGCAACTTGGGGAAGGTGTTGGTGTTGCAAGGATTTCTATGCTACTCTTTGGCACTTTTCTGTACTTATACCTGGTTCATAGCTAGTTAAGATTCAAATTGTTGATCATAGAGGTATTGAAAGAAATTTTCAAAATGTATTGTGCTTGGTCAATATTGTTGTTGGCTGCTTTGGCATGGTGCCTGGTCTTTGTGGGTAGCTAACTAAACATTTTTTTTTTCCTTTTGTAATGCTTTGGTCTGGTGATACAATTATTTTCTTTCCTAATGCTTGCTTATAGTTATATTGGCTAAGAATTTTTAGTAACGTACCTTGGTTGTATCCAGAATTTTTAGTAACGTACCTTTGCTGAAGAGCAAGAGGAAAATATGGCAAATATGATGATAAGGCCCATAAAAGTTTAGCAAATCCATTTCAGAATAATATGCAATGGTTACAAGATAAATGAATTATGAAAGTTCACAAGATAGTTAATATTATATGTTCATACTCTTAGAAATATGAATTAGTTTGAGATACCTATACCATGTATAAATACAAAAAATAAGTACTCCAACTACAATGCGACCCCCAAAACTGTTCTTTCATTGAAAGCTTTGGAATTTGCTTAGGGTTTAGGGTTTTGCTTGTACTTCCAATTCATACAATAAAATTTATAGAATTTAATAACAATTTTTCATGTCTTTGCCTCAATCTATTATTCTTAGCCAATGATAGGGTAATATGACTTTATTCCTAGCCAATGATAGGGCCATATGCTTCGTTGCTGGTTTAACTTTTACACTTTTGGTACATTCAAATGTTGATTTCATTCCTACATTTTGGTTGAAACAGTTTCTAATTCTTGAATTCTGGGCTTAATTTAGATTTTTGGATATATTTCGTTGCCCAACCTTTGTAATATTGCTCTATGATTGGACACAGAATCTAAAATTTTCATTCCTACTTATTAATGTTCTGTTATCATATTGTCTCATTGGTTTTGCTGAAGTGGCTAGCTGCATTTGCCTTCCATTATTTTTACCCATTGTGTACTTCGGGTCACATGTAACATACAATTACAAGGGTGTTGTGCAATACACTACAAATTTATTTATATGCTCAAACTAGTATAAAAATGATGTCATGTAGGTTTGCACTTTTACTATTTCGTCACATCAAGAATTGTATATGGTTGATTAAGTATTAGTATGACTGGGATTTGTGAACAATGTGATGGTAGGTGTTTTCTTACAATGAGCACCAATTAAGATAGTTCCACTTTGGTAGGTAAATTTCTTCCATTTCATTCATGAGACTGACAATTGCTTATGAACAATTATATGCAAAGTGGCATGCTTTTCTATGGAGAAACATTTCTTCAATCATGTTGGGTCTAACAAATGCTTTGGGCATGCCAATGTTAAATTGTGCTAGTATAACATATAGCTTAAAGTAATTTTGTTAATGAAGCTACTCAATTTTATTATTCTAACAACTTTATGCACCTCCTACCTATTGAATGAAATTTGCAGACTGAATGGCGTGGTCAATTGTGGTGCACAACATGAGTACATATATAAGAGAACAATGCTACTGACTGAGCAAGTTAGAGTGAGCAAAGGAAGCCCAATTATTACTTGTCTTCTAGAAGGTCCAAGTGGCAGGTAAAAATGCATTCGTTTCTTGTCCTCATTAGCTAATGATCATTTTCTAAATCTTGTTTGTTTTGGACAATGGTATGACTGCAATGGCAGCTACTGTTGGTATTGACAACGATTTTCCCTTTGTCAAGATAGTAAGTAATCCTCATAGCCTGCCTCCCTGCTTCTCTTTCTCTCTCATGTTTTTAAATTCTACTTTTTTCTCTATGAAAGACATTAGCTGAAACAATGATTGGGCTTAGTGAAAACAGTAAATGTGCTCAGATTGTGAAGGTATTTGAGGATGCTTATAAGTCACCATTAAGCATTATTATCCTAGATGACATTGAGAGGTAACTTCAGCTTATTCTAAGTATGTGTTCTGCAATATGTTTGTCCTTACATTCTATTGGTAATCAGCCTTTTCAATATTCATTAATGTAGGCTACTGAAGTATATTGCAATTGGACCTTTGTTTTCTAATTTGATTTCTCAAACATTGATGGTCCTTCTCAAAAGGCTTCCTCCTAAGGTTTTTCCTTTATTCCATTTCTGTAGTGGCTGAGTTATTATTATGGTTAAGTTGCATTTATTTCATTGAACTTTAGCATGCGATAAGGGGGAGAAAATGGGAAACAACCCCTAAACCACCGTACGGATGTCACGGCCACCTTCTCCATGACAAATAGGACCTATCACAATAGAAAGAATGTCATTAGCACACGTAGTTAGGGAGTTAGAGCCGAAAATGCATTAAACTTAACCGAAAAATGTTAAGGGGGTGAAAATGCGAATCAGCCCCCGAACCATCGTATGGATGTCACGGGCATCTTCCCTATGATGAATACGACCTGTGACAACGGACAGAATGTAATTAACACGTTTAGGTTGGGAGTTAGAGCCGAAAACGCCTTAAACTTAACCGAAAAAACGTGTTAAGAGGGCGAAAATGCAAAACAGCCCCCGAATCACCGTACGGATGTCACGGCCACCTTTCCCATCACAAATAGGACCTGTGACAATAGAAGGAATGTAATTAGCACACGTAGTTTGGGAGTTAGAGCCGAAATGTATTAAACTTAATCGAAAAAGGGCGTTAAGGGGGTGAAAATGCGAATCGGTCCCCGAACCACCGCACAGATGTCACGGTCACCTTCCCCGTCACAAATAGGACCTGTGACAACAGACGGAATGTAATTAGCACGTGTAGGTTGGGAGTTAGAGCCAAAAACACCTTAAACTTAACCCAAAAAGGGCATTAAGGAGGTGAAAATACGAAACAGCTTCCAAACCAGTGTACATATGTCACGGCCACCTTCCCTATGGAAAATAGGACCTGTCACAATAGACAGAATGTAATTAACACGTTTAGGTTGGGAGTTAGAGCCGAAAACCCCTTAAACTTAACCGAAAAAGGGCACTAAGGGGGCGAAAGTGCGAAACAGGCCCCGAATCACCGTACGGATGTCACGGCCACCTTCTCCATCACTAATAGGACCTGTGACAACAGATGGAATGTAATTAGCACACATAGTTTGGGAGTTAGAGCCGAAAATGCATTAAACTTAACCAAAAAAGGGCGTTAAGGGAGCGAAAATGCAAATCAGCCCCCGAAGGACCGTACAGATGTCACGGCCACCTTCCCCATAGCAAATAGGACTTGTGCCAATAGACAGAATCTAATTAGCACACGTATTTTGGGAGTTAGAGTCGAAAATGTATTAAACTTACCTGAAAAAGGGCGTTAAGGGGGCGAAAATGTGAATCAGCCCCCGAACCACCGTACGGATGTCACGGCCACCTACCCCATCACAAATAAGACTTGTGACAACAGACATAATGTAATTAGCACACATATTTTGGGAGTTAGAGCCAAAAATGCATTAAACTTAACTGAAAAAGGGCGTTAAGGGGGCGAAAATGAGAATCAGCCCCCAAACGACCATACAGATGTCACGACCACCTTCCTTATCAGAAATAGGACCTGTGATAATAGAAGGAATGTAATTAGCATGTGTAGGTTCGGAGTTAGAGCTAAAAACGCCTTAAACTTAATCGAAAAAGAGGCATTAATGGGGAGAAAATGCAAAATAGCTTCCGAACTAGCCTACAAATGTCACGGCCACCTTTCCCATGGAAAGTAGGACCTATTACAATAGACGGAATGTAATTAGCACATTTAGGTTGAAAGTTAGAGCTGAAAACGCCTTAAATTTAATTGAAAAAGGGTGTTAGGGGGGGCAAAAATGCGAATCAGCCTTGAACCACCGTACAGATGCCATGGTCACCTTCCCCATAACAAATAGGGCCTATGACAATAGACGAAATGCAATTAGCACGTGTAGATTGGAAGTTAGAGCCAAAAACGCATTAAGCTTAACTGAAAAAGGGCATTAAGGGAGCGTAAAAGTGAAACAGCCCGGAACCACTATTGGGATGTCATGCCCAGCTTCTCCATAACATATAGGACTTGTGACAACAAATGGAATGTCATTAGCACACGTAGTTTGGGAGTTAGAGTCAGAAACGACTTAAACTTATTCGAAAAAGAGAGAGTTTGACATCCAATAAATTTTTAACATTTTCATTGTAAATGATGCCATTATTTCATCATACACAGTGGTCATTTTGGTGGAAACGTATTAAGAAAGCATGATATGGTTATAGAGATAACCCTGTGGATTACTCAATCATTTTACTTTGATTAGGAAAATGAGAATGAAGAAGAGTTAAAATAAATTTACCACAAAAACATTCTACTCATATAAATTTATTTTATGAAAAGGTATGCTCCTAGAAATTGTATTATTTGTAAATTGGAATCAAGTGTAGAATAAATCTTTCATGATACATACATATGATTGTATTTCGAAAAAAGGTTTTTATAGATCGTTCTACCTTAAATGCATGTTATTACAACCTTTTTCCTATGTCTGAATGAATTGATATTTTGTAATGGGTGCAATTGTTTTTTTATTTTTTGTAGTTGGCTTTTGGCGTGGACTTGTGGATAGTCTACATTTTTGTTTATGGAGGACACTTGACACTTTTATATAATCCTGCTAACTATGTCTTCCTCTGCTTTTGTGAATATTAGCATTATTGATACATATAACTTTTGTAATCCAACTAATAGTTGCTAGTGTAGCATATAGATCACCTTTTGTCGTGGTACAGATTACGATGGTAAGTTGTACCACACCAAATGGCCATATCGCATGGTAGTAAATATATATTTTTGTATATGGCGGGTTGAATTTTTGTATGGAAATATAATTTTAGTTTGGACAATAGTTGGTTTGTATAGAATATATACATTTAAAGTTATTTATTTTTGGATGGTTGGAAGTAATATGGACTGTGGCATGATTGATAATTTTACGTTGTGAAATGATGGATAATATATGTATTGTTTTATTTTGTTTATATACGTATTACAGGTTGCATGAGATGTAGACAAGTTGTGAATAAATTATAATTTTGCAACGAAACATAAGAGTATGTTTTTGGTGACTAAATTGTTAGTAGCTAAAAAAAAAAAAAAAAATCGGAAAATAGTTTTGGCTACTAAAAGTTTAGTAGACAAAAAAAAAACAATCAAACATTTGGCTACTAAAAGTTTAGTAGCCAAAAAAAAACAATCAAACATATGGCGACCAAAATATGTCGTAGCTACAAAAAATAAGCTGAAGAAATTTAAAAAAAAAAAAAAAAAAAAAAAAAACTTTTGGCGACTAAAACTGTAGTACCAAAAAAATGCGAGACTTTAGGTGACCAAATGTTTAGTAGCCAAAACACAAAATATTTGCCGACTAAAATCTTAGTAGCTAAAAACATAAGACTTTAGGCGACTAAACCTTTAGTAGGCCAAAATTTTTTTGACTTTAGGAGACTAAAATTTAGTAGCCAAAACATTGTTCTTTACTTTAGGCTACTAATATATTAGTAGCTAAAACTCTTTTCCGCGACTAAATGATTAGTTGTTAAAAATAACTGAACTTTTAGTGACAAAAAAATTAATTGCCAAAAATATGATATTTAATTTTATTTCAAACCTTTTGGCGACTAAAAACTTAGTCGGCAATGTAGTACATTTGGTGACTAAAATAATTTTAGTCACCAATGATCTTTCCCGACAATTCTTCCCTGACTAATTCTGCGACCAAATATTTTTGTCGCTAAAAGTCTTTGGCGACTAAAAATTTAGTCGCTAAAATTAAAAATTCTTGTAGTGTCTTAAGAGCAGTCAAAATGGGATGTCTATAAACAAATTGACAGTTGTTAATGTATAAACCCCAATAAAATAGTTTTTTCTTGTGAGAAGGACACAGAGAGCACAAAACTATATTTGTACTAAGGAACTTACCCATTTTGATTTAGGGGCTGGCTTCCCTTTAGTCCATGATCGGACTAGAGGGTACTGTTGGGCTCGTGGGGGCTCATTACAAGTCCCGTTTTGATAATCTGAACCATTCAATATGTAGAACTCGTCGAGTACTATATGCTAATAAAAAAAAACGTTGATCGGATATCGATAACTACGTGATCAAATCAGTTTTGTATAAAACAAAATGGACGGTGAAAAAATAACCAAGTAACAAAAATCTGATCCGATGAGATAGTTATCGATATCCGATTAACGTGATTTTTTACAAGTATATAGTACTCGACGAGTTTTACACATTGAACTATTCGAATTATCGAAATGGAACCCGTGATGAGCCCCACAAACCCAATAATACTCTCTAACCCGATCACAGACTAGAGGGAAGCCCAACCCTTGATTTATTTGTGAGATTGAGGAGATTCACGTCGTGTATTAGGAATGATAGCGGGGTAGGGATCACACTCCCCGTCCCCAATCCCCTATCCCCGATGGTCGAATTTCCCATGTCCTCGATCCCCGGCAGGGAACCTATCACCGCCCCCTGCCCCCTAACAGGGATCGGGTTTCCCTGACCACGAACATTCCCCGGCCAAAAAAAAAAAGAAAAACTCTTCAAAAAATACAACAATTCATCATCAACAACAACATCAACATCATTATCAACGACAACATCATCAAGAACAAAAGCAAAAAGCCTTCATCAACCACAATATCAACATCATCATCTTTATCAACAACAACATCTTCATCAACAACATCATCTTCATCTTCATCTTCATCTTCATCTTCATCATTTTCAGATCTGAAGAACAAAAGCAAAAAACCTCGTCCTTGAGAGTGAGAGAGAGAGATAGAGTAACTAGAGATGAGAAGATACCGTGAGAAGGGGGAAAGAGCTGATGCTAGTAAGAGAGAGAGGAGGAGCCGACGCCGACGCGAGAGAGAGAAGCGGTGGTGAAAGAGCAAAAAGAGGAGCGGCGGTCGTATGTGAGAGACTCTACCGACGCTAAGAGAGAGGAACGGCGATGAGGGTGGAGTGGTGGTCATGTGTGAGAAAGAGAGAGAGGAAGGCGATAGAGAGAAAGGAGAGGTTATTTTGTGTGTGACAGTGTGAGTCACCAAACCCTAAATACACACACACACACACATATATATATATAAATCGGGGGCTAAACGAGGTGGGGGCAGCGGCGAGGTCGGGCCGGGGCTAGAAAATGTATCACCGTCCTCGGCCCGAATATCATTAGGGATTTATTTTTTAATACCATTCCTGGCCCGTCGGGAGTATTTTTTTGGGAAAAACCGCTCAATTTCGGGGTCGGGGGGTTGGGTCCCCGACGGGCCGAGTTCAAATTGTCATCCCTATCGTGTACTATATAGATCTCACGTTGATCATGTGAGATGTGATACTCTATTGTTTGTTGATTTGAAAGGCTTGCAATGTAGGACCTCCAATATGAAGAGACTTGGATGTATAGGATTACTTTTTATGTTTGCTTTTCAAATTGAGTTCACATGCATTACGTGACTTTCTACTCTAACATCTTTCACACATAAATATAGTGAATAATTTTCTTCAATAATGCTATATTTATCATATTTTAATATCATATTATATTAGATTTATTTATGAATTATATATGTTGTGGTTGTTTTTTTCGTAATATGTACTATGTTTTTTTAGTTGATGACATATTCATAGAATGATAGTAAAATTTTATTCTGTTAAAGTTATATTTTTTTAATTGTTTATTAATAATTATTGTGATTATGGTAGTTAATGATGATGATGGTGTTTCACTATTTAAAAATTAAAATTTTATAGTAAATTTTATTGTGAATCAAAGTAAAATTTTACTATGAAAACAAAGTAAAATTTTACTGTTTATATTAATTTTGATGGTAAAAATTTGATTTTTTTAAAAGAATTTCATAATTAACCTGAATCATGTTTAATAAATCTTGATGAGAGCATTTCAAAATTATTCACTATGTTTGGTTCCCTTTTTTTTTTTGAATTATTTTTCCAAAAAGTGATTGGAAAACTTTATTTTGAAAAAGGATCTTTGTTTGGTTTTCAAAAAAATTACATCATTGCAATTACAAGTTTCCCTCCAATTTAAGGACAGAGATAATTTTTTTTTTTTTTTTTTTAAATTTGTCATGTCAAAAAATACTCCCATGTTAGTTTTATATGTATATATGTGTGTGTGTGTGTAAAAACATAATTTGGTATATAGCCATTTATGATTACATATCCTATCATTAATTATGTGACTTTATCATAAAATTTTCACTCATTTCAACTAAAGAAAATGTAATTTTTTTTTTCCAAATTGGCATTAAAAAAATTCTTACATAGAATTAAATTTTCATAAATGTTATGCAGAAAATTTATTTTATCACACAATATCGTAACATTAACACAAACATGTGTAACATCATCTGAAATTGGCATAACAAAATGTCCAAATTTTTTGTACTTCATGTTACAAAAGTTTGTAAGTTAGTTACGATATTTTTTTAATGTCAATTTGTATGAAAATTACATTTTCTGTAGTTAAAATGAGTGCAAATTTTATGATAAAGTCACACATTTAATGATAGGATATGTATCCATAAATGGCTACCTACCAAATTATGTTTTCATATATATATATATAGCATGTGCACACACACATATATATATAACTAAGATGAGAGTATTTTTTTGTGTGATAATTTTTTTTTTTAAATTGTCTATCTCCTTAAATTAGAGGAAAACTTAAATTTTGAAAAATGTCTCTTTCCTTAAATTGTCTCTCTCCTCAGCCTATCGTCATTTTGAAAAGTATGTTTAGTTTCATGAATAACCAAACAAGTATTCTAAATTTTTAAAAAATAAAATTTAAAAAACAATAACCAAACAAAGTGATTAATTTCATTAAAAATAGATATGTAAATTGAAAGTTATGACATTTTAAAGGTTTAAAATAATATTCAAATGAAATTTTTATTGAACGTGGTTGACGAATCAAGCGCACTAACTAAAAGGGTAATTTGGGTTAAAATGTTATATTCTAATGTTAAAGGACTTTTGCAGGAATTTCCTTTGTCAATATCCTTATGCCATTGAAAATTTGTACGGAGGGGTTTTCATCAAATCTCCCTAAAGGATAATTGTACAAAAAAATCAATTTTTATTAAAATGTTATTAAACATATGCATAAATTAATGGGAGCTTTTTTCATAAATCCATCTTTAATTACTTATGTTCCATTCAACCCATATTTTTTTTGACTATTCCATTAGGTCCTATATGAGATAAGAAGACCAAAATACCCTTTTCATCTACTTATATTCTATTTAGTTCATATTTTTTTCTTATGTTTCAATAAGTCCTATGGGTAACATAATTACCAAAATATCCCTAATGTATCTACTTATATTCTATTTAGTTCATATTATTTTCTTATGTTTCAATAAGTCCTATGTGTGACATAATTACCAAAATACCCCTAATGTGAATGTTCACACCGTCAATGTGAATGTTCATATCGTCAATGTGTAGGGGCCCGGCCCGTGTACAATGTGAATATTCACATTGACATGTTAACAATCACATTGATAGGAGTGTAAAATTAGCTCGCGGCCCGGGGGCAAGCCCGGTCCAGCCCGTGACAATGTGAATATTCACATTGACATATTAACATTCACATTGATAAGGTATAAAATTGGCCGCTGCCCAAGCTTGGCGTGCCGGCAGGAAACCGGCTCGTGTCAATGTGAATATTCACATTGACATATTAACATTCACATTGATAGGAGTGTAAAATTAGCCCGCGGCCCGTGGGAGGCCCGAAGCTCGCCTGCTGCCCGGGGCGGGCCTAGCCCGGCCCGTGACAATGTGAATATTCACATTGACATGTTAACATTCACATTGATAAGAGTGTAAAATTGACTCAAGGCGGCAGGCGTCTGACCCGTGACAATGTCAATATTCATATTGACATATTAACATTCACATTGATAAGAGTGTAAAATTAGCCCACGGCCCATGGGAGGCCCGAAGCCTGCCCGCTGCCCTGGACGGGCCCGGCTCGGCCCGTAACAATGTGAATATTCACATTGACATATTAACATTCACATTAATAGGAGTGTAAAATTGGCCCGCGGCCTGAAGACGACAGCCTCGGGTCGGGCTAGTGGGCCTGGGCCTAGGCTCGAGCTTAGGCCAAGCTTGGGCGGGCCTGGCCATTTTTCTTTTTAATTTTTTTTATCAAAATTTTATTATTTTCCACAAAAAAAGACATTGTGCCTCAGGTGGGCTGGGCCTTGGACCGAGCCTTGAATAGGCCTTAAGCGGGCCGATGGGCCGGGCCGGGCTTCAAAGTAATGGCCTAGGCCCTAGCCTAGGGTCTCGGACATGCTCAGGCCCGGACCCAAACGACCCTGCCCCGGGCCATGGGTGGGCTTCGAGCAGCCCACAGGCCGCGGGCTAATTCTACATTCCTATCAATGTGCATGTTAACATGTCAATGTAAATATTCACATTGTCAACGGGCCGGGCCGGGCCTACCCTGGGCCGAGGGTGAGCTTCGGGCAGCGGACAAATTTTACACTCCTATCAATGTTAATGTTAACATGTCAATCTGAATATTCACATTGTCACGGGTCGAGCCAAGCCTCGACTCTGAAACAAGCTTTGGTCGCCCACTGAGCCAATTTTACACTCTTATCAATGTGAATGTTAACATGTTAATGTGAATATTCACATTGTCAATGTGAATATTCACATTTTCAACGGGGCGGGCCGGGCCCGCCCCGTTCCGCGGGCGGGCTTTTGGCCACCCATGGGCCGCGAGCCAATTTTATACTTTTATCAATGTGAACGTTAACATATTAATGTGAATATTCACATTGTCAACAGGCCGGGCCGGGCATCCCCGGGCCGCCCACAGGCCGTGGGAGGGTTTCGAGCAACCACGAGGCGCAGGCTAATTTTATACTCTTATCAATGTGAATGTTAATATGTCAATGTGAATATTCACATTGTCAACAGGCCGGACCAGGCCCGCCCCGGGTTGCCTACGGGCCATGGGCGGGTTTTGGGTAGCCACGGGGCGCAGGCTAATTTTATACTCTTATCATTGTGAATATTAACATGTCAATATGAATATTCACATTGTCAGCGGGCCGAGCGCGCCCACGGGACGCGGGCTAATTTTACACTCCTATCAATGTGAATGTTAACATGTCTTCACATTGTTAATGGGCCAGGCAGGGCCCGCCCCGGGCCGCGGGCAGGCTTTTGGCCGCCCACGAGACGCTGGCCAATTTTATACTCTTATCAATGTGAATATTCACATTGTCAACGGGCCGGGCCGGCCCCAAGCCGCGGGCGGACTTTTGGCTACCCATGGGCCGCGGACTAATTTTATACTCTTATTAATGTGAATATTAACATGTCAACATGAATATTCACATTGTCAACGGCCCGGACCGGGCCTGCCCTGGGCCGTCTATGGACTGCGGGTGGGTTTCGCGCCGCCACGGGACGCGGGCCAATTTTATACTCCTATTAATGTGAATGTTAACATGTCAATGTGAATATTCACATTGTCAACAATCGCCCATTGACGGGTTTCGGGCCGTCCACGGGCCAATTTTACATTCCTACCAATGTCAATTTTAAAATATGAATGTTCATATCATAAATTGCTAACCGTTCAAAAAATATTTATAAGGGTATCAAAATTAAATATAAGGGCATAAGTGTCCAAGAAAATAGTGTAAATCAAGAAAAAGGACTTTATGGAATAAAACTATACATACATGGGACTAAATAGGTTAAAAAATTCTTTCATGGACTTCTTGGGCTAAAACACTTCTAAATAGGATTTATCAATAATTTTTCCTAAATTAATCTTATTTTTAAAATAGATGAATAAAATAAAATGTAATTTTTTTATTTATTTATCAATATGTGTTGAAATTAATATTTTTGTTCCTGTAATTTTTATTACGAGATGAATAGTCCATATTATTATTATGGATAATATATATATATATATATATGAATAAATAAGGGACTAACCATTCCTGTATATAATTGACCTTTTATTTGGATTTGCCAGCTTGTTCTTCTGGTGGTGGTCAGTGGTGACATCAATTTAAAAATAAAAAAAAATTGACTAAAATATATAATAAATATATTATTTAAATTATTAAAATAGAATTCATAATAGATTTTCCTCTGCTATGTAAGATTAACTTTTAATTTGGGTTAGACGATCTTCTTATGCTAGTGGTCACGTATAAAAAATTCACTTTCCATTATTGTGTGGAGGAGACAAGATTCAAGAATGGGTGTTGAGCACAGTTCATGTGGTGCTACTACTGTGTTTTGTTTGTCTTCACAGGAGAAAAAATTCTTTTGTGTGGGAGACTCTGCATTTCATAGGATAGCTAGTGGAGGGAAATTATAGACTATATCTAAAAGAGGTATAATCATTTTGTAACTAAGTTTTTTGATATGAATATTAATTAATTGAGATATCTCTCACTAAATTATTTCTTATTTTTGATTGGGCTCATCATCAGTTATTCTGGACCGTAGAGGAACCAATGTATAATGAGAATAACTCATTTCTATATCACTATCTATTATATCATTTTATACGTTATTTTGTGGGTCTTATCTTAAATTCATATTAATGATTTAAACTATTTATTTCGTAAGTTCAACAATAAAGATTAATTGTACAAAAAAATCAATTTTTATCAAATATCACTAGACATATGCATAAATTAATCTTATTTTTGAAATGAATGACAACTATAATTATTTATTCTATAAAACAAAATGTGATTTGTTTATTTATTTATCAATATGTGTTGAAATTAATATTTTGTACAGATAATTTTTATTAAGAGATGAATAGTCCATATCACTATTACGAGTAATATATATATATAAATAGTGGGTGTTTGGGAAACGGGTTTTTATGTAGTTTTTTTAGTTGTAAGATATTATTGGATAAAAAATTTTTAGTGTTTGGGAAGATAGTTGGATTTTTTTGTAGTTAGATGTGATGCTTGTGAGAGAAAAGTGAAATGATTATGGAGTTAGATGTGATATTTTATTTAGATTTTTTTTTTTTTTTCAAAACCTTTGTCTTTTAGTGAAAAAAACTCAAAAAAAAATCTGGAAACCAAGTTCCCAAACACCACAAGGAAGTAACCATCTCCATATATAATTGACCTTTCATTTGGATTTGCCCGTCTTCCTCTGGCAGTGGTCACATAAAAAAAATCACTTTACATCATTGTGTGGAGGAGGCAGGATTGAGGAATGGGCGTTAAATCTACGATCATCTACTTCCATGACGGCAGGATTGAAATAAATGAATAAAACAAAATGTGATTTATTCATTTATTTATAAATATGCGTTAAAATTAATATTTTGTACCTCTAATTTTTGTTACGAGATGAACAGTCCATATTATTATTATGGATAATATATATATATATATGAATAAATAAGGAACTAACCAATCCCGTATATAATTGACCTTTTATTTGGATTTGCCAGCTTGTTCTTCTGGCGGTGGTCAGTGGTGACATCAATTTAAATTATTTTTTTATTAGTAAAATATATGATAAAATATATTATTTAAATTATTAAAATAGAACTCATAATAATTTTATAACACCCTTCAATTCAGATTATCCTCTTCTATGTATGATTAACTTTTAATTTTGGCTGGATGATCTTCTTCTGCTAGTGGTCACATATAACAAATTCACTTTTCATTATTGTGTGGAGGAGACAAGATTCAGGAATGGGTGTTGAACACAGTTCATGTGGTGCTACTACCGTGTTTTGTTTGTCTTCACGGGAGAAAAAGTTATTTTGAGTGGGAGACTGTGCATTTCATATGATAGCTAGTGGAGGGAAATTGTAGACAATATCTAAAAGAGGTACAGCCGTGCTGAGAACCTCTAGTGGGGGTGACTCCCAACACCCCCACCGCTACGTGGGAGGCTGTGGACCAAGGAAAAAATATATATATATATATATTATCCACCAATCACATCCCACTGGAGACCCTGGGAGTCACCCCTAGTGGGGGTATGCCTCTTTTTCCAAAGAGATATTTTGTAACTAAGTTTTTAGATATGAATATTAATTAATTGAAATATCTCTCTCTAAATTCTCTCTTATTCTTGATTGGGCTCATCATCAGTTATTCTGGACCACGGACGAATCAATGTATAATGAGAATAACTCATTTCTATATCACTGTCTATTATATCATTTTATACGTTATTTTGTGGGTCTTATCTTAAATTCATATTAATGATTTAAACTATTTATTTCATAAATTCAACAATATAGATTAATTGTACAAAAAAATCAATTTTTATCAAATGTCACTAGACATATGCATAAATTAATCTTATTTTTGAAATGAATGACAACTATAATTATTTACTCTATAAAACAAAATGTGATTGTTTATTTATTTATCAATATGTGTTGAAATTAATATTTTGTACAGATAATTTTTATTAAGAGATAAATAATCTTTATCACTATTATGAGTAATATATATATATATATATGAATAAATAAGGAAGTAACCATCTCCATATATAATTGACCTTTCATTTGGATTTGCCCGTCTTCCTCTGGCAGTGGTCACATAAAAAAAATCACTTTACATCATTGTGTGGAGGAGGTAGGATTGAGGAATGGGCATTAAATCTACGATCATCTACTTCCACGACGGCAGGATTGAAATAAATGAATAAAACAAAATGTGATTTATTCATTTATTTATCAATATGCGTTAAAATTAATATTTTGTACCTCTAATTTTTGTTACGAGATGAACAGTCCATATTATTATTATGGATAATATATACATATATATATGAATAAATAAGGAACTAACCAATCCCGTATATAATTGACCTTTTATTTGGATTTGCCAGCTTGTTCTTCTGGCGGTGGTCAGTGGTGACATCAATTTAAATTATTTTTTTATGAGTAAAATATATGATAAAATATATTATTTAAATTATTAAAATAGAACTCATAATAATTTTATAACACCCTTCAATTCAGATTATCCTCTTCTATGTATGATTAACTTTTAATTTTGGCTGGATGATCTTCTTCTGCTAGTGGTCACATATAACAAATTCACTTTTCATTATTGTGTGGAGGAGACAAGATTCAGGAATGGGTGTTGAACACAGTTCATGTGGTGCTACTACCGTGTTTTGTTTGTCTTCACGGGAGAAAAAGTTATTTTGAGTGGGAGACTGTGCATTTCATATGATAGCTAGTGGAGGGAAATTGTAGACAATATCTAAAAGAGGTACAGCCGTGATGAGAACCTCTAGTGGGGGTGACTCCCAACACCCCCACCTCTACGTGGGAGGCTGTGGACCAAGGAAAAAATATATATATATATATATATATTATCCACCAATCACATCCCACTGGAGACCCTGGGAGTCACCCCTAGTGGGGGTCTGCCTCTTTTTCCAAAGAGATATTTTGTAACTAAGTTTTTAGATATGAATATTAATTAATTGAAATATCTCTCTCTAAATTCTCTCTTATTCTTGATTGGGCTCATCATCAGTTATTCTGGACCACGGACGAATCAATGTATAATGAGAATAACTCATTTCTATATCACTGTCTATTATATCATTTTATACGTTATTTTGTGGGTCTTATCTTAAATTCATATTAATGATTTAAACTATTTATTTCATAAATTCAACAATATAGATTAATTGTACAAAAAAATCAATTTTTATCAAATGTCACTAGACATATGCATAAATTAATCTTATTTTTGAAATGAATGACAACTATAATTATTTACTCTATAAAACAAAATGTGATTGTTTATTTATTTATCAATATGTGTTGAAATTAATATTTTGTACAGATAATTTTTATTAAGAGATAAATAATCTTTATCACTATTATGAGTAATATATATATATATATGAATAAATAAGGAAGTAACTATCTCCATATATAATTGACCTTTCATTTGGATTTGCCCGTCTTCCTCTGGCAGTGGTCACATAAAAAATCACTTTACATCATTGTGTGGAGGAGGCAGAATTGAGGAATGGGCGTTAAACACAATTCATGTGGTGCTGCTGTTGCTGCTGAGCTTCCATGGAGGACACGCCTATTTGTCCACTTCGGTTCTTTCATACTCGACGCCTGTCGTCTATCCCACCTCATCCTCCGCTTCCTCCGCAACGTTGACCTCAAATCTCCACCCTCCTCCAAACCCATCAATGGAGTCTCCTCCTCCGACATCAACGTCGACCCTTCCCGCAATCTCTGGTTCCGCCTCTACCTCCCCCCCACCACCACCACCACCACCACCCTCCTCCCTCTACTCATCTACTTCCACGGCGGCGGATTCATCACCTCCGCCGCCAATTCCAAAATCTACGAGCATCTCTGCCGCAACCTCGCCGCTCAACTCCAAGTCACCGTCGCCTCCGTCAACTACCGCCTCGCCCCCAACCACCGCTACCCTTCCCAATACGACGACGGTTTTGAAACCCTCAAATTCATCGACGCCCATAACTACGCCGTATTACCCTCCAACATTGATCTCAACCGTTGTTTTCTCGCCGGCGACAGCGCCGGCGGCAACATAGCCCACCACGTGGCGGTCAGATACGGCCGACACGAGTTTGAGAAGCTGAGTATTATTGGTTTGGTGGAGATACAGCCGTTCTTCGGTGGAGAAGAGCGCAGTGAATCGGAACTCCGGCTCAGTAGAGGTCCATTTCTGAATGTGAAACGAACCGACTGGATGTGGAGGTCGTTTTTGCCAATAGGATCGGACCGAAACCATGAGGCGGTGAGTGGTGGTGATGTGTCGGAGGTGGTGAAGTTTCCGGCGACGTTGGTGGTGGTTGGCGGTGGTGATCCGTTACAGGACTGGCAGAGGAGGTACGTTGAAGGGTTGAAGAAATCAGGGAAGGAAGTGAAGTTGATTGAGTATCCAAACGCCATCCATGGCTTCTATATCTTTCCTGAATTGCCCCAACTTTGGTACCTAATTGCAGAGGTCAGGGACTTTATTCAAAGCCAATCTGCTAGAAATGCCTAGAACCCAACGGCTACTGCAGACTTGTTAAGGCTTGGGTATATAAACTCGAACTTTCCTCGGGCTAGTTATTCTGGTTACACTACATGCGGTAGCCGGGACGGAACGTAGTGTAGGTCTACAGGGACCGTGGCCCCCCTTTTGTGAAAGAAGCTTGGTTGTGATGCATAGAATTGGTTTAGCATGAGCAACTTCTTCTCTTACGTGGACTCCTCTCTCATTTAATTCTCATGTTCTTAATATTTTTTTTAACATCTCTTTATAATATAATACTAGAATGCTATATAAATTTTTGTAATGAAAAGTTAAAATACTTGTAGTATTATTTTGTGATAAAGTTGAATTTATAATGGGTAGGGGTGTAAATTGGGTTCGACCCACCATCTGGTTCCAACCAAAATTCAAGTCACGAGCCAAAAAATTATACACAGGCTAGGGAAATTCGAGTCTTGGGCGGGACGGGCTAGAACATTTTTTATTTTTTGTTTTTTCTATTTTTCTATCAAAATTTTATTCTTTTCTATTAAAAATGACACTAGGTCTTGAGCGAGCCGATGAGTCGGGTTAGGTGGTCCGGGTTTCAAAATGATGACCCAGGCCCAAGGTCGTAGGCTAGGCTGGGGCCCAAACCTAATCGTGTTGGACCCGCCCTGAGCCACGGGTGGGTTTCGGGCCACCCACAAGCCGTGGACCATTTTTACAGCCCTAATAGTGGATATTTCTAAAGTGAAATTTATTAATTATTGCAGTTATATTATGAATGGTATAATGTAAATATTACAAACCATTGTCGTGCAAAATGTTGCGAAAAATTACAATTTGTTATGGTTATGTTACATATGTTTTGATAACGAGCATCTCCAAGGGGATAGTTAAACAAGACTTGTTAGGTATTTTAGTCAATGTATGTCTAATTTCGGGCTCCAATGGCCTAGCTATTGGACTAGCTACTTTAGCATACTATTTTTTTGGTGACTACAATTGAAGAGCCCTAGAGGCTCTCCAAACAATTATGTATATATATATTTTAGATTTTTATATATTTATGTCTTAGATTTGGGATTTTATATTATATATATATATATATATGTATATGTGTATGTGTATGTAGCAATTTTATATATTCTTTCAATTCTGTTTGATGAATTATGGAATAACTTATTTTGTATTTTGTATTTTTTTTCCACCTCATTCTACAGGTTTTGTATGTTTGTATGGGCAAATTTATTATTATTGGAAATTTATATTAGTAAAATATCAACAATTAGTATTTTTTTATTTTAAAAATTAATTAAGTTATTTTAAATGATTAGCTAAAATAAAGAGTGTAGTTGGAGAATACAATAGCTAAAGTAATTAGGTAAAATAAAGAGTGTACTTTTTTTATACTTTAGCTAGTGAAAAGTAGAGTGTGGTTGGAGTTGCTGTAGTCTCGTTTGTGAACATGTTATTTTATTAATTTTTTAATTTTTTACGAAAAGATTTGTAAAAGAGTAGAGAGAGTGATGTGATAATTTATAGTGACTTTTTAGCCAAAATTTAAAGTTATCAAACGACAACTCCCTAACATATTATGTTCTAAAATATATTTGTAATTATATTATTCACTTTATAAAACATGGAAGGTTTAAGTGAGAATTGTAGTGTCTCAATCGATAAAAAATGATTAATAAAATTAGATTGACAATTTTTGTCTCTCACTAAGCCAATCATTATCTTTCACTACCATAATGTAAAAGTGCTCATTGATGAGTGATATTACTGTTATATCAAATATTTAACAAAGTTTATCTATTTTCAATTAATAACATGAACAATAACAAGTGTTAATTGCATGAAAATCTATTGCCTTTAAATCTAACCTTACATGTCTTTCCATCTTTATTTATTTATTTATTTATTTTGGCCCCCAATAATCAAATCCTAGGCCTGTCCTGGTTGATAGGATGAATTTTTTAAAATTTCGGCAAGCCATATCTAGTATTAAGAGTATGAGTTCGAAGATCTGGTTGATTGCGAGTCTGGAACTTACAGTTATATGATTAAATAATTTTGCTGTGTAGGACCACTTAAGAGTGACCTCCGTAGTATTCGTTTAGAGCATAATCGCAAAGGTTACTCCTGTGGTTAACATTTTTTTTTTTTAGATATGCCTGGAATTTTTATTTTTATTTTTTATTTTTAGCAAATTATACTGACAATCCTTATATCTTGGCCCTTGGGTTATTTTAATTTTTGTAATGTTAATTCACTCGATTTTGATTTTCAATTTATGATTTTATCTCAATTTAGTCTAATTCATTACAATTGTTAGTTTATATATATATATATATATATGAGAAATGCGTAGGTAAGGGTGATATATATGTTATGTTCTTATAGACAAAATTGGAAACCTATTTAAATCGTTGAATTAATCTCAATTAATTCATTGATCATTTCTCTTGAAAACCCTAATGGGCGTTATCAATTGAATTAAATTGAAATAAAATTAAAAATTAAAGATCAAAATTAAGTTAATTAAAATTACAAAAATTAAAATAACACGAATGACAAGATACGGGGACTACCAATATAGTTTATTTATTTATTTATTTTGATTAGTTGCATTCAAATTTTTCTGGGTGGAACTATTGCGGCATGAATCGGTAATGGCGCCACATGCGAATGAGTGGGAATCAAAAGTTCTCGATTTTTCGTTAGGAAATCATTTTTTTTTTAAAATACAGGAAATTATAAAAATAAAATAAAATTTAACCTTTATAATTTTGTCAACTTAAACTCTAATTAAATTACATAATCTGAATATTTAGTGCCCAGAGGGGCTGAATAGGCCAATAAATTAAAATTATCAATTTTAAGTTCAAATAAGTTGATTAAACAAATTAAATCAAGTAAAAAAAATTAACACATGAACACAAGATTTTACATGAAAAACCCAACTGGGAAAAAAAATCACGGTCCCAAAACTCAGAGAAAATCCACTATGATCAAAGAATACAAATACAAAGTTGAGAGTACTTATAACCTTTACCTAGGTTTACCTAATATGATATTTTGTAATAATTCCTACGAGCACAACTTGCCCCAGTCAGCCTTCTTGATCTTCAGGATTCCACAAAATTTCAGCTACAATCTCTGTTCACGAACGGCTCTGATCACCTAATTTGCCAAAAGTCTAGAACAAACAATGTAAGAATGTAAAGTATTTTATGAATTTATCAAATTCAACTCTCTAAAGAGAAAGTATATTTTTCTATGAAAACACAATAATTGAGATCACCAAATTCAAGTTTAGAAATACCTGTTTATAGAAGAAAAAAGTTTTCCAAGACAAATAGAATTAGGTTTAGGGAAAATGTGGAATAGCGATTCATCGCACTTCAAGAGAGATCGCTCACCTTTCGATCACGAAGTTCTATTTTTCAAAACGTAGAGACTGCTGACCAATCATGTGAGCGATCGCCCAACAAGGCTAGGCCAGATTTGTAATCTTTTCCAAAATGATTTAGGAAAGCCTTTTCAAAATCTTTTTATATATAACCTTTTTGAAATATGGTAAAAATATGTATGCAAATCTTACATTGATGGGTAATTGACCAAATCTTCCAAGCTTGTTGTGTGGGGCTGACCAAGCATATGAAATGGCGAAATTGGCATCACACAATTAATCTACCCATTAAATCCAATTTTAATCACAAAAAATAGGCAATTCAGTATCCTATTTCACTATCTTTTTATTTATTTTCAATATAAACCATTAGACTATTTTTATTAAGTGAAATCGATAAATATATATATATATATATATTTTAGTCATGAAACTCAATATACGTACGTAAAAGATCTTTAATATTCTTTTCTTTGAGTTTAATGATTACTTTTTTTTCAATTTTATTTTTAATGAAAAGAGACGAATAGTTTAAATCGAAAACAAATAAAAAAAACTATGATTTAAATTGATAAAATTAAAAATCAAAGGTTTATTTTGTTATAAGAAACTCTGAAATAATTTTTTCAAAAGTTTTTCAAAAATTTATGAAAATTTAAAATTTGTATTTGAGAAACTACAAAATTCAATAGAAATTGTTAAATTTCAAATTTTTTGTATAGAAATTAAAAATTTATGAAAAATAGAGAATTTTTTTGAATGCAACTTAGGCTCCGTTTGTTTCACTGTAAAATATTTTTCATGTAAAATGATCTTGTATGAAAGTAAGTTTTTTATTTTTACTTTTGGTTTTTAGTTAACACTTAAAATATTTTTTTACAATAGAAATCTTAATGAAGAATCAATTATAGAGTAAACTATAAAAAGAAAAAAATAAATAAAAATGGTCATACTTACTCACCAATCACCATTTATTATGTCTTCTCATGTTACTCGAGAATAAAGACGTTTAGTGTTTATAAAAGTTGTGAGATTTGATAAGTATGTTAAGTAGTATCTTGACCATGATAAGAAAAAAATATATATTTTAAAACAAAAAGAATATTTTATTTATTTTTGGTCAACTAAACAATCAAAAATAAGAAATATTTTATGGTGAAACAAATGAGCCTGAATATCCTGCTTGTTTGATAAACCTTCTCAATTAAGTGTTTGTTTGTCTGTTTTTTTTTTTTTTTTATTTTTAACAAAAAAGAAAAAAAGAGTATAACTTGTATGAAAAATGAATATGTAAAAGAAGATTTATGAAATTTTAAAATGTTGAAAGAAAAAGTTTTACTATCCCTTTTTTTTTTCTTTTTTTTTTTTGATCGGCAAAGAAAATCTTTATTGATGAAAGTAACTAAAAAAAGATACAGAACATCAATAAAGAGGAGCTTGGAGCTATCAGAAGCTCCAAGTGCTAGTTGGTGAGAAACCAACAAGCAAGACAAAAAAACAGAAAAAAGAAAGGCAACCACAGCTAACAATATAACAGACCAACTGAGCTTCACCCGAATTGCAAAGAAGAGAAACAGAGCAAAAACAGATCAGTCACCAAAGCTAGGCATCAGACTACACAACATTTGGACATCCATAGCTAACAGATCAGCATATTCAAACAGCATATTCAGATCAGTATACTCATATTCAGATTAGTCCCCAAAGCTAGCAGACTAGACAATATGTGGCACCTCTCCCCTGAATCCACTACAGATATGCTTCAAATTTGCACTAACATCATCACCAAACCTCAGCATAGATGCAAAGCTAAATGAAGTCTCCAAGAACCCAGACTACACAGCACTTAGCACGACTCCCTGGAACCAGATGACTACACCTCTACCCTCAAATCAGCAGGACTACACCACATAGATGCAGATCTACACACTACATCAAACACACTTCAGAATTTCAACACACAGAACTTCAGTACACACATCAGTACACTTGCTACAGATATTCAGTAGTACACAGATTCAGAGCTACAAAAGCACACACCAGTAATCAACCTCATAATTTAAACAAAAGGATGCAGATATTACCCAAGCTAACACTACAAATACACAACAGACCCAAAACCAATAGCAGCCCTCAGCAGTTCAACACATACCCACTACCACTACCTATCAGTAACAGACCCTCCCAAGCACCTCATAATTTGCCTCAGATTAGTACTAAAATCCTGCACAGAAAAGTGACAATCTCTGAGGTATGGATTTACCCAAAAAACAATCCTATACTTAATTAAGTGGCAGAGATCCTCTAGATTTGGGAGAGTTGCTCTGAAAACACAATCATTCCTGCATCTCTAGACTGACCACATCACTGCCAATGGAATTGCCCCCCAACTCATCATTTTTTTCTTCTTTAACTTTCCCCCTGCCCACCATAGGAGAAGACTCTCCACAGAACATGGCAAAGCAGTTTAGACATCCCACCACTTTAGCATTTCAGCCCAGATCTTCCACACAAATGGACACCAAATTAAGACATGGTTGATTGATTCACTATCACTATCACAAAACACACAGGCTGTGGGGTCATTTTGACTGATCACACCCAGTTTTTATAAAAACTCCGTGGTCTTGATTCTCCTTTTCCAAGCAAACCAACCAAACACCTGCACCATAGGAGAGACATATTTGAGCCATAACAATTTAGTTATACTCAGGGTGGCACCAGCATTATCCACAACAAACTTATACAAATCTGTTACTTTTAGGACCCCAAGAGATGAAGCTGACCAAACTGGTTGATCTGCACACTCTATACAAACATCAGGGGCTACCACCAAGAAATTATTGAGCCTAACCATTTCCTGCACCTCCCATTCATATAGCTCTCTTCTAAAATCAAAAGACCAAGCACCTGCTATGGTTTTCTTATCAACCAAGACTCTTAAGGACTCCTTTTTTTCCAAAGACAACCTATACAAAGTTAGGAATTCATCTTTCAAACACACAGATTGACACCAAGCATCTGACCAAAATCTGATCCTCTCCCCATCCCCTACTTTCAATTGGAAGTTATGCAAATAAAACTCCTTTAAGCTCTTGCCTTTCAAAGAACCGAGATAATTCCATTCCAAACTGCTGAGTAACTATTGGATGGATTTAAAGATGGAATCCAACTAGCCACTTTCAACTTATATCTACTACAAATGACCCTTTTCCACAAAGCATCATTTTCACTACCAAACCTCCACCACCACTTGATTAGTAAGCACTTATTTACATCCCTCAAGTTTCTAATGCCCAAACCACCTTGATCCATTCTTTTTGACATTTCCATGAATTTTCATTTTCAATTCAGAACCTCCCCATAAGAAAGTAGCTTGAAGCTTCTCCAACTCTTTAGCAACCCCTTCAGGCATTTTAAACAATGATAAATAAAACACTGGCAAAGCTGAAGTTACTGTTTTAACAAGTATTAACCTCCCTGCAAAAAACAGCATCTTCCTCTTCCAACCAGCTAGTTTACTTTTCACTTTATCCACTACTGGTTTCCAAGTGGCTTTCCTCCTTGGATTAGCTCCTAGGGGCATCCTTAGATAAGTAAGTGGCAAAGATTTTATTTTACAATTTAGGACTGCAGCCATATCATTCATCATCTCTGCTGAAACACCCACACCACATATCACACTCTTGTGAAAGTTTATTTTCAAACCAGACATGATTTCGAAGCACCTTAGCACCCTTTTCAATTTCTTCACCTCCTCTACCTCTGCTTCACTGAATAAAAGTGAGTCATCCGCAAACTGTAAATGAGTTAACACTACACCCTCACAACCTAATTTTACCCCTTTGATTAGGTTTAACTCACAAGCTCTGCTCAACAACATATGTAGGCCTTCAGCTACTAGATTGAACAGAAAAGGGGACAGGGGGTCACCTTGCCTTAGACCCCTTTGAGGGCTAAACTCTTTGGTAGGGGAACCATTGATGAGTACTGAGACCCTTGCAGTTGTAACACACTACTTCATCCAATTAATCCATTTAGCTCCAAACCCAAACTTAGAGAACATATCCAACAGAAAACCCCAATTAATGGAGTCATATGCTTTTTCAAAATCCAACTTAATGAGCACACCCTTCTTCCTGGCCTTCTTCCAACCCTCAACAACCTCATTAGCAACTAGTACTCCATCTAGAATATTCCTTCCGCTTAAGAATGCAGACTGAGGCTCACTAATGATATGTGGCATTATGGATTTCAATCTATTTGCCAGCAATTTTGCTATGATCTTCTACATTGAGCCCACCAAACTTATTGGTTTGTAATCAGAAAGCCCTGATGGATTATCTCTCTTCGGAATGAGGGTTATGAAAGAGCTATTTATACCTTCAACCAATTTACCATTCGTATGAAATTCTTTCACAAAATTAATGACATCGCCCTTCATAACCTTCCAAAACTTCTGAAAACACAGCAAATTAAATCCATCAGGGCCTGGTGCTTTATTCTCATCGCAATCCATCACTGCAGATTTAATTTCTGATTCTGAAAATTCTGCTTCTAGCAATCCGAAACTCACCACTCGAATCGATGGAAATCGACCTCCCAAAGACAGTCTTGAAGGCCAGAGTTCTGAATACTAAAACTTAAAAAATTCAAGCACTTTACTCTTCACTTGACTTGGATCTTCAAACACCACCTCCCCTTCTGTAAAAGAGTTTATCTTGTTTCTTATTGTTCTACACTGTTACTACATGGAAAAATCTTGCATTTTTGTTCCCTTTCATGGCTTAGTTAAGCCTAGACTTTTGCAACCATAACCATTCCACCATTCTACTCAACCTCCACATTTCAGTTCTAGCTTCACTTCTCCTAGCTTTTTCCTCACCATCAAGGTCTCTAACCTCAGCCAGCAGATCAAAGCTATGAAGCTCACCCTCTACTAACTTCAGTTTATTTATAACATTACCAAACACCTCCACATTTCAACTTTTAAGACCATTTTTCAAGATCTTTAGCTTCTATGCCAGAATAAACCCAGCCCATCCCTCAACACTGGCCTCTTCCCATTTAGACTTCCAGAAACTCCTAAGGTTTTTGTGCAAGAACCAGGCATTTAGAACCCTAAAAGGCTTTGGGCCCCAGTCCCTCTCATCCTCCATCACAAGGAGAGGACAGTGATTAAAGACCAATCTAGGCAGGCCCTACAGCTTTAAATTGAACACCTCAAGCCATTTTGGATCTACTAACACTCTATCTATTTTGCTTCACTTCTCACCAACAAATGAATTGCACCAAGTGAATCTCCTTCCAAGTAAAGGTAAGTCAGAAACCTCACACTTATCAATGAACTCATTAAATTCTTTCATGCCTCTATCTCTCCTTGAGCACCCTCTCCTTTCCCCAATCTGTCTAATCTCATTGAAGTCTCCTCCTAAACACCAAGGATTAGGAAATTCCTCCTTCAATTTCAATAAACAATTCCACAGCTTCCCTCTTAAGCCCACATCATTAGGTGCATAAATGTTTAGAAAAGAACAATTGAACTGATGAAAGATAGTACCTGATAATAAAATGAATCTTCTATTATTGCAGAAGTCCTTCAGTTGGAATACATCTGGGTTCCATATACACAATAATCCTCCTGCCGAGCCAACAGCATCCACCACCATAAACTCCATTTTGGCCCTAACCCATATAGGTCTGACATCTTCCTCTGAAAACTCTGACTTTTTTGTCTCTTGGAACAGTGCAATGTCTACATTCCTCTCCTTTAAGAGCTTCTTAACTTTGCCTCTCTTCTCCTTCCTCCCCAACCCTCTAACATTCCATGAAAGAAACTTCATAATTGACCATGTTTACACCCAATTACCCCCCTGCTGGTGTACTTTATACCCCAACTTTCTTCCCCCCTTCAACAAGCTCCATATCCTTCAATTCGAGATCCACTATTTCCTTCACCACTTCAGCTCTCTTGCCATTAAACTACATCCGGAGAACTTCTCCCATTTTTATGGTTGCTTCAGCTTTATTCAGTACAAACCTCCCTTTGTCAACTCCACCCTCTATTGAAGCAGATAGGGACATTGCCGCCACTGCTGCACGCCAAGCTGCAGCCTTCTGCACGGTTCAACTAGTTAAAGCACCTCTGCTCCCATACTTCCTCTTCATCTCGAAGGGTCTTCTCCTTAGAATGTTCTGATTAGATTTTCTCCTACTGCTACTCTTTTCCTTTTCCTTCCCCTTCCTAAGTCTTGAATGTCTACTACTTGGCTCCTTCTCTTGGGCTTCAGAGAGGCTTGACAATCTCCCACAAGGCCCTACTTCAACAGATTTAATTCTTTTAGATAAC
Source organism: Camellia lanceoleosa (assembly GCA_025200525.1). Taxonomy (NCBI): domain Eukaryota; kingdom Viridiplantae; phylum Streptophyta; class Magnoliopsida; order Ericales; family Theaceae; genus Camellia; species Camellia lanceoleosa. Next base: position 215,192 of record JANUSC010000166.1, on the reverse strand, counting down.
TCCTGCTGCCCCAGCCCAGTTTCTGCTTGACACAGCCCACCCACCTGCTTTAGTATATTATTCTGGCCCAAAACCACTTCTATATTCACACCAGGCCTGTCAAGGCTTGACCCTCCAAGACTTCTAACAAAACCTGGCGTACACACTTGATTCTCCAGACTCTGACTGACAACCGTCTCCTCCTTAGAGCCTATCTTCTGGCTTCGCACTTCCATCATTTCTTTACACAGCTCATCACTCATTACTTGCCCCCCATCACTTCGAACATTTTGAGCTTCTTCTACACGCCTCCAGCATGCCACGTTTTCCACCTCCATGCTCCCACTACGACCACATGGCCTGGTTTCTTGGTTCACCCCATAGCCAACCTCCAGGTTAGCAATTGACTCATCCTCCATATCAGCACCATCATCTTCTTCCTTCCTGCAATTTCTGTCCTCACTTTGTTCCCCCAGCACATTTGAACTACCAAACTCATCTACATCTTGAGTCTTATGACATCTACATGTAAATTTCAAAGGTCTCACAATTACCACCTGTTCTTCACAAACTCTTACTGGAAATACCATCCCTCTGCATTCCAGTTTCACAACTAAATTTATGAGATCCATCCATTTAGTGGAGACCTTAATCTTGGCACACACAAAGGATAAAGGTTGGCTCATATCTCCTTCAACACACAGCACCTGCACCCAGATCCCACCTATCTTTCTGAGATTGAAACTATTCCACAGATGTAATGGGATGCCATAACAACTTATCCATACACATCTTTCCTGCTCCAATACCTGCCCAGGTTTTCATTCAGCAATATCTTCACACCAATCCGAGATCAGCTCCTTAATAGCTAATATTTTCAATGCCCTCTCCTCCTTTGATTTAAATGTGTTGACCGCAACTCTTCCCCCACTTACCCTAACCATGATATCCTCAATTCCTATTGCTGCCAATTCCTTTTTCAGACTAACATCAGCATATTGGGCCTTCAATCTTACAATGATACTCTCAAACAACCATCTATTTCCTGCCTCCTCTACCTTTAGTAAGATGCACCCTATTTCCCCTATCATTTTTCCTTCCACAGCCTCTACATAGGATCTCCTATCTCTGATGCCACGAGCCCCAACTCTAACCGCTCCACCTTTAACAGCATTAGCTACTAGTCTCCGCACTTGAATATTTAATGGTAGCCTTTCATCTTCATCAACTACCTTTTCCTTCCCAAACTCTACGTGGTTTACCTGTAATGGTCGATCATTCACCCACAGGCCATTGGCCTTCTGCACAGTTATCTTGGCTGCTACATAGCAATCAAATCTCACAAAGCCAAATCTTATGTTAGTAACCTTTCGTCTCTTTTGCGGTATGAAAACATCGTGCACCACTCCAAACTTTGTAAACAAATTGAACAGACCCTTAGGGTTCAGCGATGCTAGTAGGTTATCTACAAACACAGTAAACACACCTGCACTTCCTCTCGACCTCCATGGTCCTGATCTTCCTCTACCCTTCACGACTGGTATACACCCTCCTTCCATGGTTTTTATATCAATTTTTCCTCTCTCTCTCTCTCTCTCTCTCTCTCTCTCTCTCCACTTATTGAAGGATTTCCAAAGCAACAACTTGGACAATGACAAAAATGCATGGAATGCTGGCTTAAAAGTTTTACTATCTTGATATGCCAAGTTAGTTGTTATGCATATAACTCACGTTTTAACAATGATAGGGTAAATTTTCTAACTACTCTCATATTTAATAATAAAATTATTATAATTATTAATTAAAATATATTTTTAATATCATTAAAAATTGTTAATTGACTTAATAATTTATTAATATAATAGATCATTTGTTATATTATTAGAAATTTGAAAGGACGGGTGTAGACACCCCATTTTGACCGGCCCTAAGACTTGGGCACTTTCTTTTGATTACCCGATGATGACAATTAGAATGTGTTTCTCACAAAATTCTCAGTAAGAAAGATGGCATTTAAGTTTTAATCCTAACCTTCACCCATTTTTTGGCCAAACTATTTTAGACCTTAAAACCCTCTTTTCAAAATGTGTTTTTTTTAAATGTTTCAACAATGTCCCGAGACTCCCATTTCGATTAAAATATTGCACTTTTCAGTAAACCGAGTAAGGACAAAGTGGAAATAAATGGAAAGGAGGTGAAACTTTTTGAAAAATATTTAAAAAACATCTTCTTATAGGTTTGGAGTTGAAGGAAATAGGAGGGGATGAAAGAAAACTGGTTTAGGAAAAGGATGAGTATCAAATCATTAAGAAGGAAATGAGCAGCCTTTACTAAATTAGGCATTTTTCTTTGTACACTTGGAATTTAAATGTGAGGCCACCACCATTGGAAAGTAGACTTCTGCGGCTTCAATTTAGACCCAAGAACCACCTCAGATCAAGTCCAAATAAGGGAGATATGCCCATTTAAAGTTGGGCTTAAGAGCAGATTTTGTTGACCCAGCCCGAGACAGCATTTACTAAATTAGACATATCTCTTTGTACTCTTGGAATTTAAATGTGAGGCCACCACCGTTGGAAAGTAGACTTCTGGAGCTTCAATTTAGACCCAAGAACCACCTCAGACCAAGTCCAAATAAAGGAGATATGTCCATTTGAAGTTAGGCTTTAGGAGCAGATTTTGTTGACCCAGCCCGAGATAGCTTTTACTAAATTAGGCATATCTCTTTGTACACTTCGAATTTAAATGTGAGGCCACCACCATTGGAAAGTAGACTTCTGGGGCTTCAATTTGGACCCAAGAACCGCCTAAAACCAAGTCCATATGGGGGAGATATACCCATTTGAAGTTGGACTTAAAAGCAGATTTTGTTGACTCGGCCCAAAACAGCAATAGCCCATTTTTTCTTGGTTTTGGTTCGGTTGGGACAACCTATTTACCTATTTTTTGAGCCATTCAAGTGTATCCACTCATCCTCCATTATACCTAATCATACCCCATTGTCAAAAAGAGGTTTTGTTTGCATTCATAAAGGAGTATCCCATGCAACCACCTTGAAAATTTGCCCTCCTATCACATTCTTGTCTCCCACCTTCTTTTTTACCTTTACTCTCCCTCATTGCCTATATAAAATGATCATATTGTAAGAGAGAAGAGGACCACGAAATTGAAGAAAAAGGAGTGAGAAAAGAGTGAAAAATGAGAGAAAAATAGAGTTTTTGAGCCAAAAATATTTCTATCTTCCATATACATCCCATACCTTCCATAGCTACTGAAATTCCTCATTTCCATACACCAAAACCACTTCAAAAATTCTGATATAGCCAAAGATCAATTGCCTTGATCATAAGGAAGAGTGTTTAGTGATTGAAAGTGTGAAAAACTAGAGAGTTAGCCACTTTCCACTCCATAAACTCCATAATTTCGAATTGAGGATTTGAGAACACACTTCCTACACTTGAGGGTGATCAAGAGGGAGTTTGGGAATCAAGAAGTTCAATCTTTCTTTGGAATGTGAATTTTTAGTCTTTCATTTTCTTATATTTTATGTCTCATATTTATTTTCTTACTTCTTATTTCATAGTGTGTTGTTATAATCCTAGTAATTTGTTTAGCCCATAATTATTTATTATTTATTTATTTATTTTTATTCGCATGTTTTAATTTCATATTAGTTTTATTGTAATCTTACATGTTCTACCTTATAATTATTTTTTTCTTGTATTAGTCTCAAATTAGTTTTGTTGTAATCTTGCATGTTCTATCTCATATTTATTCTTTTTCTTGTATTAGTCTCATATTAATTTTGTTGTAATCTTGCATATTCTATCTTATATTTGTTTTATTGTTTTAGGTTTATGTTGTAAGTTTGCACTTTTTATTTTATTTTATATTTGTTTTCGTGTTTTTAATCTAACCGGTAGTGGTTAGTTGAGCCACCTACATATTTTTTGTTTGTGCCTTTTCTTGGTTTCGCAACAAGACAGGTTTTGCTTGGCCTATTTGGCCGGTCGGTTAGCTTCTTCTAGACAAGATGGCATAATCTCCCCATGTTGACCAATTTCCAATGGCGATTCCAAAGAACATGAAGTTTTTATTTTATTTATTTTTTTTAATTTTGAGTGTATTGTGAGATTTTTATTTTGTTGTAATATTCTCCTTATCCCTCTAATTTGGTTTGTAATTATTCTTTAAAATGTTGTAATAATTCCCCGCCCCGCTTCTTTTTATCCCGTTCTTTTACTTGCTTTCTTTATTTGTACATAAACATCATATTTATTTTTCATCATATTCATGCTTTGCATCCATGTTTCATGCATCTTGATTCGGCTAAGTTTGCATTTGTGGATTTAATCAATTCCTATGTGATTATGTACGCTACCTCATGTTCTTGAGATGATTCACATGCCATATTTTAGAAGCCGAATTTTTAGTTGCATCTCATGAGTGAATTGCATTAGGACATTGTATATAGAATCATGCATATTTTCTAACTTTGTTTTGAAGCTGTTCGCGGGACATCGGTAAATATGTAAGTTTTTATGCTTTAGCATCCCGTTTGTGCGTATTTTTCTTACTATGTGTTAGTATTCTACCATGAGGCTACTTGCTTACTTGATATAATTGTATGAATGCCTGTGGATGAAGGCTTGTTGTTTGAATTGGAATAATTCAATAAATGTATGTTTTAAGCCCACTTTGCAGTGGCAAATCCACAAACTTTAAGCCCACTTTGTCAAGTGGTAAATTCAAACCCTTTTCGAAAAACAAACATGAAATTGAATTGTTCCAATTTGAGCAAACTAGTCTATACTTGTATGCTTCACCTAGTAAATTTTAGGATTTATTCAATAATCAGAATATGAACATATAAAAGAAAATAAAAAGTCATATCATGGTTTAATAGAGGCCGATCTTTTGATCGGGTGAGCGGGGGTGCTCATTATTGACCTTCCCCTCTCATACCTAAGGTTCCGAGCCAAGCATCCTTGGTTACGACGAACAGTGGCCTTGGCACCGAGTCATGGGTTTCCTAATTTCCCAAAATATTAGGTGGCGACTCTGAGTTTTGATGCGCAGTCCATTTTTGACAAAATTGCAATAAAATGGATTTTCAATAAAAGTTGCCAAATCTAGACTCTCATCTACGTTTCACATTGCACTCGTGAAACTTGAGATCAAAGAGATCTCGGGAGTCCGAATTGTTTAACGCGCGCGGGTACCCCCTGGGCATGTTACAACGGGTGTATTTGTAATTTACCCAAATAAGTATAATATGGTTAGGGGTATGCGCGGTGCAGTTCAGATAGTTTGAGAGTAAAGCTATAAACCAACGCATGAATAGCGGATTAGCAAATAACCAAACCGTGGTTTGGGCGATTTGGGACAGTTTCAATTTGCTAGTTGATTGAAGAATATTCTTAAACAATTATCAAGCATTTGCATAAAATATAACACTAATTTGTACAGTATTTTCATATATATAACACAAATTAATTTTACATAATATTTTTCATTATATATAACTACTAATTTGCAATATATTTTACATCTTAAATCTCTCTTACTCATTTTTATTTTCATATTTCAGTAGAAGTTTAAAAATATGTGTATTAACTATAGCGGAGCAGAACGATTTCCAATGTGTTTTTTAAATTTTAAAGTTTAATCTGCGATTAACGAATGGATCGGTGCGGATTTGTGCAGTATTTTGCACAACCCTAATTTTGGTCATGGGTTATCTCTAAGGTTGTAAACGAACAAAGTCGTTCATGAACAGGCACGAGCTCAGTTTAGTAAAGGTTTGTTCAAACTCGATTCATTGAATTTTTATTGAGTTCGAACTCTAACTCATTAGAATGTTAATAAATAAGTTCAAACATATTAAAACTTGACTCGTTAGTTCGACGCGTTTAACATTTATTTAAATAATAAAATAAATATATTATTTACATATTAAATAATGTAAAACTATTTATAAAAATTAGGGTAAATATGTTATTTATATGTTTAAAAAATATAAATAATAGCTAAATTTATTTATATGTAAATAATAGCTAGGTAATTATAGATAATACATTTATATAATATAGTGGTTGTAAATATTATTATTTTGGTAAGATATTGACTTTGTCTAGTATGTAAACATGTTTTGAGATTGTAAGTGATAAATCTCATGTTGTATTTAAGACTTGATTTTGTAATTATTATATATCTATACATATCTTTCACATTACCTATTCCTTATTTTCCGTCAACTCATGTAGACCTTGTGTTAATACCTTGAGAAAATCTGTCAAAGAGGCAGTTTTGCTATCTAAGGAGATTGGACTTTGAAGGGAGGCCAGTTTGACTCCTCCGATCTTTCTTGGGATATAACATGGTTATTGATCAAAGGACCCATTAGTGACATTTCCTATTTTGTAATCTTAGATAAAGCCTATATTTATTTGTTATTATATTCTCTGATGTTTTCATTTTTTGGGGCGTCACAACTCTCTTGTTTTTAAGACTTTCTTTTCTCTCAAATTCTAAAACAATTTAGTATTCTCTCTCTACCCTTTTTTCTTAAAATTCTATATCCAAATTTAAGACTAGAGTTCTCATTATATAGCCAATGCAAGTGGGCAATGGTGGAGGACAAAGTGGAACACAATGTACAGGACAAAGTGAAAGACAAAATGGGACATTTTGGAAAAATAATGGAGCTAATGGAGGACAATATATAATGGAGGTGAATGGTGAATGGTGATGGTGGTGTGTGACTTAGGAAAATGGATGATGAGTTGAGACGGTGGGATGTGATTATGAAAGTAAATGGTGAGTAGAGATGGTGGGATGTAATTATGAAAGTAGATAGTGAGTGGGGATGGTGGGGTGTAATTATGAAAGTGGGTGGTGGGTGGTGGGTGGAGATGGTGGGATGTGATTATGAAAGTAGATGGTGTGTAGAGATGGTGGGTTATAATTATGAAAGTAGATAGTGAGTAGAGATAGTGGGATGTGATTATGAAAGCAGATGGGGAGTGATGGATGATGAGTGGAGATGGTGGGATGTGATTATGAAATTGGATGGTGAGTGGAGATGATGGGATGTAATTATGAAAGTAGACGGTAAGTGGGGATGGTGGGGTGTAATTATGAAAATGGATGGTGAGCGGGAATTGATGGGTAGAAAATTTGGTAATGGAGATTTGAAGAGACAATATTCTTTTAGTAGTGGAAATTGGTGAATTTTGGATGAAAAATAATTTGGCCAAAAAATGTGTGAAAGTTAGGATTAAAGCTAAAATTTCATCTTTTACTGAGGATTCTATGAGAAACACATTCTAATTGTTATCATCGGGTAATCAAAACAAAGCGTCCAAGTTTTAAGGCTGGTCAAAATGGGGTGTCTACAAACATTTTGTTGACCCCAAATTTATTTTCTTGATTTGCCTTGTGGAGCTAGAGTTAGGATAGACGTTAAAAATGGCCCAAAAGCTAATCGATTCAACTTTTATTCCAGCTTGACCACTACCTAATCATTAAAACATTATCTTAACAATTGGCACCTTCCGAAATCTTCTAGATTGATCTAGATTTCTCCAATGTTCTGGATTCTTCTAAGATGTTCTAGAATCTTCTAGATTTCCCTAGAACTTTCTAGAGTCTTATAGATTCATGTGAAAAACTCTAGTGATTTTGTGTTGAATCCCAATACTCCCCTTCAACACTAACTCCCTATTTACTGGTCGTTATTCATGTGTACGAAAATCTTGAGCTCTCCAATTTGCTTCGACAATTCTTTGGTTTAGTTTTCCAATCAATTTTTTAGTGCTCAAAACCCAAAATTTGTTTAGTTTACAATTTTCTCAAAACTATTTTCAATCACTTTTTACATCTCCTCTCTTCCTATCTCACATCCTACACATCAATATATTACTTTTTCATTTTACTCTCTCATTCTCTCACATCCTGTACATCAATCAATTACTTTTTCTCTCACAGCCATCTATGTAACTACCCAAAAAAAAAAACCTACAATCATCCCAAATTACAAAACTCCAAAACAATTTTCAAAATATATAACCAAACAAAATTTAAAATTTTGAAAACTCTTTTCAAAATTTTATTTTTCAAAACCAAACCAAAGGGCCCAATAATTTTCAAAAATCTTGAAGAGTGGTTCTTTCCAACAAAACATAGTACTAGAATTGTTTAAAGAATTCTAGAATATAGTGAAAAAGTAAAAGGATCATAGAATATTCTAGAACATTAATGATGGTCTCTTGGATCAAGTTGATCCTAACCATCCATTAAGGAGATGGAAGATTATATAAAGGGAAGACCTGTCATTATAGATAAATAAAAATGATATAAAAGTTTCATGATAGAGAGTAGAGTGGTGTGGTGAGAAACCTTCCAACCCAAGTAGTGTTTCTAATTAAGTGATCAAACACTACAAGAGTGATCTAGTGAGAGATGCCCCAAAGTCTTGTGTGAGGAAGAGACAAAGTCTAAGTATGAGTGCTTGTATGTATTGTGTGAGTGAATAAGTAAGGTGTATTAGTGTGTAGTTGTGTACAGGTTTTTGTGTACTTAGTGTCATTAATAAAAGTTGTATTTTTAGGTTCACTGGTGTGTCAAACTCAACAATCAACTGGATGTTCTTACTTTCTGTTTGTTTCTACTTCTCTACATGCACTATGAATGCATATATTGTTGTGAAAATAGGGGAATCCATCTCATTCCCGTATTGACAAATGTTACCCTCATGTTGCTTGTTTCATCCATTTCATTCACACTCTATACATCCATCATTAGATTTATTAGGGCTTTCTTGCTCTTTCTATAACGCTTGGAAGAAAGGTCCAAGTTATCTGTTAAGCATTTGACGGCAATCATGTTTCATATTGTTTGAATATGGGTAAAATAAAGCTTCCTAGTTGTGTATGGTATAGTTTGTATGCCTAACTTCATTGTATGCCAAGTGAAGACGGTGCTAAACCATGATACCATTGGTGTAGAGACCCTAACTTTTATTAATTACACTTGAAACCCTAAGCCGCATGTTAATTGCATTTTAGTCCCTAGTTTTGTAAAATTCTGCAAAATAGTCCAATAAAGCATAATTTTCCCATATTTTAATTTGTATTATAATTAAATCCTGGAACACTATTTTATATTTGAAAATTCCCCCAACACTTAGTTTTTATTTTATTTTAACCCCTAGTTACCTTTTTTATTCTTTTTCTTTTATTTATTATTTATTTAAATATTTATAAATATTATTTTGGGGAAAGCTTGGTTGTGGAACCATCTAGAGGATTTGAGACTCTAACTAAAATAATACTAAGATATGTACTAGTCTTCAATTTTCCTTAACCATTAAGCTAATTTTCTTAACAATTAAGTAACAATAATTAATCAAGAACAAAATGGTCTTTTTTACCTAAAGTATTTGGCTATAAATTGAGAACTCTCCCTCCATTTCCTTCTCACGCTTTCAGTAGCCCAAGTATAGGGTGAGAGGAGGAGATTGTGAACTAGAAAGAAGTGGGAATAACAAGGAAAAAGAAAAGGAAGAAAAGCTTGCTTTCTTGAGTTAAAATAAGAACCACACCTCCCTCTTGTATTCTCTAATTCTTTCACCCATCTCATCCTATTATCTTGTATATATTAATGGTAAACATGACTTTTGGTGTGTATGCAAGTGTGGGTATGAATATGTGACTTTATCTTGCATTTTTGCTCAAAATTTGCACTGTTGCTACTTCTCTTTTTTTTAAAAAATATCAAATTTATTTATTTTTCAAAGCTAATTCTAAGAAAGGATATTTGGTGTGTTTAGAGCATATGATAATTCTATAAGGCCCTTACTATGTGTTTTTATGGCATGGATGCTTTTTTTCCTTAAAAACAAGACTTCGAGCGCTTATAAGCCTCCTCGATGATGAAATGGTAATACCTCCATCCTTAGAAGGTGAAAAATTGCTTAAAGTTGTTGTTCTACCCTATTTCGGCCAAAAAAACTTACTTTTTGGAAAAATGACTAAAATACCCCTGAACCTGCTTCTCAACGAAAAACCAATTTTCTGACCCTAAGAGATAAGGGCAGCCTAATTAAACTTTGATTTGTGGTATTTTCCAAAATTACTGACCAATTTTATAGTAGAAAAAAAAACATTGATTTAAGGGCAATTTGAACTTGCTTGGGCCATAAATAGGCAAAAGCCATGCAAACCCGCACATAGCCATGCAAACCCGCACCTAACCTACAAAATTGACACCTGGGCCCCTAGCCGCATGTGTTCTCACACGTGGTCGCATCTAGATGCTGCAGCCGCACTTCTTCTGCGTAGTAACATTTTTTGCTAACAAATAGAAATAGAAACTTTGCAAGGATGACAATGCGGATGAAGAGAGGTGCTATAGAGAAAGTGATACTTAACCCTAGTAACCATCTTTGGCTTCCTTCCCAAGCTAGGACTGCCTATAAAAGGACCCCTTACCCCCCTCTTTAGAGGACTGGACTTTCGTCAACTTTTTGAGAGCATTAAAATGCTTGAGAGAAAGAAACCACCCTTTCACACTCTAGCTCCAAAAATCCCAGCTCACAACAACCTCAAACACTTTAAAACATCGTAAGGACTTGGAGTCTTAGACTAATATCAGAAACCTAGGCTTAAGAGAGACCTACAAGCTAGAAAACGAAGTTTTCTCGCCTTTTCCTTGAGTTTCCTTCAAAAAAAGTAGGTAATTATCTGTCTTGTAGTTATTTATGTACCTCTTTTATCTATATTTTCAATAGTAAATCATGCTTAGGGTTTAGTTTATTCATATGTCATGTAATTTGCATATTTGGCCTTCTTTCTCGCCTTTCTCGTCATGTTTCTTTTATTTTCATTAGAACAACATGTTTAGGTTTATTTAATCATGTAGAAATCATTTGTTAGGCCCGATTTGAATCATCATGTAGATAGCTTATATCACTGTCTTTCTTTTCATTACTTGTTATTTGCTTTTTCTTACATAATCATGCTAGTAGCCTCAAACCGGGCTTAGATTCATTATTGAACGATTAGTTGCATGTTTAGGCCATATTTATTTTATGTTTTGCACGAAAGACGCGTAAGTGAGCATCCAGGTAAGTCCACTAAATCTCCATAGCATATGTGTGTCCTTGTTGCATTGTCTTTTTCAATAATCCAAGTTAAGTGTTTTTTCTTGCAAAATTGATTGTTTTGAATGATTTTTATGAATATTATTTATTTTGGATTCAATTTAAGGCCATAGATCATTGAAGATCTTCTTTACTTAGAAATCATCATTGTTTGAAAAGAGGTGGCTTTATTCTTTAAATCCAAAATAAATGATATTTAGTTTATTCAATCATCTAGTTTTAGGTTAGTTAAAGGTTTTAGGCTTAAAATGAATTTGTATGAAATAATTAACCATTAAAATCATAAAATAAGAAGTGAGTAGAGGCCAATCTTTAGATTGGGAAAAATGGGGTGCTTTCATTTAATGACCTTCCCCTTTGTACCTAAGCTCCCGAACCTAGAAATTTTCTAGTTATGACGGGCTAGTCCTTAACTTAGTTTTCATCATTAAAGGTTTCTTAATTCTTCTTTAAAAATTAAGTGGCGACTCTTTATTATTAAAGAAAATTAGTCCAACTTTTATGTAGGAAACATACATTAGACTCGAAAAAGACATAGCGCATACAACGGCTGCTGGGGTTACATTTTGCTTTGGAATTGCTCATATGCTTTGCTAACATTACTTTTACTTAGTTAGTGTTGGTCAAAATCAAATTTTCAAATAGTCTTTTTTTAAAATAGGAGCGTTATTTGGGTCTGTAAAGCCCACCACGAGTTTTATTTTCACGATTCAAACTATTTAGTTTGTCGAGCACTTTGTATATTCCATCTACACAAAAAATTATGTTAATTTGATAATCGTAACTTATTCAATTTATAACGTTTTCACCAAAAATAATAAATGATTTATTTTTAAAAATACAATTATCGTCTATTTTTTTTTTTTTTTTTATGACAAATGTGATAAATTGGATAGGTTACGATTATCAGATTGACCAAATTTTTTGGGTGAATAAAATACACAAAGTGATCGACAAAATGAATGATTTGAATTATCGAAATAGACCTGTAATAGGCCCTCCGAGCCCTAACAACACCCTCCAATGCATATTATGGACAGAAAGAAATCCTCATTGTTCAAAATAATAAGAGAGGGTGAATAGTAATCAACACTAATCACCCACCACATAATAACTAATGACAAAGAAATAGATGTGGCACCCGAATTTTTACCATGATTATATCATAAAAAATAATAATAAATAAATAAATAAATAAATAATAATAATAAATGCATAGTTTAGGAAATTGAGAATTAATCGATTAAATTGTTAAGGAAATAAATTGTGAGGCACCGCACGTTAAATATTTTAGTAAGTGGCAAGTGATGTTTTATAGTTGGGTGGTGAGGTTTTTAGATGTGAACCTAACGTATAATCACAGGTAATTTTAGGAATTATAACCTTTAGAATTGAATTAAAAAATAAAAAATAAAAATTCCCACTAGGCTAAATGATGGAGAGTGTGCATGTATAGCTTTGGTGACATGCATAGCTTTGCAACACTTGTTGGACAGGTGGCCGAATTTTATGTGCTACACGTTGCCACACATTAAAAGCTATTGAGGGACAAGCTCATGCACCAACTATAAATAGTGAGGACTCAGTACAGTGAACATTAAAAAAATAAGAACAAGAAAGTTGAAACCTATTCGTAGTGTACAGGTGGAGCTTCGAAAAGTGAGGGGTATAGCTGGAGTTGTAGTGACAAAATTAAAAGCTAAGGGTCAATCTTAAGGTGAGTTATATTATACCTTGAGTTACCATAATATGTTTCCTATATGTTTTGAGTTACCTTAATATATTTTACGAATGTTTTGAATTACCACAATTTATTTTATATAATTTATGCTTTATGGATATGTTAATGTTTCAATTACGTGGATTATTTTTTGAATTTTATTTGCTGAAATTGAAACCCATGGATATGCTTGTTTCAATTTTAGAAATTATTTGATAAAGATTTTATAAACAATTATGTTCTGTAAGTACCACCACGGGAGTCCCACGCCTTGGAGGACTTAAATAAACCATTAGCCCCTGTTTGGCCATCTTGTGGTCCTTTGTTTGTCATGGATCCATTGACCCCTGTTCTGATTGTCACTCCAGTGACCCTTGTTCTATTCTATTTTGTACCGTGGTTATAGTTATTTACGTAATTTTTATTTCAGTTTCTGCCACTTAAGTAATTTATTTATGCAACTTAAACTATGTTAATGCTTTAGCTTAAATAAATATCCATGACTATTTTGTGCCCTTATACTCACAGTATAATATTTCTCACTTTGCTATGTGCTTATAGCTGTTATCTCTTTCAGGTGACGAGATTTAACAGGATCAAGATAGGGGATAAACCACAATGTTTTCTTTTTTCTTTTTTTCTTTTTTTTGTACTATCTGTATTTCTAATTGGACACCTGAAATAAAATCAAAGCCCAAATGACTATGTTAGTTTCTTTTTAATAAACATTTGGTACCCAATTATTTTATTTTAATTTATTTAATTTATCCGCTTACACTACGACTACAAAATTATTAGAATTATTTTATATTTTATCTTGTTGCGACGTCGAGCCTTTAGGTATCGGGTTTGGATGTGACAAAAATGGTATCAGAGCTTTTACAGAGAGAAAAAAAAAACATAAAATAAAAATAAATAAATACTATATTTTGTCCAACATCATAATTGTTTAATTATATATATATATTGTCATAATAAATAAATAAAATATTGTGTCCAACATGATTTAAATAAATATTGGGTAGGCTAAGTTTTCCTATGTTGTAGGACATGGCACACCAAGAAGAATTGTTTTGGTTCGAGCCCTAGGAAGCACATCTAGCCCCTAACTTATTGGAGGGATGGGGAGACTCAGAAAGCACTATCGGACAGACCCACCCCGACCTTGACCAACTCATGGGGAGGCCAGTATATTTGTGGGCCGACCCTGATGAGGACTACCTATTTTGGAGACTTAGCCGGGCTAGCACCCAAGAGAGATACATTGGGCCGACGCACGTTGTCGGATTAGTACATCCGCATTTCCCGGTTACTCCCTTATCCCCAGGCTTTTCCGAGAGGAGATGGAATATATACCCTAGCAACCACATTCGCACTACGACACCTCCTCCATAGCACATTGTCCAGACCCCAGCTGTGGACTACACTAACAGTACCACATACTTAGAGATACTTGTGCGGCTCACTAGGCGGCAGTTTTGGAGATATGACCACGGTGTACCGACCTACATGATCTAGGTAGTTTGGCGCTGTTTTGGGATTGAGCTCAATGGATGGGAGTTTGAGTCCCTCGTGCAGCAGGAGTTTCCATGGCTGTTCCACGGCCCAGTCTTCTAGAGCCAGTTTTCGTGGGGGCTCAGTGACCTATTTTAGGAGCATGACCGAGAGATGTCGCTGATCTTTTTTTTGGAGCTGACAATGACTAGTCTAATCCTTATATTTTTGTATTAGTAGGATTAGACATTAACTCTTGATGACTGGACTAACGCCTTATGTATAGTAACAATGATGTATATATGACGTTTTATGTGCTATTAATGTGGTAATGTTAATGTAATAGTAAAACTAATAAAACTAATACGTTATATATGACGTTGTATCAAAGTTGTATCAATGTGATGTCACGCTTATATCATTTTACCTTGTAGTAATGGCCAACGATAGAAATGAAATCGGATCATCAGTTAGCGGTACCATCCCAATGGAGCAAATCATGGAAAGAAAAGTCACCAACTTTTTGCAGGCTTTACAAACCATCATAACCAATGGGACACCAGAGAGACGAGAAGAACCAACTACGATTAAACAATTTCAGGATCTGAAACCCACCACGTTTATCGGCGGTCCAAACCCACTAGTGGCAGAAGCTTGGGTTAGGGACATGGAGAAAATCTTCCGCATGCTACCTTGCACAGAGAGACAAAAGGTAGCCTTTGCCACGTTCACCTTCAAAGACGATACACAAGAATGGTGGCTTCTTACCCCGAAGAAAGAAGATATTATGACTTGGGCAAGATTCTTGGAGGTATTCTATGAAAAATACTTTCCAAATTCGTTGTGGGAACAAAAGGCGGTAGAATTCATATATCTAAGGCACGGAACCATGACGTTGGCCGAATATGAGAGCAAGTTCACACAACTGGCTCGATTTGTGACATACGTCATCCCCACCGAAGCTCGAAAAGCCAGGAAATTCGAAGCAGGATTGGATACTGAAATCAAGCACAGACTGGAGGTTTTGAAACTACCAACCTATTCGGAGGTGGTGGATCGAGCATACATTACGAAAAAATGGATTAAAGCCTTGCGCTCCGAGAAACCAAGCTAGAAGAAGCAATTTTGGGAAAGAGATAACAAAAGACCCAGTGTCGCGCCTCTCAAGAGGGTAAATACGGGCACAACCAGTTCAAGCAATTAAGGTCCTATAAAACCCAGAGGTGGCACCATTCTAGCTTGCTCTACTTGTGGAAGGACTTATTAGGGACAATGACGTCAAGATACGGGAGCATGCTTTAGATGTGGCCAAGTTGGCCACTTACTGAGAGATTGTCCAAAGCTTGCCAGTCCTACAGCCGGCCCCTTTGAACCAGTTCGAAAATCCGCGGTACCTGGAGAAGTGAGAAAGGACCAAAAACGCCAAGGAAGAGCTTTTGCCTTGGTGCTTGGAAACTCAGAAGTTACTGAGAATGTCGTGTCAGGTACACTTTCTGTTTGTGGTCACTTAGCTCATGTTCTCTTTGACTCTGATTCAACTCATTCTTTTGTAACACCAGACTTTGCTACCAAGTTAACATCAGCACCTGAACCCTTAGGATATATACTATCTGTGTCTTTTCTTTCTAGTAATTTTGCCCTTAGTGCTGATGTGTACAAATCTTGTACCGTATCCTTAAAAGATGAAACCTTACACGTAGACTTGATTCCCCTTTGCATTAGTACCATTGATGTGATCTTAGGAATGGATTGGTTAGTTGACAACCATGCCTCTATTGATTGTGAAGCCAAAAAGGTCTTCCTCCAGTCACCAAACTAACTCGAGCTTGTCTTCGATGGAACTGGAGTCTCTCCCCCTCCATGTGTTATATCCTTCATGACAGCCCAATGACATTTAAGAAAAGGTTGTTGTAGTTATATCTGTTATGTGATCAATACTCAACAAGAGGCCCCCACACTTGATGCAATCCCTGTGGTTTGAGAATTCCCGGATGTAGTTCCTGAAGACCTGCCTAGTACCCCAGTTGACCGAGAAATCGAATTAACCATTGAAACCCAACCTGGTACCAATCTCAAAGGCCCTTTACCGCATATCTATGACAAAATTGAAAGAACTAAAGACCCAACTCCAAGAACTACTGGACAAAGGCTTCATCTGACCAAGTACCTCACCATGAAGAGCTCCAGTACTGTTCGTAAAGAAAAAAGATGGTACGATTAAGCTATGTATCGATTACCGGGAGTTGAACAAAGTCACCATCAAGAATCGATACCCTCTACTACGAATTGACGACTTGTTCGATCAACTATAAAGGTAATTTGGGTTAAAATGTTATGTTCTAATGTTAAAGGACTTTTGCAGGAATTTCCTTTGTCAATATCCTTATGCCATTGAAAACTTATAGGGAGGGGTTTTCATCAAATCTCCCTAAAGGATAATTGTACAAAAAAATCAATTTTTATTAAAATGTTATTAAACATATGCATAAATTACACTTATTTTTGAAATAAATGAATAAAACAAAATGTGATCTGTTCATTTATTTATCAATATGCGTTAAAATTAATATTTTGTACCTCTAATTTTTGTTACGAGATGAACAGTCCATATTATTATTATGGATAATATATATATATATATATATATATATGAACAAATAAGGAACTAACTAATCTCGTATATAATTGACCTTTTATTTGGATTTGCCAGCTTGTTCTTCTGGTGGTGATCAGTGGTGACATCAATTTAAATTATTTTTTTCTGAGTAAAATATATGATAAAATATATTATTTAAATTATTAAAATAGAACTCATAACAATTTTATAACACCCTTCAATTCAGATTATCCTCTTCTATGTATGATTAACTTTTAATTTTGGCTGGACGATCTTCTTCTGCTAGTGGTCACATATAAAAAATTCACTTTCCATTATTGTGTGGAGGAGACAAGAGTCAGGAATGGGTGTTGAACACAGTTCATGTGTGTAGACTTCCCCGAACGCATCCCGGGGGAAGGGAGTGCGAGTCCCCCCCGCTCTGGTTCGATATTGGGTCACTACAGTTCGAAGGACTCAAATGTCACGGTTCTTAATCTTGAACCAAAGAATCCAAATCCGGCAAATCGTTTTGAGAAAAAACAGATTTTTGAAAGAAGTGCCAAACATGGATCGCTGCGGATAATGAGTCGCCACCTAAATATTTTTTAAATGGGAAATTTAGGAAACCCTGACTCGGTGCCAAAGGCCACGTGTCCGTCATCACCAAAGTTGGCTCGGGAACTTGGGTACGATTGGGGAAGGTCACATCGTGAGCACCCCCGCTCGCCCGGTCAAAGACTCTACTAACCATGATATCTGTTTTTGAAAAACATTGTATGTTCTTATTCCGGTTATTAACTTAGGTTACTATGTGATGCGCACAGCATACAAGTATAGACTGGGTCGCCTGAATTGGAACAAAACATTTCATGTTTGTTTGTTTGAAAATGGTTTGATGGTGCTACCCGCAAGTAGGCTAAGACGTGAATTTGCCACCCTCGGGTGGGCTTAGAAAACATGATTTTGCCACTATCTAGTGGGCTTAAAACAAACATTTGATGAATTGTCCCAATTCAAATAACTCAATCTCCACCCACAGGCATTCAAGGCAGTTATATCACATAAGCATTTAGCCTCATGGTAAGCATGCTTTTCATGGCAGTCACTCACACGCATGCAAGGATGCTATAAAACTCACCGAGTACTCCAAGCCAAAACAGAAGCTTATTAGAAATCCATGTATGATCCTAGATGCACAGGATTGCCTAATGCAACACATGCAAAGATGCAAACTATAGCAGGCTCGGCTATTCTAAATATGGCATGTGGAATGCTACAGCTAACACGTACTCAATTTGGAATTGAAATACAAATGCAGTTTGTATGATGCGCCGAGCCCGGTGCGTGCAAAACAGATGAATGATGCAAACATGCTATCATACTGTATGCTAATGGAAACATGCCCTATATCTAACCATCGTAAGCGGGTAAATAAAAGGGAAGAAAGACGTGGGGTTGGAAGACATACATCACACTCACACACCCTTATTACAATTGTGCCCTCGCGCAGAGGGTCCGAATAAATAATAATACAGTCCGAAATGAAAAAATAATACAGTCCGAAATATACAGATTCTTAATTAATTAACAAATTAAGGAAGAAAAATTGTAAACTGGCATGCAAGCCAGGGACTGCCTTGACTCCGCTCCAGATAATGAAATGATGCATGTTGGGCTGCCTTGCGCGGAAATCCACTAGGATGCCCCAATTAGCCTCTGTTTGCGATGTTTCTCGAAATGCATGCCAAGTCCGGAAAGTTGCTAATTCTTCATTTTGCTGCAACAGAGAGCAGGAGAGGGGCATAGCAATGTATTTCACAAATATATGCATGCCTCGATCCTCGTGCCACCAATCACGCATCTCGATGCATGATGGCTGAGGAGTCGGATTGCACAACTCAATATGGGGTGAATGCAGATGAATGCTACAACAAAACCTAACTCCATCATGGGTAATCTGGAGTGTCGGTGACTTGGGATTTGAGACCCGTTCCGTCACTCGGAGTACGGAACGCGCCTCGTTTCCCGTGCCCGGACTAACTCCTATCCCGAACACGATGCAATATGCATGATATGCAATCCTAACACACATAATGCTATGAAAATGAGATGCATTGAAATGCGTGCCTGCGGGCACGCAAACCGAGGCGATGATCCTAAGGCATGAATTGGCATACGCAATGCAATTGGACTTACACTAACATGAGAAAGCCTCAGCCATACTCACATAAGAGGCCGTCGGATGAAAATCAAAGTGCCTCGAAATGCGTGCACACTGGTACGCAAACCGAGGCGATGGCATATACGATGCAATGATGCTAAAATGAGGTGCCTCGAAATGCGTGCACACGGGCACGCAAATCGAGGCGATGGCATACTGAATGCAATGACGCTAAAATGGGGTGCCTCGAAATGCGTGCATACGGGCACGCAAACCGAGGCAATGGTATTAAAGTATGAAATGGAATTCCAAATGTAGATTGGACTTATACTAACATGAGAGAGCCTCAGCCACACTCACGTAAGAGGCCGTGAGATGAAAATGAGGTGCCTCGAAATGCGTGCACACGGGCACGCAAACCGAGGCAATGGCCCTAAGGCATGAAATGGCATGCAAATGAGACGTAGCATATGGCATATGGAAAATGCAAATTTCAGCAGCCAAAATGATGCAAAAACAGACCCGAATTATAGCAAAATCACACTCGATGCCCGAAATGCTATGCTAAGTACCCGAAATGACTTGCAGCTATGCCAAACATGCATAATATGGACATGAAGTGTAAAGACAGATGCTAGGCAGCCCCTAGACTTAGCATTTTTCCAGTACAGAGCAAGGCCAAACAACAATCACAAGTATGGCAAAAATAGCATGCAAAAATGGGGGAAAAGAGGGGAACATTGAAGCAGGTGGTATGTACAATGCCCAAACTGAAAAAAACAGTTCTACAACATTAAAGAGGGACCAAAAATATGCACATTTACAAGAGATGACATTCCCCAATTCAGTATGTAGATATGCTCAAAATAGCATGCAAAATATGAGCCAACAAAGGTTATAACATGAGGTATCAAAAGGATGCACCAAACAGCCTAAGACCCTTAACAAAAAATGAAGAATGAGTTATTTTAAGACTCTTTCCAAGCCTGATGAAGGCTCAAAAACAGAAGCATGATGAGCTAGCAAGGCATGCAAAAATAAGGGGGTATAAGAGGGTATAACATGAAGTACCAAAAGTATTCACCAAATAGCATAAGACCCTTAACAAAACATGACAAGAAGGAAAAAATAAGGCTCTTTTCAGGCCTGATGAAGGCTGAAATCAGAAGCCAAATAAGCTTAAAAAAGGCATGCAAAATGGGGCCAAAGAGAGGTACAAAGAGAGGCCATGCATGGAGGCCCCAAACAAGATTGATCCCTTCTAAAATGTTGTAGAGGGACCTAAAATAACCTCAATCTCAGTTAATGGAATGCTCAAAATCAGACTTAAAATAGGCTAAAGAAACCATGCAATTTTACGATAAATTAGAAGAATTACAAAACAAGTGCATGATAGAACCACCAAACATGGTTGAGCCCTTCTTAAATGTTGAAGAGGGGCTCAAAATAAGCCCACTCACAGTTTATATCAGGCTCGAAAATGGATCACTCATAATCCAAACAAAGCATGCAAAATATTGGCACAAAGAGTGATATTGAAAGAGGTGCATCATAGAGGTGCCAAACAAGGTTGAGCTCTTCTAAAATGTTGTAGAGGGGCTCAAAATAAAACTAAAATCAGTAGGGTTCGGAGCCCAAAACAGAGAGCAAGTAGGGTAAAGAATTGATGCATAAATGTGCTCAAAAGGGAGAAATAGTGACTTACCCTTGAAGATCAAGCTTTTGTTGCTTCTTGGCTTCAATTTGTTGCTTCTTAGCCTCTGAAAAATCCTCCTTTGCTGCTGGAATGGTGGTGGTGATGGTGAAGCTTAGGGTTGATGAACAAGTGGGCTAGAAACTTGAAGGTTTTTGGAGCTTTTGTAGAGGGAAATGGAGGCAATGGGAGATATGCTCTTGAGAAGAAAGTTGCTAACCTTAACAAAGAAGGAGGTCAGCCCCTTAAATGGGCAAGAAAGGGGGTGTAAAAGGGAGAGAAATGCATCCAAGCTTTCCCTCCCAAAATATCCCTCGGAGGCAAAAGATATTTGGAAAAACAATTTGACACCAGTGTAAAAGTGGTCAAAAGCAGAAGCAGGCCCTGTGTGCTTTTCTTGAAGATGGCCGGCCGGCCACCCCAATCGACGGCCACTCCCCATGGCCATGGCCAAAAATGAAGTGAACAATTAATGGCCGGCCACCATATTTTGGTGTCCTCCTGTGTGTAGAACAAGACCCCATGGTTGGAATTTGGCAACTCAAAGCAGAGGCACAACATTCAACTTGAAAGAGAGGCTCAAAAATGAAAATAACAATTCTTGGCCGACCACCACCTTTTAGGGTCCTCCCATGTCCCTCATCACAAATATGTAGTCTCGCTGAAGAAAATATCCTAGGGTGTTCAACATTAGCGAAGTGAGCAAAAGCAGACGGGAGGAGCGAAACTGGTTTTCGAGACAATTCTGTCCTCCCACCCTCCAGTGATCTTCCTGGTGCTAAAACAGAGGTACCTGCCAAAATTGAACAAAAACTAATGCAAAATGAATGCTCGGGGCCCAAATCACGCAGTTCGGGGTCCCGAAAATGGGCTGTAAGCACCGAAAGTGGCGTTCGGCCACGAAGTGGGTATCTGAGACCCCAGTGTCCCTCGGTATGGAGTAAATGAGATGCATGCCAAAAATCGGAGAAATCGGAGATGGTTGGGCGGTCCCGAGCCGAGGCACACGGCCTCACGGCTCCGAAAACCGGGAACCGGACTCCGAAATGGGCAAAATGGCCTACGGCCACAGAAAGTAGCCCACGGCCACCGAGAGATAGTCTATAGGACCGCTCCCTCCCCTCAGGAAAGAAAACAGAGAAAACCGAGTCTGGTTCGCAAACCGAGGCAAGGCACAGAAGAGAGTTTGGAAGTCTAGAGGCAAGGCGCACGGCCGCGACTCTGAGACTTCTGAACGAGCACAACATGCAACATCACCGAGCGCTCAATCGGTGACGTCTGAGTCTTAAGGTTGGTCAAAAATGGGGTGTCTACAATGTGGTGCTACTACCGTGTTTTGTTTCTCTTCACGGGAGAAAAAGTTATTTTGAGTGGGAGACTATGCATTTCATATGATAGCTAGTTGAGGGACATTGTAGACAATATCTAAAAGAGGTACAGCCGTGCTGAGAACCGCTAGTGGGAGTGACCCCCAGCACTTCCACCTCTACGTGGGAGGCTGTGGACCAAGGAAAATATATATATATATATTATCCACCAATCACACCCCACTGGGGACCTGGGGGTCACCCCTAGTGGGGGTCTGCCTCTTTTTCCAAAGAGGTATAAATCATTTTGTAACTAAGTTTTTAGATATGAATATTAATTAATTAAAATATCTCTCTCTAAATTTTCTCTTATTCTTGATTGGGCTCATCATCAGTTATTCTGGACCACGGACGAATCAATGTATAATGAGAATAACTCATTTCTATATCACTGTCTATTATATCATTTTATACGTTATTTTGTGGGTCTTATCTTAAATTCATATTAATGATTTAAACTATTTATTTCATAAATTCAACAATATAGATTAATTGTACAAAAAAATCAATTTTTATCAAATGTCACTAGACATATGCATAAATTAATCTTATTTTTGAAATGAATGACAACTATAATTATTTACTCTATAAAACAAAATGTGATTGTTTATTTATTTATCAATATGTGTTGAAATTAATATTTTGTACAGATAATTTTTATTAAGAGATAAATAATCTTTATCACTATTATGAGTAATATATATATATATATATGAATAAATAAGGAAGTAACCATCTCCATATATAATTGACCTTTCATTTGGATTTGCCCGTCTTCCTCTGGCAGTGGTCACATAAAAAAAATCACTTTACATCATTGTGTGGAGGAGGTAGGATTGAGGAATGGGCATTAAATCTACGATCATCTACTTCCACGACGGCAGGATTGAAATAAATGAATAAAACAAAATGTGATTTATTCATTTATTTATCAATATGCGTTAAAATTAATATTTTGTACCTCTAATTTTTGTTACGAGATGAACAGTCCATATTATTATTATGGATAATATATACATATATATATATGAATAAATAAGGAACTAACCAATCCCGTATATAATTGACCTTTTATTTGGATTTGCCAGCTTGTTCTTAGCGGTGGTGGTCGGTGACATCAATTTAAATTATTTTTTTATGAGTAAAATATATGATAAAATATATTATTTAAATTATTAAAATAGAACTCATAATAATTTTATAACACCCTTCAATTCAGATTATCCTCTTCTATGTATGATTAACTTTTAATTTTGGCTGGATGATCTTCTTCTGCTAGTGGTCACATATAACAAATTCACTTTTCATTATTGTGTGGAGGAGACAAGATTCAGGAATGGGTGTTGAACACAGTTCATGTGGTGCTACTACCGTGTTTTGTTTGTCTTCACGGGAGAAAAAGTTATTTTGAGTGGGAGACTGTGCATTTCATATGATAGCTAGTGGAGGGAAATTGTAGACAATATCTAAAAGAGGTACAGCCGTGATGAGAACCTCTAGTGGGGGTGACTCCCAACACCCCCACCTCTACGTGGGAGGCTGTGGACCAAGGAAAAAATATATATATATATATATATTATCCACCAATCACATCCCACTGGAGACCCTGGGAGTCACCCCTAGTGGGGGTCTGCCTCTTTTTCCAAAGAGATATTTTGTAACTAAGTTTTTAGATATGAATATTAATTAATTGAAATATCTCTCTCTAAATTCTCTCTTATTCTTGATTGGGCTCATCATCAGTTATTCTGGACCACGGACGAATCAATGTATAATGAGAATAACTCATTTCTATATCACTGTCTATTATATCATTTTATACGTTATTTTGTGGGTCTTATCTTAAATTCATATTAATGATTTAAACTATTTATTTCATAAATTCAACAATATAGATTAATTGTACAAAAAAATCAATTTTTATCAAATGTCACTAGACATATGCATAAATTAATCTTATTTTTGAAATGAATGACAACTATAATTATTTACTCTATAAAACAAAATGTGATTGTTTATTTATTTATCAATATGTGTTGAAATTAATATTTTGTACAGATAATTTTTATTAAGAGATAAATAATCTTTATCACTATTATGAGTAATATATATATATATATATATGAATAAATAAGAAAGTAACCATCTCCATATATAATTGACCTTTCATTTGGATTTGCCCGTCTTCCTCTGGCAGTGGTCACATAAAAAATCACTTTACATCATTGTGTGGAGGAGGCAGAATTGAGGAATGGGCGTTAAACACAATTCATGTGGTCTGCTTGTTTCTTTGAGCTTCCATGGAGGACACGCCTATTTGTCCACTTCGGTTCTTTCATACTCGACGCCTGTCGTCTATCCCACCTCATCCTCCGCTTCCTCCGCAACGTTGACCTCAAATCTCCACCCTCCTCCAAACCCATCAATGGAGTCTCCTCCTCCGACATCAACGTCGACCCTTCCCGCAATCTCTGGTTCCGCCTCTACCTCCCCACCACCACCACCACCACCACCTCCTCCTCTACTCATCTACTTCCACGGTGGCGGATTCATCACCTCCGCCGCCAATTCCAAAATCTACGAGCATCTCTGCCGCAACCTCGCCGCTCAACTCCAAGTCACCGTCGCCTCCATTAACTACCGCCGCTCCCAACCACCGCTACCCTTCCCAATACGACGATGGTTTTGAAACCCTCAAATTCATCGACGCCCATAACTACTCCGTATTACCCTCCAACATTGATCTCAACCGTTGTTTTCTCGCCGGCAACAGCGCCGGCGGCAACATAGCCACGTGGCGGTCGACACGGCCGACACGAGTTTGAGAAGTCGAGTATTATTGGTTTGGTGGAGATACTGCCGTTCTTCGGTGGAGAAGAGCGCAGTGAATCGGAACTCCGGCTCGAGAGGTCCATTTCGAATGTGAAACGAACCGATTGGATGTGGAGGTCGTTTTTGCCAATAGGATCGGACGAAACCATGAGGCGGTGAGTGGTGGTGATGTGTCGGAGGTGGTGAAGTTTCCGGCGTTGGTGGTGGTTGGCGGTGGTGATCCGTTACAGATGGCAGAGGAGGTACGTTGAAGGGTTGAAGAAATCAGGAAGGAAGTGAAGTTGATTGAGTATCCAAACGCCATCCATGGCTTCTATATCTTTCTGAATTGCCCCAACTTTGGTACCTAATTGCAGAGGTCGGGGACTTTATTCAAAGCCAATCTGCTAGAAATGCCTAGAACCCAACAGCTCTGCAGACTTGTTAAGGCTTGGGTATATAAACTCGAACTTTCCTCGGGCTAGTTATTCTGGTTACACTACATGCGGTAGCCGGGACGGAACGTAGTGTAGGTCTACAGGGACCGTGGCCCCCCTTTTGTGAAAGAAGCTTGGTTGTGATGCATAGAATTGGTTTAGCATGAGCAACTTCTTCTCTTAAGTGGACTCCTCTCTCATTTAATTCTCATGTTCTTAATATTTTTTTTAACATCTCTTTATAATATAATACTAGAATGCTATATAAATTTTTCTAATGAAAAGTTAAAATACTTGTAGTATTGTTTTGTGATACAGCAATGTTAGGTATTATGAAAAAAAATTTATGAAAATAATCATGAAAGTTTTGTGACCATTGGATTACACTTAGAATAAAGCACCACACACTAATCAAGATAATCCAAGGATCATAAATTTTTCATGTTCATTTTCATGATAAAATTTTCATGATGTCTAACTTTTCCCTTTGTGATAAAGTTGAATTTATAATGGGTAGGGGTGTAAATTGGGTTCGACCCATGTCAGGCCATCTGGTTCCAACCAAAATTCAAGTCACGAGCCAAAAAATTATACACAGGCCAGGGATATTCGAGTTTTGGGCAGGACGGGCCAAAACATTTTTTAAATTTTTTTTTTTTTTCTATTTTTCTATCAAAATTTTATTCTTTTCTACTAAAAATGACACTAGGTCTTGAGCGAGCCGATGAGTCGGGTTAGGTGGTCCGGGTTTCAAAATGATGGCCCAGGCCCAACGTCCTAGGTTAGGCTGGGGCCCAGACCTAATCGTGTTGGACCCGCCCCGAGCCACGGGTGTGTTTCGGGCCACCCACAGGCCGCGGGCCATTTTTACAGCCCCAATAGTGGATATTTCTAAAGTGAAATTTATGAATTATTGCAGTTATGTTATGAATGGTATAATGAAAATATTACAAACCATTGTCGTGCAAAATGTTTCGAAAAATTACAATTTTTTATGGTTATGTTACATATATTTTGATAATGTGCATAAGTAGTCTCGTTTGTAAACATAATCATTACTTTTCAAAACTCATAACCAAACATATAATTTAAAACTCTTTTCAAAACTCAATTCAAATTAATATTTTAATTTTGTTAAGATTTTAAATATTTTAATATTTAAATATGTTAAAAAAATTTAATTTTTTTATTTTTTCAATATTTTTAAATATTTAAATTTCAAAATATTACGATTTTAATTTTTTTAATTTTAAAATATTTTATAAAAATAAATTCAAACTCTATTTTATAAAAACATTTTTAAATATTTAAATTTTTTTTGTTATGTATTTAGTTACGATTTTAGTGTAGAGTTGTGAAAGTAATATGAAGTTTTGAGTTATGTGTTTGGTTATGAGTTTTAAAAATAATTTCTTAATTGAGTTTTATTTTATATGTTTGGTTACGATTTGAGTGTAGAGTTGTTTTTAAATTTAAAATATTAATATTTTAAATTATTTAAATTATTTAAATATTTAAATCATTTAAATTTTTACGATTCAAATTTTTTGAATATTTATTTTAATTTTTTGTTATTAAATTTTTTTGATTATTTAAATTATTTAAATATTTATGATTTAAATTTTTTGAATATTTATTTTGAAAAAAAATTATTTCCTTTGTAGTATTTTCAATTAAAAAATTGATTAATGTTATTTTCTGTTAATAATAATTTTTTTTAATTCAATTTTAAAAAGAGTTTAGTCATGAGTGTTGATAAGAATTTTCAATAGTGTGAAAGTAGTGTGTTTTGTTATGAGTTATAATAATTTGAATTAAGTTTTGAAAATTCTTTCCAAAACTCATAACCAAACAAATTTTCTTATTTCACATGTCAAATCAAACTTGCAAAACTCAATTCCACACTCAATTCAAAACTCAATTCAACACTCTATTAAAAAATCATAACCAAACAAATTTTCTACACTCAAATCATAATTTCACAACTCATAAACTCAAAATACAATACATACTCTCAAATTATATTTACAAAACTCTACCAAACGCAACTGTAGTGTCTCAACCGATAAAAAATGATTAATAAAATTAGATTGACAATTTTTGTCTCTCACTAAGCCAATCATTATCTTTCACTACTGTAACGTAAAAATTCTCATTGATTAGTGATACTACTGTTATATCAAATATTTAACAAATTTTATCTATTTTCAATTAATAACATGAAAAATCACAAGTGTTAATTGCATAAAAATCTATTGCCTTTAAATCCAACCTTACATGTCTTTCCATCTTTATTTATTTATTTATTTATTGGCCCCCAATGATCAAATCCTAGGCCTGTCCTGGTTGATAGGATGAATTTTTTAAAATTTGGGCGAGCCATATCCAGTATTAAGAGTATAAGTTCGAAGATCTACTTGATTGCTAGTGTGGGACATACAGTTATATGGTTAAATTGTTTTGCTATGTAGGACCACTTAAGAGTGACCTCTGTAGTATCAGTTTACAGTCTAATTGCAAAGGTTACTCCTGTGGTTAACATTTTTATTTTTTTTTAGAAATGCCTAGAATTTTTATTTTTATTTTTTATTTTTAGCAAATTATACCGACAATCCTTATATCTTGTCCCTTGTGTTATTTTAATTTTTGTAATGTTAATTTGCTCGATTTTGATTTTCAATTTATGATTTTATCTCAATTTAGTCTAATTCATTACAATTGTTAGCTTTTTTATTTGTTTGTTTGTTTATATATATATATATATATGAGAAATCCGTAGGTAAGCGTAATATGTTATGTTCTTATAGACAAAATTAGAAACCTATTTAACTCATTGAATTAATCTCCATTAATTCAGTGATCATTTCTCTTGAAAACCCTAATGGGCGTTATCAATTGAATTAAATTGAAATAGAATTAAAAATTAAAGATCAAAATTAAGTTAATTAAAAGTACAGAGATTAAAATAACATGAATGACAAGATATGGGGAGTACCAATATAGTTTATTTATTTATTTATTTTGATAAGTTGCATTCAAATTTTTTTGGGTGGAACTATTGTGACATGAATCGGTAATGGCACCACATGCAAACGAGTGGGAATAAAAAGTTCTCAAATTTTCGTTAAGAAATCATTTTTTAAAAAAATTCAGGAAATTATAAAAATAAAATAAAATTTAACCTTTATAATTTTGTCAACTTAAACTCTAATTAAATTACGTAATCTGAATATTCAGTGCCCAGAGGGGCTAAATAGTCCAATAAAGTAAAATTATCAATTTTAAGTTCAAATAAGTTGATTAAACAAATTAAATCAAGTAAAAAAAATCAACACATGAGCACAAGATTTTACATGAAAAACCCAACTGGGTAAAAAATCACGATCCCAAAACTCAGAGAAAATCCACTATGATCAAAGAATACAAATACAAAGTCGAGAATACTTATAATCTTTACCTAGGTTTACCTAATATGATATTTTGTAATAATTCCTACTAGCACAACTTGCCCTAGTCAACTTTCTTGATCTTCAGGGTTCAACGAAATTTCAGCTACAATCTCTGTTCATGAACGGCTCCGATCACCTAATTTGCCAAAAGTCTAGAACAAACAATGCAAGAATGTAAAGTATTTTATGAATTTATCAAATTCAACTCTCTAAAGAGAGAATATATTTTTCTATGAAAACACAATAATTGAGATCACCAAATTCGAGTTTAGAAATACCTGTTTATAGAAGAAAAAAGTTTTCCAAGACAAATAGAATTAGGTTTAGGGAAAATGTGGAATAGTGATTCATCGCACTTCAAGAGAGATCGCTCGCCTTTCGATCACGAAGTTCTATTTTTCAAAACGTGGAGACTGCTGACCAATCATGTGAGCGATCACCCAATAGGGCTAGGCCAGATTTGTAATCTTTTCCAAAATGATTTAGGAAAGCCTTTTCAAAATCTTTTTATATATAACCTTTTTGAAATATGGTAAAAATATGTATGCAAATCTTACATTGATGGGTAATTGACCAAATCTTCCAAGCTTGTTGTGTGGGGCTGACCAAGCATATGAAATGGCGAAATTGGCATCACATAATAAATCTACCCATTAAATCCAATTTTAATCACTAAAAATAGCCAATACAGTATCCTATTTCACTATCTTTTGATTTATTTTCAATATAAACGATTAGACTATTTTTATTAAGTAAAATCGATAAAAAATATATATATATATTTTAGTCATGAAACTCAATATACGTACATAAAAGATCTTTAATATTCTTTTCTTTGAGTTTAATGATTATTTTTTTTTCAATTTTATTTTTAATGAAAAGACATGGATGGTTTAAATCGAAAACAAATAAAAAAAAAAACTATGATTTAAATTGATAAAATTAAAAATCAAAGGTTTATTTTGTTATAAGAAACTTTGAAATAATTTTTCCGAAAGTCTTTCAAAAATTTATGAAAATTTAAAATTTGTATTTGAGAAACTACAAAATTCAATAGAAATTGTTAAATTTCAAATTTTTTGTATAGAAATTAAAAATTTATTGTTTTACTATAAAATATTTTTCATGTAAAACGATTTTGTCTGAAAGTAAGTTTTTTATTTTTACTTTTGGTTTTTAGTTGACACTTAAAATATTTTTTTACAATAGAAATCTTAAAGAAGAATCAATTATAGAGTAAACTATAAAAAGAAAAATAAAAATAAAAATGGTCATACTTACTCACCAATCACCATTTATTATGTCTTCTCATGTTACTTGAGAATAAAGACGTGTAGTATTTATAAAAGTTGTGAGATTTTATAGCGATCCCGGGTTTACCCTTATTGTATAGTGATCCGGACATGCGTCCGTGGATGTTGGTAGTGGGTTGTTGTCTTGTTTACGTCCTTTCATATATTGTATTTGAGTTATAGGATGTGTTGGGCAGGTTTGTTACAGGTTGGTTGGGTTTAGAAACCAAAACTAGTTGCCCAGATTTTGACCCTTCCGCTCGAGCGGGGAGTTTGACGCTCGAGCGGGGATCCTGTTGTTGCTTGTACGCTCGAGCGGGGATTTTGGCGCTCGAGCGGGGAATACACCCATCCAGTACTTTCTTTTCTGTGTGTTGGGCGCCGGCGGGGCTTGGCGCCGGCGGGTCTTGGTCTGTCGAGATGCTGAGAGTGTGCATCCGACGCTCGAGCGGGAGTCTGTGAGTGCCGCTCGAGCGGGGAATTGGGCGCTCGAGCGGGCGACTGGGTTTAAAGATCCGAGTTTTGACTTTTCAAATCACTTTTTCTTGTTCTTCCTCTCTCTTACTTTTCCAAAACACAACTTTGAGAGCCTCTCTCTCTAAAACCGGCCCTTCTCTCTTCGATTTGATCTAGTAGGAGTGGTTTGCTCGTCTTGGGCCTTCACAAAAGTTGTGTTGATCGTCGAGGGGTTTGTTTTAATCTGAAAATTTCGGGATTTGGAGCACTTTGAGTTTTGTCACCTCATCCCTTGGAGCCCAAACTTTGAGGTAGGGATATCCTACTCCTCTTTATGGATTCTGTCTTTAAATTTTGACATTTTGATATGTTGGGGGATAGTTGTGTAATTTTGGAAAAGTTTGGGGCTTTTGTGCAATTTTATAAAAGTTTGGGGATTTGTTTTAAATAAACCTATATGTACGGTTGGTACATAGAAATGAGATTAATGTGGAATCATTGATGAAAATGGAACCTTAGGGGTTGAATGTTAATTATGGAAAATGCTATAATTATATTGTTTGATTAATTGGGATAATTAATTGTGGAATTGAGATGTTGATTATATATCCATTGTGCATTTATTTTCTGTATAGAAATAACTGCTTTGGGCTATCGGTGGAGGATAGTCGTGTTTGTTGTAGACAATGCATGATGATTAGGTAAACTGAAACTAATCTGCGGAAAGTGTCATGGAACTTGACGATTTGTAGAATACATTAATTGTATTGATTAATTGTATATAGAACCAATGTGTTTATATGCAGTATATGTAGAGGAGGAGATGGGGGGATGTACTCTGCGGTTTAGGGGAAGATGGGGGATGTACCTCTAAACCGGATAGTGTTGGGAGAAGATAGGGGATGAACTCCGGAGGCACAGCTCATATGCTTGTCTTGAAAAATATAGATACAGCCCATGTGCTTGTCTTGGAAATGTGAAGTAGCTTATATGCTTATCAGTGGTTGTATAGATATAACTAATATGTTTATCTATGTTGAGATGGAAAGGAAGGAAATATAGACTTGAATGTCTTGGAATTGTAGTAAGTTGTAAATGAATGTGAAAGTGTTGACTAATGTATCAACTGTTAATCTTTTAGGCGTTATTCATAATTGGTTTAGTATATTTCTACTGGGCTGTGGCTCACCCTTTATGGGGATATCATTTTCAGGTACCTGCAGCATGCCACCTCCAAGGACTTAGCTTGGGAGGCTAGTGGCGGGTGGACTTTTTGACTTCTATTTACTTTTGATGTGTTACATGTAACTTCAAGCCAAGGGCTTTACGTGTATTGAGCTAGAGCTCTCTTGATTGTAACCAAGTGTTAACTTGGAAAGTTGTAAGCCTTTAAGGCACCCGCTTTTATTGTTTACATGTAATACTTTTATGCAGACGATTCGATTAAATAGAAGAAGGTGGACTTTTATTATGTTGATGCATGTTTAATTGATGGGTTTATTGTCTTTATTTTGAGGGCGTTACAGATTTGATAAGTATGTTAAGTAGTATCTCGACCATGATAAGAAAAATATATATATATTTGAAAACAAAAAAAATATTTTATTTATTTTTGGTCAACTAAACAATCAAAAATAGGAAATATTTTAGGGTGAAACAAATGAGCCTGAATATCCTTCTTGTTTGATAAACCTTCTCAATTAAGTGTTTGTTTGTTTGTTTGTTTGTTTTTGTTTTTTTTTTTTTTTTTTTAAAGAAAAAAAAGAGTATAACTTGTATGAAAAATGAATATGTAAAAGAAAATTTATGAAATTTTAAAATTTTGAAAGAAAAAGTTTTACTATCTTGATATGCCAAGTTAGTTGTTATGCATATAACTCACGTTTTAACAAGGATAGGGTAAATTTTCTAACTACTCTCATATTTAATGATAAAATTATTATAATTATTAATTAAAATATATTTTTAATATCATTAAAAATTGCTAATTGACTTAATAATTTATTAATATAATAGATCATTTGTTATATGATTAGAAATTTGAAAGGACAGGTGTATTTGTAATTTACCCAAATAAGTATAATATGGTTAGGGATATGCGTGGTGCAGTTCGGATGGTTTGAGACTAAAGCTATAAACCAACACATGAATAGCATATTAGCAAATAACCAAACCGTGGTTTGGGCGATTTGGGACAGTTTCAATTTGCTAGTTGATTGAAGAATATTCTTAAACAATTATCAAGCATTTGCATAAAATATAACACTAATTTGTATAGTATTTTCATATATATAACACAAATTAATTTTACATAATATTTTTCATTATATATAACTACTAATTTGTAATATATTTCACATCTTAAATTTCTCTTACTCATTTTTATTTTCATATTTCATTAGAAGTTAGAAAATATATATGTATTAACTATAGTGGAGCAAAACGATTTCCAATGTGTTTTTTAAATTTTAAAGTTTAATCTGCAGTTAACGAATGGATCGGTGCGAATTTGTGCAGTATTTTGCACAACCCTAATTTTGGTCATGGGTTGTCTCTAAGGTTGTAAATGAACAAAGTCGTTCATGAACAGGCTCGAGCTTAGTTTAGTAAAGGTTTGTTTGAACTCGATTCATTAAATTTTTATTGAGTTCGAACTCTAACTCATTAGAATTTTAATAAATAAGTTCAAACATATTAAAACTCGACTCGTTAGTTCAACGCGTTTAACATTTATTTAAATAATAAAATAAATATATTATTTACATATTAAATAATGTAAAACTATTTATAAAAATTAGGGTAAATATGTTATTTATATGTTTAAATAATATAAATAATAGCTGAATTTATTTATATGCAAATACTAGCTAGGTAATTATAGATAACACATTTATATAATATAGTGGTGGAAAATATTATTATTTTGGTAAGATATTGACTTTTTCTAGTATGTAAACATGTTTTGAGATTGTAAGTTATAGCGATCCCGGTTTTCCTCCATTATTTATTGTATTCCGGACTCAGTTCTGTAGGTGGCTGTTGTTGTCTATATCTCTTCCCGTCCTTTACTTCTTTGTATTTGAGTTATGGGATGTGTTGGGTAAGTTTGGAACAGGTTGGTAGGGTGTTGGAACAAGTGGTTGTTGTCCAGAATTTGGCATCTTCGCTCGAGCGAGGCTTTTTGCACTCGAGCGAGCCTTGGGTTTTTGCTTCTTCGCTCGAGCGAAGGTTATTGCGCTCAAGCGAGATTTCTGTGATGTGTCTCTTCGCTCGAGCGAGCACTCTTGCGCTCGAGCGTGTGTCTACATCTAGTTTGGACCTGAAGGTTGGCATTCTTCGCTCAAGCGAGGCTTTTGTCGCTCGAGCGAGCGAGCACTATGTTTTGTGTTTCTTCACTCAATGGAGAACTCTTGCACTCGAGCATGCTTCTGGGTTGCAGACCTGAAGCTTCGCATTGTTCGCTTAAGCGACGCTTATTGTGCTCGAGCGAGGTTCTTTTGTGTCTGGTCGCTGGAGCGACCACTCCTTCGCTCGAGTGAGCCTCAAGTATATTAGTTGGCAGCAACGTGTTTTTAAACACTTTTTCATCATCTTTTTCACTCCAAACCCTAGATCCGACTCTCCCTCTCTCTAAACTCTCTCTCTATATAAATCCATCTTGTTGTAGTGGTTTTCTACCCTAGTCTCTTTATAAGAAAGGCAGAGCATTGCATGGGTTTCATTTTGATCCGAAAAGATTCAAGTTTGGAGCATCTTGGATTTCTCTCTTCATCTCCTTTGAGTCTTTCCACTTGAGGTAGGGATAATCTACTCATTTTTATGAGTTTTAACATAAATAATAGGCATTTTGTATAAATTGGGAGATTTGGAAATTTTGGAAAATTAGGGTTTGAAATTTGAAATGTTGAAAGAGGGGTTTTTCATGATTGGGTTCCATTGTGTATATGAGGTCTTGATAATGGAAATAGTTATGTAAAATGAAAGGAATTTGGCCTTGATTGCAAGCTTTGAGAAAGGGAGAATAATGTCCTAATTTGAGCTATATAAAATATTTGTGTAAATTATGAAACATTGGGAAAACATGAAATTGGTTTGAAAATGATGAAATTGGGAACATATGAGATTGGATAGCGTAGTTGGATTGATAAATCACTCATCGGTGGGAAATATAATAATTTATCTGTTTGGTAAATTTAATTATC
Source organism: Camellia lanceoleosa (assembly GCA_025200525.1). Classification (NCBI taxonomy): domain Eukaryota; kingdom Viridiplantae; phylum Streptophyta; class Magnoliopsida; order Ericales; family Theaceae; genus Camellia; species Camellia lanceoleosa. Next base: position 180,368 of record JANUSC010000166.1, on the reverse strand, counting down.
TGTCTAGATATAACTGTTTTGAGCTATCGGTGGAGGATAGCCATGATTGTTGAAGAAAAGCATGATGATTAGGTGAATTGAAACTAATCAATTGAAATATGTCATTGAATATGGCGGTGAAATTAACACATTGAATATGTGCTTGAATTGATCATTGTATATGTATCTTATATGGGATGAGATAAGGGACGTATGCGATTGTTTAGGAAAAGATAGGGGATGTACTCCATTGTTTGGGAGGAGATAGGGGATGTACTTCATATGTGATAATGTGCTTTAATACATTGTATATGTACTCCATATGTGATTATAAGGAGTATATATATGCTTTAATACATTGTATATGTATCTTGCTTGGGAGGAGATAAGGGATGTACTTCATTGTTTGGGAGAAGATAGGGGATGGACTCCATTGATAATTAAGTTGGCCGGATTGTCCAGGGTGAAAGTCCCGAAGTCTTATAAATGGAAGTGTATGAATGAAGTTGATAATTGAAGTGTTAATAATATGAGTTGTAGTCTCATTTTAAGTAGTTGATAATTGAAGTGTTAATAATATGAGTTGTAGTCTCATTTTGTATTGTGGATAATGGAAGTGTTAATAAGAGGAGTTGTAGTCTCTTTTAAATTGTTTGGTTAGATAAAGAACCATGTCTATGAATTGAATTGGATAAATAAAGGGAAGTGGACTGAAACATGGGTGTAATTGTTGTTGGGATATGGTGAGGGTGTGAGTTGGTTTACAAGTGTTAACCATTTGTCGAATGCTAATATTTTAGTTATTTCTCATGTTTGGTTTAGCATATCTCTACTGGGCTTTGGCTCACCCTACTTGGGACACCATTTTTCAGGTACGGGTGTCATGCCATCTCCAAGATCTTAGCTTGGGAGGTTTAGGAGTTGAAGACTCTACTTTGTTATTTGTTTTGTTGATTTCATGTAAATGCAAGCCAAGGGCTTTACTTGTAAAAGACTTAACACTCTACTTTTTGTAACCAAGTAGCAACTTGGGAAGATGTAAGCCCGCAGGGCATTTTACTATTTTTTGTAAATATTTGTAACTTATATGAAATACTCTTCTGTAATATTAACTCTGATGTATGTATGGAAATGTGACTTCTCTATCATGTATATAGAACAGTGAGATGATGGAATTATGTATTATTCTGAGGGCGTCACATAAGTGATAAATCTCATGTTGTATTTAAGACTTGATTTTGTAATTATTATATATCTATACATATCTTTCATATTACATATTCCTTATTTTCCGTCAACACATGAAGACCTTATGTTAATACCTTGATAAGATCTGTCAAAAAGGCAGTTTTGCTATCTAAAGAGATTGGACTTTGAAGGAAGGCTAGTTTGACTTCTCCGATCTTTCTTGGGATCTTACTTAGTTATTGATCAAATGACTCACTAGTAACGTTTCCTATTTTGTAATCTTAGATAAACCCTATATTTATTTGTTATTATATTCTCTGATGTTTTTATTTTTTGGGGCATCACAACTCTCTGGTTTTTAAGACTTTTTTTTCTCTCAAATTCTAAAACAATTTTAGTATTCTCTCTCTAACCTTTTTTCTTAAAATTCTATATCCAAATTCAAGACTAGAGCTCTCATTATATAGCCAATGCAAGTGGGCAATGGTGGAGGACAAAGTGGAACACAAAGTATAGGACAAAGTGGAAGACAAAATGGGACATTTTGGAAAAATAATGGAGCTAATGGAGGACAATATATAATGGAGGTGAATGATGAATGGTGATGGTGGTGTATGATTTAGGAAAATGGATGATCAGTTGAGTTGGTCGGATGTGATTATGAAAGTAAATGGTGAGTAGAGATGGTGAGATATAATTATGAAAGTAGATGGTGAGTGTGGATGGTGGGGTGTAATTATGAAAGTGGGTGGTGGATGGAGATGGTGGGATGTGATTATGAAAGTAGATGGTGAGTGGGGATATTGGGTTATAATTATGAAAGTAGATAGTAAGTAGAGATGATGGGATGTGATTATGAAAGTAGATGGTGAGTGGAGATGGTGGGATGTGATTATGAAAGTGGATGGTGAGTGGAGATGATGGGATGTAATTATGAAAGTAGACAGTGAGTAGGGATGATGGGGTGTAATTATGAAAATGGATGGTGAGCGGGAATTGATGGGTAGAAAATTTGGTAGTGGAGATTTGAAGAGACAATATTCTTTTGGTAGTGGAGATTGGTGAATTTTGGATGAAAAATAATTTGGCCAAAAAATGTGTGAAAGTTAGGAATTAAACCCAAGTTCCATCTCTCTTACTGAGGATTCTATGAGAAACACATTCTGATTGTCATCATCGGGTAATCAAAACAAAGCGTCCAAGTCTTAGGGCCGGTCAAAATAGGGTGTCTACAAACATTTTGTTGACTCCAATTTTATTTTCTTGATTTTCCTTGTGGAGCTAGAGTTAGGATAGACGTTAAAAATGGCCTAAAAGCTAATCGATTCAACTTTTATTCCAGCTTGACCATTACCTAATCATTAAAACATTATCTTAACAATTGGCACCTTCCGAAATCTTCTAGATTGATTTAGATTTCTCCAATGTTCTGGATTCTTCTAGGATGTTCTAGAATCTTCTAGATTTCCCTAGAACTTTTTAGAGTCTTATAGATTCATGTGAAAAACTCTAGTGATTTTATAGCGACCCCGGTCTTTCCCATTTGTTTACTATATTCGGGCTTATGTTCCGTAGATTTCGTTGTTATCAGATTGTTGTTGTCATCCTTTAATTCTATTTGATCGAGTTTTAGGATGTGTTGGGCGCGTTTCGAACAGTTGGGTTGAGCCTTGGTCTAGATGTCGGTTGCTCAGTTTTTAGCCTTTCCGCTCGAGCCTACATTCCTGAGCTCGAGCGGGGTTTACACTCTTCGGCATTTTTGTCCTGCAAAACTTCGCGGTGAGAGTTCTCACGCTCGGCGGGTTTTATCGCTTCAGCGGGTTGAGCTTCAGCGGTATTGTTGCCTTCGGCGGGTAGTGTATTTTTGGCGTGGGTCATAGAATGGGGGAATCAACGCTCGGGCGGTTACCATTGAGCTCGAGTAGACCTTGTTTTGTTCTTTACGCCGGCGGTGTGTTTACGCCGGCGAACTGTCCGATTTATATAGAAGCAGCGGGTTTTTAATCAGTTTTTCATCTTCTTTTAGATTCCAAACCCTAGATTACGAGTTCTCTCTCTCCCAACTCACCTTCTCTCTTAGGATTGATCTATCTAGAGTGTGTTTCTACCCTAGTTTCTTCATTAAAAAGGTAGAGTGAGTCGAGGGCTTTCATTTAATCTGAACAGTTTTGGATTTGGAGCACTTTGGAATTTGGGCATCATCTTCATCTTCTTCTTTTTGAGTTGTTTCTTGAGGTAGGGATTTCCTACTCAAATGTATACGTTTTGTTCTAAGTTACGGCATTTTAATATGTTGGGGGTATTTTGGTAATTTTGGGAAAAACCTAGTTTTTAAATAAATTGAATCGTATATTTAATTTAAGGAACATTGGGGAAATTAGTTAAATTCATGATATTGAGGAAATTTGTTGATTAAATTGGGTAGTTGATTGATTTAAATCACTCATCTATCTAATTGTTGATTTATTTATTTCTAGTCTAGAAATAACTGATTTGGGCTATCGGTGGAAGATAGTCGTGGTTGTTGTAGACATTGCATGTGGATTAGGGATAATTGAAACTAATCACATTGGTTAAGTCATAATTTTTGACTATTGAATTAATACAGAAAATGCATGTATTGATTGAGCATTGCATATGCATATTGTTTGGGAGGAGATAGGGGATGTACTCCACGGTTTAGGGGAAGATAGGGGATGGACCTCTAAACCGGATTTTGTTTGGGAGGAGATAGGGGATGGACTCCATTAGCATCACTATTATGTGTGCTTATTATATTGAAGTGTTTACATGTTATTGATACAGCACTAAAATGTGTATCAAACTGGAAGTATGAAGTGTTTTGATATGAGCCTGAGTCTCATTTGTGTTGTGGATATTGGAAGTAATGTGAATATGATATATAGTTCACTGTTGTAAGTTGGCCAGGTTCTGAGTCATATTGATATTAAAGGGAATTAATACATGTTATATACATTAGTGTCACGAGACTGTATAAGGTTATAACTGGTCATCTTGAATAACCATCTATTGAATGCCATAGCTTTATTCGATGCTTATATTTGGTTTAGTATTTCTCTACTGGGCTGTGGCTCACCCTTTATGGGAACATCATTTTCAGGTGCAGGTGATAAGTTACCTCCAAGGACTTAGCTTGGAAGGATTTGGCTTTTGGATTTGAAGGCTATCTTTAGTTAGTTGTTTTGGTTTGATAGTACATGTAAACATTCAAGCCTAGGGCTTTACTTGTATTTGAGTTAGAACTCATATTTATGTGTCCAAGTGTTGACTTGGAAAGATGTAAGCCTGTAGGGCATTTAATTTGATGTTACATGTAATGTTTTTATTTAGTAATACTCTGATGAATTGTTTCTTTTAAATATTGCATGTCAATGTGAGATGTATGATGGGTTAGATTTGAGGGCGTTACAGATTTTGTGTTGAATCCCAACACTCCCCCTCAATACTAACTCTCTATTTACTGGTCGTTATTCATGTGTATGTAAATCTTGAGCTCTCTGATTTGCTTCAACAATTCTTTGGTTTAGTTTTCCAATCAATTTTTGGGTACTCAAAACCCAAAATTTGTTTAGTTTACAATTTTCTCAAAACTATTTTCAATCACTTTTTACATCTCCTCTCTTCCTATCTCACACCCTACATATCAATCAATTACATTTTCATTTTTCTCTCTCATTCTCTCACATCCTGTACATCAATCAATTACTTTTTCTCTCACACCCATCTATGTAACTACCCAAAAAAAAACCTACAATCATCCCAAATTACAAAGCTCCAAAACAATTTTCAAAATATATAATCAAACAAATTTTTAAATTTTGAAAACTCTTTTCAAAATTTTATTTTTCAAAACCAAACCAAAGGACCCAACAATTTTCAAAAATGTTGAAGAGTGATTCTGTCCAACAAAACATAGTATTAGAATTGTGTAAAGAATTATAGAATATAGTGAAAAAGTAAAAGGATCATAGAATATTCTAGAAGGTTAATGATGGCCTCTTGGATCAAGTTGATCCTAGCCATCCATTAAGGAGATGGAAGATTGTATAAAGGGAAGACCCGTCATTATAGATAAATAAAAATGATATAAGAGTTTTGTGATAGAGAGTATGGTGGTGTGGTGAGAAACCTACCGACCCAAGTAGTGTTTGTAATTAAGTGATCAAACAATACAAGAGTGATCTAGTGAGAGATGCCCCAAAGTCTTGTGTGAGGAAGAGACAAAGTCTAAGTATAAGTGCTTGAATGTATTGTGTGAGTGAATAAGTAAGGTGTATTAGTGTGTAGTTGTGTACAAGTTTTTGTATACTTAGTGTCATTAATAAAAGTTGTATTTTTAGGTTCACTGGTGTGTCAAACTCAACAATCAACTGGATGTTCTTACTTTTTGTTTGTTTCTACTTTTCTACATGCACTATGAGTGCATATATTGCTGTGAAAATAGGGGAATCCATCTCATTCCCACATTGACAAATGTTACCCTCATGTTGCTTGTTTCATCCATTTCATTCACACTCTATACATCCATCATTAGATTTATTAGGGCTTTCTTGCTCTTCCTATAACACTTGGAAGAAAGGTCCAAGTTATCTGTTAAGCGTTTGCCGGCAATCATGTTTCATATTGTTTGAACATGGGTAAAACAAAGCTTCCTGGTTGTGTGTGGTATAGTTTGTATGTCTAGCTTCATTGTATGCCAAGTGAAGATGGTGCTAAACCATGATACCATTAGTGTAGAGACCCTAAATTTTATTAATTACACTTGAAACCCTAAGCCGCATGTTAATTGCATTTTAGTCCCTAGTTTTGTAAAATTTTGCAAAATAGTCCAATAAAGCATAATTTTCCCATATTTTACTTTGTGTTATAATTAAATCCTGGAACACTATTTTATATTTGAAAATTCCCCCAACACTTGGTTTTTATTTTATTTTAACCCCTAGTTACCTTTTTTATTTATTTTCTTTTATTTATTATTTATTTAAATATTTATAAAAATTATTTTGGGGAAAGCTTGGTTGTGGAACCATCTAGAAGATTTGAGGCTCTAACTATAATAATACTAAGATATGTACTAGTCTTCAATTTTCCTTAACCATTAAGTTAATTTTCTTAACAATGAAGTAACAATAATTAATCAAGAACAAAATGGTCTTTTTTACCTAAAATCTTTGCCTATAAATTGAGAACACTCCCCCCATTTCCTTCTCACATTTTCAGTAGCCCAAGTATAGGGTGAGAGGAGGAGATTGTGAACTAGAAAGAAGTGGAGAAGAACAAGGAAAAAGAAAAGGAAGAAAAGCTTGCTTTCTTGAGTTAAAATAAGAACCACACCTCCCTCTTATATTCTCTAATTCTTTCACTTATCTCATCCTATTATCTTGTATATTATAGCGACCCCGGTCTTTTCCCATTTGATTATTTTATCCGGACTTAGGTTATGTAGATTCTGTCATTGTATAATTGTTGTTGTCATCCTTTATTTTCTCTTTTGGAGTTGTAGGATGTGTTGGGCAGGTTTGTTTCAAGTTGGTTGGGTTCGGAAACCAAGTGTTGCTGTCCAGTTTTTGGGTTGGTCGCTCGAGCGAGGGTTGTATTTTGTGTCTGGTGGCTCGAGCCAGCTTTTCTTCACTCGACCGAGCGATTACGTCTAGTATAGACCTGAGAGCAGTGTTTCTTCGCTCGAGCGAGCTTTTCTTCGCTCGAGCGAGCGAGGTGTATGTTTTTGAGTCCTTCGCTCGAGCGAGCATTCTGTCGCCGGCGTGCTTCCGGATTGCGAACTGAAGCATTGAGTTTTGCTCGGCGAGCTTTTCTTCGCTCGGCGAGGCTTTTCTTAATGCAGTCGCTCGAGCGACCATGTCTTCGCCGGCGAGCTTTGTCGATTTTTCACATTCTTTTTTATTCCAAAACCCTAGGTTCGTCTTCTCTCTCCCTCTACACACCTTCTCCCTTAGGTTTGATCTACTTAGAGTGCGTTTCTATCCTAGATCCTTTATTAAAAAGATAGTGTGGGTCGAGGGCTTCTGTTTAATCTGAACAATCTTGGATTTGGAGCACTTTGGATTTTGGGTCATCATCTCCGTCTTCTCTATTAGGGTTATTTTCTTGAGGTGGATTTCCTACTCCATATTATAGGCTTTGTTCTAAGTTTTGGTATTTTGATATGTTGGGGTTATTTGGTAATTTTGGGAAAAAAAACCCTAAATGTTTTAATAAATTAATCTGGATAGTTAATTTAAAGAAAATTGGGGAATTTAATTGAATTCATGGAATTGGGCAATTATAAGTCTAAATGGTGTAGTTGAATAATTTAATCACTCGCCTACTGAATCATTGAGATCATAATTATTGATATGTTTATTTCTTGTTTAGAAATAACTGTTTTGGGCTATCGGTGGAGGATAGTCGTGATTGTTGTAGACATTGCATGTGGAGTAGGGAAAACTGAAACTAATCAATTTGGTTAAGTCATTAATTTTGACTATTGAATTAATACAGAAAATACGTGTATTGATTGAGCATTGCATATGCATATTGTTTGGGAGGAGATAGAGGATGTACTCCACGGTTTAGGGGAAGATAGGGGATGGACCTCTAAACCGGATTTTTGTTTGGGAGGAGATAGGGGATGGACTCCATTAGCATCACTATTATGTGTGCTTATTGATTTATAGAAGTGTTTCTATATGTTGTTGATACAGCACTGAAATGTGTATCAAATGAGAAGTATGAAGTGTTTTGATATGTGCCTTAGTCTCATTGCTTTTATTGATATTGGAAGTAATGTTAATGTGATGTGTAGTTCACTGTTATAATTTGGCCAGGTTCTGAGCCATATTGATAAAAATGAAAAGTTGAATAAATAATGGAAAGTAAAAACTGATATTTGAGTTAACCATCTATTGAATGCTATTGCTTTATTCAATACTTATATTTGGTTTAGTATATTTCTACTGGGCTGTGGCTCACCCTAGACGGGAACATCATTTTCAGGTTCAAGTGACGTGCTACCTCCAAGGAATTAGCTTGGAAGGATTTAGAGTTGACGACTTATTTAGATTAGTTGTTATTTGCTTTATTCGTTATTACATGTAAAGACTCAAGCCAAGGGCTTAACTTGTAAATGAGTTAGTACTCATACTTTTGTGACCAAGTATTGGTTTGGAAAGATGTAAGCCTGTAGGGCATTTACTTTCTTTATTACATGTAATGTCTTTTAATAAGTTTACTCTGATGAATGGAATAATACTCTTTGTTTTCTTATAATGACGCATGGTAGTATTATATATTATGGGTTTATTTTTGAGGGCGTGACAACTTGGTATCAGGGGCGCACGGGTTGAATTCTTTAGCGTGGGAAGTGATTAGTATCACAATGGGTTCGTCTCGTTTGATAGAGACTTAGATGTACTGTTATATGCTTATATGATAACATATTTATGTGACTATATGGGTATGGAACGTAGTTTCTAGGATATTGATTGGACCCTTGAGTTTCTGAAAATCTTGTTGGAAAGGCACTTGATCAATGTTGTTTCCAACCGGAACTTTAGTGACGCCTCGGGACTGTCATTATCCAGGAATGAAATTCGTAGGTCCTTATGTGATTATGTACTTACGTGGAATGATTTATTGTTGTCCAATGCATTAGGACGCGAGTGTTATAGTTTTGGCACATTATTTATAGTGCTAACGTCTTTGTTACCTTTATTAGGATGTCAGGACAAGGACGAGGACGTGGTAGGCGTGGTACAGTGGCGAAGTGCCTATCTGGGAGGTTCGGCGATCTGAGGAGAGAGTTGGCCAGGCCAATGTGGCCGAGCCGGTAGGACAGCGGGCTATGGGCGCTTTAGCCCGAGAGATAGCAGGGGCATTCAAGGAGTCAGTAGGCATTCTCAGAGCTGAGAATCAGGCTCAAGTTCATGTTGCGGTCTGTGTCCTTCTTTTCTGAAGAGGGAGTTCTTCCAGTCCAACCCGGACGAATTTTTAGGTGATCCTAAAGAGCCGCTTAAGGCAGATGAATGGCTCGAACAGACAACGAAGACGTTTGAGATGCTAGGCATCGAAGATGGGGCACTGAAGGTGACCTTGGCATCTTTCCAACTTAAGGGAGATGCAGGTCAGTGGTGGAAGTTCACTAAGGGCCGTATAGGAGGGACTTGGGAGGCTTTCGTAGATGCTTTCCAGGAGAAGTTCCTATCTTCAGCAGTTAAGGAGAGGTTGAGGGAGCAATTTTGCCAGCTTAAGCAGAATAGTTCTTCAGTGGCCGAGTTTGAGGCCTCGTTTACTAGCTTGTCCAGGTTTGCACCTGAGTTGGTGGCGTCTGAGGAACGCCGTTGTATCGAGTTCAAGAAGAAGTTGAGGCGCGGCCTCAAGTTGAGAATTGTAGGGACTATGATTCGAGATTATGGGCGTCTGGTTGATGCTGCAGCTCATATTGAGATTATGATGCAGGAAGAGGAGGAAGGGAAGAAAGGCTCCAAGAGGAGTCAGGATGGTCAGAGTGATGGTAGGAGACAGAAGGGTTTTAACCCTCAGCAGTCTCAGGGTAGCTTTTCTAGATCGACTTTTCTGTCTTGAGTGCTAGTTACGGGAAAAGGCGAGGACATTACTGTTTCAAGTGTGATCATTTGGGCCACAAGTCTCCGGTTGCCCTTGAAGGAGGAGGACAAAGGCGGCGTCATCTTGGCTCAATCTCGAGCGAGTCGGGGTAGAGGCCACCGCTCTCGTGTTATCGATGTGGTCGACGGGGCACATGAAGAGGTATTGCCCTTGATTGAGTGGCACATCTGGTGCATCTGGTTTAAGCGGAACTTCGAGTCGGCCAGCTCGATCCGTTCGAGCCTCAAGGGCCAATCAGGGGGCCTCATCGTCCCAGTCCTTGCAGCAGTCTTATGCTCGTAGGGGTGAGTAGGTTGATCAGAGGTCGTCTGGGTGCGTGTATGCTGTTACCGCGCAGGATCTGTGCCGGCTCCATCAGTTGTGAGAGGTACCTTCTTGTTTTGCAACTCGGTTGCTAATGTTTTGATTGATACGAGTGCATCTCATTCCTTTGTGTCTGCTGCATTTGTATCTGTTTTGGAGTTGGAGTTAGCACAGTTAGCCTCTCCTGTTTGTGTAGTGTCACCCCTTGGGGGTGAATTGATCTTGAAACAAACTGTTAGGGGTTGTGCTATAGAGGTCGCCGATCATAGGCTTTCGTTTCCTTTTGTAGTTATGCCCATAAAGGGATTTGATGTTATTTTGGGTATGGACTGGTTATCGTCATACTGGGCAGCTATTGATTGCTACCACCAGAGGGTCACTTGTTGTACCGTGAGCGGGGAGTGTTTCCATTTCTTGGGGGACCGGGTTGGTAGTGTTTTGCCACCAGGGTATGATCCGTGAGGGCGGAGTGAGCTTAGTGGTCTACTTGCTAGCTTTGAGAGTGGTGAGTGTGATGAGACCCAGATTGTGTTGCCGAGAGTGGTTTGTGAGTACTCAGACATCTTTCCCGAGGACCTTGTTAGTTTGCCACCTCACAGAGAGATTGAGTTCTCTATTGACTTAGTGCTCGGTACGGCGCCGATTTCTATGGCACCTTACCGTTTTGCCCCAGCCGAGTTGGTTGAGTTGAAGATCCAACTCCAGGAGTTGCTAGATAAGGGCTATATACGTCCTAGTGTTTCGCCGTGGGGAGCACCGGCCCTCTTTGCTAAGAAGAAATGTGGTGCTTTGAGACTGTGTATCGATTACCGGAAATTGAATCGGGCTACGGTTAAGAATAAGTACCCTATGCCTCGTATAGACGATCTGTTCGATCAGTTGAAGGGTTCCCGTTGTTTCTCTAAGATAGACTTGAGATCGGGCTATCATCAGTTGAGAGTTAGGGAGGAGGATATTCCGAAGATGGCATTCCGTACGCGGTATGGCCACTATGAGTTTCTGGTGATGCCATTTGGGCTCACCAATGCACCTGCAGTCTTTATGGACTTGATGAACCGGATATTCCGAGAATTCTTGGACCGCTTTGTAGTAGTCTTTGTAGATGATATCCTTATTTATTCACCTTCAGAGGAGAAGCACGAGGAGCACTTGAGAGTGGTGCTTGAGTTACTTAGAGCCCATAAGCTTTATGCTAAGTTTGGGAAATGTGAGTTCTGGTTAGAGGAGGTGAAGTTCTTAGGCCATGTGGTTTCTAAGGAAGGGGTGTCTGTTGATACATCCAAGATAGAGGCAGTGCAGGATTGGGCACAGCCTAAAAGTGTGTTTGAGATCCGCAGTTTTCTGGGATTAGCTGGGTACTATTGACGGTTTGTGAAGGATTTCTCCAGATTAGCTTCACCGTTGACTAGATTGACTCGGAAGGGAGTCAAATTCGTATGGAGTGAGACTTGTGAAAAGTCGTTTCAGGAGTTGAAAATTAGATTGACCACCGCTCCAGTCTTGATTATTCCGAAGAGAGGGTTGGGTTATGCTGTTTATTGTGATGCTTCACGAGAAGGTTTGGGTTGTGTGTTGATGCAAGAGGGGAAAGTGGTAGCCTCACTACAAAAAATGTCACTTTTGGCTACCAAAATTTTGGTCGCCAAAAGTCCAATATTTAGTCGCCAAAACCATTTAGCGACTAAAATATTTTGTCGCCAAACTCGTCGCCTATACTCTGTCGGCGATAGTATTGGCGACTAAAATATTTTTGGTCGCAGAAAGTGAACGTTTTGGCTACTAAATACACATTAGTCGGCAAAAGTTATGTTTTGGCGACCAAAATATTAGTAGCCAAAAGTAAGCATTTGGCTACTAAATTTTCATTAGTCGACAAAAGGTTATGTTTTGGCTACCAAATATTAGTAGCCAAAAGTAAGCATTTAGCTACTAAATTTTAGATTAGTTGGCAAAGGGTATGTTTTGGCGACTAAATATTTAGTCGCCAAAAGTATTCAAATAAAATTAATTAAATTTTCAGCGACTAAAGAATTTAGTCGCCAAAAAATTATTTTCATTTTATTAAACTTTTGGCTACTAACCATTTGGTAGCCGAAAGTCTTCATTATATTTTTAGCTACTAAATTTGTAGTCACCAAAAATCTTTGAGTTCTTTATGGCTACTAAATATTTAGTCACTAAAAATGTTAATTTCCTTTTTGGCTCCCAATTGATTAGTCACTAACAAATTCACTTCTTTTTTTTTTCACTACTAATCATTTAATTGCCAAAAACTTTATTTTGTGTTTTTTCTTATTATAATTAATTTCTTCCCAAATAATACATATATCTATTTCTATTTCGTTTCAACAATACAAAAATTTAATCTTTTAACATCAAATTCTATACAAATCAAATACAATGCAACCCAAAATAATAATTCCATACAAGCACAAAATCATACAAAAGATGTCCTCTGTACAAAAAATTGTACATCAAATTATGACTAAATACGAACATTCATTTATGACTAAAGGTCTTTCCTATGAGAAATCTTCTTTTTGACATAATTTGTTATTATACAAGTCCACTCTGCATTGAAATTATGACTAAATAAAAATAAAATGAAAAAGCGCCACGGAATATTTGCGACCTCACGCTTCATCTCTGTTTGCTTTGCCCTTGCCACGAAGTACATGTAAACATCCTGCATAATATAAATAAAATGAAAAACTAATAAGATTAATACCAAGTGCCCATGAAAATAAAATTAAAAAAATAGCCATTCAATTCTAGGTAAAACATTGTCAGTGTAATTATGTCGGAAGAGAGGTTAATTGTGTTTTCCTCAAACCTTAAGGGAGGTGAGTGTAATTAACCTAAAAAAAAAAAAAAAAACAGCAATTGTAAGTTATAGGTAATCTTGAACAATGATTTCTCTCAAATGTTATGTGTTCTACCATTCATTCTTTCACAACTAAACTCTAGTTAATTGGAGAGCAGCCAGACACTTTATTATTCTAGTTGATGATTGTGATGGTGTCTCCTGCTTAATCGCCTGTGCTTTTTGATCTGAGCAGATGAGAAACCACTTTGAAATCTGAAGCACATATGTATGTATACAAGGTCGAAAAGTAAAAAATAAGATTTGGAGAACAAAGTTGGAATGCAAGGAAAGCACACAAAGACAAGAAAATATGGGCAATGAGTGCAATCAAGACATGCATGATAGAAAGAAAGAACCAATCAAGAATGCATTACGAAAACAAACAACAAAACAAAGTTCACATCTCCATGGTTGGATAGAACCACAGATTACGTGCATCGACCACTAGCTTCTCTAGTGACCATCAATATTCTAACATTTTTCAAAGGCGATTGCCACAAATTATCATTTTTACTACACTTTTTTTTATAAATATTTTATTCACACATTGCATTTTCGAACTCTTTTTTACGTATGGGTGCATAGCATTCTTGTTACATATATGTGTTACATACATAGTGGCAAAAATTCATCTCTATTTTAACAAAGCCTATTGTAGTTTTGTCTCCTTTTGACTTCACGGCAATATGGACCCCAACCCAACCTCACCTCTTGTTTTGTATAGTTAAAAATGATAATATATACGGGTGAGCAGAGCATCATCGTGGGGAGCCTCAAATCATCCTTGGTGTTTCCATTTTCAGTCAAAAGACTCACCTAAACAATTATGCGTAATTAAAAAGTAAAAGCAGGGAACAACCACGTTAACATAATTGACGAGGCAGTGAAGATAAATTGTAAAGTTTCAACCCTAAGAAGAGTAACTACCCCAAAAATGACGTATAATCCAAACAATGTCAGCTTGAATGCAGCACACAATGAAAGGCCTCATGAACACTCCTACCAGAGCATCTCATTGGAGTTTGATTGTTCTCCTGAATTTACTACAAGTTTCCATACTACTCTGTCCAATGAAATAAAATATCAGTTGCCAAATTTAACCATACCGTGCTCATTAGCCAAGAATATTAAGCACCATTTGTGTAACACCCTCGAAATAATGACATTAAACCCAACAATATTGACATGCTATGATATATAAAAGATCCACGTTCTTTCATTCAACAGGGTTCTATTACAAAACGTATCACATGTTAACAACAAAAGCAAATGCCCTAAGGGCTTACAGCTTTCCAAGTTAACACTTGGTTACAAGAAAGTAGAGTGTTAACTCATTTACACATTAAGCCCTAGGCTTGAATTTACATGTAACACTGCAAAAGGAAAGACAAACAAAAAGTCCATCCGTCACTAGCCTTCCAAGCTAAGTCCTTGGAGGTGGCATGCTACCAGTACCTGAAAATGATGTTCCCATATAGGGTGAGCCTGACCAAGAGAAATATACTAAACCATTATAAATAATGACTAAAAGATTAACAATTGATAGATGGCCAACTCTTTTACATTCTTTCATCACTTCAACAAATATAAACAAAAGCTTATATTCACACTTTCCATGACAAGCATATACGCTCTCTGCCAATATTTTTCTAGATAAGCATACATGCTCTATCTCTGAGTTCATCCCTATCTCCTCCGGTAACATCCGGTTTAGAGGTCCATCCCTATCTTCCCTAAACCATGAGTACATCCCTATCTCCTCCAACAACACAATGCATATATATATAACAATTATACACATCACATATCAATACATAAAATCAATGTATTCTTTCCATCGTCATAATCCATGACCCAATTCTATCTCAATCCCTCATTTTCCACAATTAATTATTCAAATTAATTAATCAATGTAATTAGGGCATTTCCATAATTAACATTACAACCCTTAGGTTCCAATTTCACTAATGTTTCAACATTAATTCCATGTTTCTATACCAAACATGCTTCTAGGTTTATTATAGACAAAACCCCAAACTTTTGTAAAATTACACAATGGCCCAAAGTTTCTCAAAATTTCACAACAACTACCAACATATCAAAATGCTAAAATTCAAAGTCAAAAGCCATAAGGAGGAGTAGGGTATCCCTACCTCAAAAGATGAGCTCCGAAGGAGAAGGACCCAAAACTAAAATGCTCCAAACACCAAACTATTCGGATCAAAAAGACACCCTCGACGATCAATACCCTTTTTGTGAAGACAAAAGGTGAACAACACACTCTAGCTAGATCAACACTTAGAGAGAAGTTATGGTTTTTGAGTGAGAAGCTCTGAAAATGGCGTTTTTGGTAAAGTAGGAGAAAGAAGATAAGTCAAAAGTGATTTAAAATGCAGTCCACTCGGTTATCTGACAGTCCGCTCGAAGCGTAAGACACTCACTCGGCGTAAAGACACATAAACAGTTCCGCTCGAGCACAACCTTGTCCGCTCGAGCTCCAAGACACTGAACACAAAGTTCGTCGCTCGGCGTAGATCGGCCCGCTCGGCGCAGTCTCCCCTCGAGAACTCTCACCAAAAACATCAGACGCTCGGCGCACAAAGACCGCTCGGCGCATAAACCACACTTGCGAAGTTTTGCGGGTGCGAAATCTTGAAGAGTGTATTCTCCGCTCGAGCGCCAAAACCTCCGCTCGAGCGTAAAAGCAACAACAACCCATCCGCTCGAGCGTAAAAGTGTCCGCTCGAGCGGACCAGTCAAAACCTGGGCAACTAGACTTGGTTCTTAAACTCAACCCACCTGTGACAAACCTGCCCAACACATCCTATAACTCAAATACAATGTAGAAAAGGATGTAAACAAGACAATGCTCAACTATTGACATCCACGGACACATGTCCGGATCACTGTACAATAAGGGGTAAACCCGGAATCGCTATAATTTGCATTATGTAAACCAACTTGAATGCAACATGTTACCAGAGCATCTTATTAAGCATCATCATGATTATTTTGTGCCATTATTATGTATATACAAATGTCAAACTTCAATTTAAATAATTGCAAAACAACTTTTATGGAGTTATATATTTTTATTTAATGATTTTAATCATAAATATTTATTTGCTAAGATAGCAATTCCTAAAACATGCATTTTTAACAAAAACTACAAACTACAAACTGTCAAATTCAAATGGAAATAGAAACTTACAGGGAAATTTGTAGTGGTAGTGGTGCCCCAGTACTCAGCTGCTTTGTCTTCCTTATCATAACCTCCTATATTTCCAAAACATATTACAAATGATTAAAAAAAAAAAAAAAAACCACAATCATTGGTTTGGAAAATCCTTGATCTCATTCAAAAAAGTTACATTAATCAAGTGATTTAATTTTAAGGGAATATAAAAAAGGAAGAGCAAAAGGGAGCACTTTTTAACTCACCCAAAATAACTAGAGCTTTGATATTATACATCAACATATCCTCATTGTTCACAAATTCATTGGTATTTTCAGAACTATCAACATTAGTAGGAGGCTCAAAATCATTAAGTGATCTATAAGTAAATCCACAACTATCAATCATTAATCTAAGATGCAACAAAATTTTGATTATAATGAGTCATTTGTATGCCTTAATACCCATTTGTATGTGAGCTGCATTCTCGTAAAGTATAATGAGTCACTCTAGTTTTGCCCTAATGAGCCCAAGGATATTATTGACTAGGATATCAAATTCACAAACAAAATGAGAAATAAAAACCCTTACACCAAATTAATGCAATTAAAAAATAGAATAACCTATTAGAATAACAAACTTCCCAGATGAGGCCATTGACAATACAGACCAAGTCCACAAGTAGTGTTTCAATCTCTTCCAAACATCATGAGAGCATCAATTCATTAGTAATAAATAAACATGTAAAAACAATCAACTTTGACCCAAAACCAAGATATTTAAGCATTAGATATTTCCGTATGGTCAAATGATTAGTAAAATTAATTTCTTTCTTCTACAATAAAGGTGTACCTTCCAACCCTAGTAACAAGTCTACAAATCACAAACAAGCAATTAAAATCAACCACCATGGTATTGACAAAACAATGAGACACTTTCAATATGGAAGGCAGAAGCAAAGTATTCTAACAATATAAAAACCCTAGTTTAATCATTGAAGATTGAAGAACATCAAGTACATAGCTATATAAGTGAGCTTGGGACTTCTGAAACTTCTTTCATCACCTACCACCACCACCATCATCCAACAAGCACAAAAAGAAAGACTATTTATCAAGATGGACTAACCCCAAAATGACTAGTCTTCATGTTATAGAATTCCTACACAACCTGCCCCAATGATCAAAAAGCCTTCTTTTTTCTTTTTTTTGCCTAAATAATAGCTCTATGACTACAAAAAAAAAAAAAAAAAAAAACAAAACAAAAAATTGAAATAAAACAATCATGTAATAAGCAAATTGCAGTTAGAGGAAAGAATAATACTATTCTCTTATTGTAAGCCTCGATGTTCTTGTTGTATTCAGTCTTCCTTTTCTCTGCCCTCGAGACAAGTGGGGCTTTCTCCTAATTTTTGAAAGAAAAAAGAAAAACAAACAATCATTATAAATAAATGCATTTACTTTGGAGTAGTTGCAATTAGAAGCAAATTATTAGGTAGAATCATTTTCTACAAAATTACTCACAGCTTCTGACATGGATTTCCATTTGTCTCCACCAGCCTTACCAACCTGGACCAAATTCGATACAAAAATGCTAAAAATTAAATCAAATTTTAACAAAATTAGATGACTCGAAATAGGATGATTCAAAACGCTTACAGCTGACAACGGATTTGTTGTTTGGATGCTTCTCCTTGTACATCTTCTGAACTCCTCCCTAAGATATATACACACAAAAGCAAAGCAAGCAAATAAGCCCTAAATCAATTGAAAATTTATATTTGAGAAAAGCACAAATCAATCAACGATGATTATACATGAAAACGAAGAAGGCATCGGCCTCTTAGGCTTGTTAGGATCCTGGCGTGACCTTCCCTTCGCAGTTGTTTAGCAGGTTACTCGGCACCTCTCTTCTTCACAGAAAGGCTAACAACAAAGCACAAACAACAATCGATCTTCATCATCATCAACACACAAAAACAAAACAAAAAACCGATCGAGAGAGAGCCGATCGATGTAGATGCAAAACCAGAGAGTAAGAGACTGTGAGATGAGAGAGTGAGGGAGATGAGATAGTGAAGGAGACGAAGAAGAAGAGAAGACGAAGAAGACGAAGCATACCCGAGCCGGAGGTCGGATGGAGGCCGCCACCTCGTCGTGAGTCGTGACCAACTTTCCCCAATATTTTGCCCTAATCTTATGTCGTGGGTCTTAGAAAGAAAGAGAGAGACAAATGAAAGAAGTACTCAAATTTCTCCTTACTTTCCTCCGTAGAGGTGAAACTCATTTTTAAAAATTTTAATTATAATCGTGACTAATATTTAGTCGGTAATACTAAAAATAAAAAATATATATATAAAAATAGGCACTAAAATAAGAAATAAAAGTAACAAATATATTTAAATTATATTTAAATAAAAATATAAGTAATAAATTTAAAATTTTAAAAATATTAAATTATCTTAAATATTTGTCCTAATATTTTTTTTATTGAAAAATATAATAATATATTTTAAAATCTTATTTTCTTATATTGTTATATTATATATATATATATATAATAAGAAAGAAAAGAAAGAAAGAAAATTTTTAAAAAAGAAGGCAAAAATTAATACTAAAAAATATTTTAATGAAAAATATTTTGTAGAAGTAGGGGTAATATATATAGTTTAATGAAAAATATTTTTCATTAAAATAAAAGTTAATTTTCTGTAGTCAATGAATAATATTTTTCTGCGGCCTTTTTTTTTATTACTAAATATCATGAACTAATTTTTTGTGGTAGAGGAAAATGAGCGGCAGTAGTAGTGAAGGTGGTGGATAAGAGATGATGGTGGTGGTGGTGGTGATGGTGATGGCAAAAGAGATTAGTGGTGACGTTGTAGTAGTGGTAGTGTAAATGAAGTGGCAGGGGTGAAATTAAAATGAAGTTAATTTTTTGTGGTTAATATGGCATTTGCAGTGGTAGTAGTGGTAATAATGGAATGGCGTTTGCAGTAGTGGTGAAGGTGGTAGAGGAGATGAGTGGTGAGAGAGAGATATGAGTGAGAGGCACAGACAGAGAGAGAAAGAGAGAAAAGAGAAGAGATAGATGAATGAGAGACAGACAAAGAGACAAATAGACAGACAGAGAGAGAAGAGTGATGAATGAGAGAGAGAAAGAAAAAGAGAGATGGGTGAGAGAGATAGAGACACAGAGAGAAAGAGAGAGACAGAGACAAAAAGAGAGAGAAATAGAAAAGAGATGAATGAGAGATAGACAAAGAGATAGACACAGAGAGAGAAGAGATAGAGACAATAAATTTTGTCGTCGAAGATAAAAAATAAATTTTTATTTTTCATTCAAGGACTAAATTATTTTAGTCGCCAAAACTATCTATACATGACTAACATATTTTTTAGCCGTTGAAATTAAATTTTTCCCACCAAACTTTTGTGGTAGAGGAGAGGAGAGAAGAGTAATGAGTGAAAGAGAGACAAAGAGATAGACAGAGAGAGAGACATAGAGAGAGAAAAGATAGAGACCTAGACAAAGAGAAACAAGAGATGAGTGAGAGATAGACAAAAAAGAGAGAAAAGAGAACGAAAAGAGATGATCGAGAGAAAGACATAGAAAAGAGAAAGATAGAGAGAGAATAAAGATGAGTAGGAAAGACATAGACAGAGATAGAGAGAAGCAAGATGAATGAGAGAGATAGAGAAAGAAAAAGATGAAAGAGATAGAGAGAAGAGAGATGAGCGAGAGACAAAGAGAAAAAGAGACAAAGATAGAGACAAAGGCGTAGATAGAGACAGAGAGAAAAGAGAGATGAGAGAGAGCGAGAGAGAGATAAAGACAAGAGAGATAGAGACAAGAGAGCCGAACAAAAGAGACAGAGAAAGAAAATAGATGAGAGAAGAGATAGATGAGTGAGAGACACAGAAGAGAGAGAGAGGCACAGAGAGAGAAGAGTGATGAGTAAGATAGAGAAAGAGAATAGAGAGAGAAAGATGAAATCTTAAGCCAATGAAAATACAACCCTAGAGAGTGAGAGAGAAAAACTAAAATCAAATCAAGCCAATGAAAATATTGTAATTAAATCTAAAGCCAATGAACCAGGTTCAACCCGTGTATTTTAGTCGCCAATTACTTTTATAAATCCTCAAATTTAAATTAGAAACGTCTCCCTCCAAATTTAAATTAACAATAGTGTTTGATTATTGTTAACTGTGTATAACGTAAAAATAATTTTATAAAGTTGAAAAAATTAATTATTAAAAAATTAAGAAAAAATTTAAAATCTGAAATAATATCAATAAGTCACATAAATAATTGGGATATTTTGTCTTTTATTAGTACTGGTAATAATATTGAAAAATTTATTGAAATGATAAATAATTGGGATATTTTGTCTTTTATTTGTGAATTTTGATTTATTCTTAATTTATTAGTGTTATTGAAATATGATGATGTAAAAAGTACAAATAGTTTAATTGTACTTTTCATCGGAAAAATAATAGTCTATTTTCAGAATTTAATTTCTTTTTATAATACAATTATTACATTTTAAAAATATTAATTTATAAAAATTACCTTTTCATAGTATATTTTTTTAGAAATATCAATTGTCATAATTGTAAATTTTTTATTATTAATGGATTTAAAAAAAGGACAAAATAAGAAATTCATATTATTTTAATAATTAATTTTTTTTAAAAATTAATATTTTTGGATGGTGGGTGTACAACCTCTTAATAAAAAAAATATAAATATAAATAAAAATAGGTTTACAAAGATTAAAAATATAAATAAAAGATTAAAATTAATTTTTTCATTTTCATTCGGCTACCAAAGATTTAGTAGCAAAGTAGGTTTTAGCGACTAAAATAAATATGGTTAGAAAGTTGACATTTGCGACCAAAACTTTGGTCGAAAGATTAAAATTATTTTTTTATTTTCATTTGGCTACCAAAGATTTAGTAGCGAAAGGAGGTTTTAGCGACTAAAATAAATTTGGTATTTAAAGTTGACATTTGGCGACCAAAACTTTGGTCAGGAAAGATTAAAATTAATTTTTTTTATTTTCATTCGCTACCAAATATTTAGTAGCGAAAAGTTTTTAGCGACTAAAATAAATTTGGTCGCGAAAATTGACATTTGGCGACCAAAACTTTGGTCGAAAGATTAGAAATTAATTTTTTATTTTGATTCGGCTACTAAACAATTTAGTAGCTAAAAATTTACCTCTGACTACTAAATTTTTTTTTAGTAGCCAATTGTGATATGTTTAGCTACTAAAAATTTTTTTAGTCACCAATTGTAATATCTTTAGCTACTAAATTTATTTTAGTAGCCAATAATCAACATTCCCCTACTAAAAAAAATTAGTAGCTAAAAAGTTGACTTTTGCCGACTAAAATTTTTTTTGGTAGCCAATTCCATGACTTTTGGCGACTAAATTGATTTTAGTAGCTAAAAGTGGTCGGCAAAAATGCTTTTTCTTGTAGTGCCTATGGCTCACGTCAGTTGAAAATACACGAAAAGAATTACCCTACCCATGACCTAGAGTTAGCAGCTGTGATTTTTGCCTTAAAGATTTGGAGGCATTACCTTTATGGTGAGAGATTCGAGGTATTCTCGGATCATAATAGTCTGAAATATCTATTTACACAGAAAGACTTGAACTTGAGGCAGAGGAGATGGATGGAGTTCATTGAGGATTATGACTTCGAATTGTATTATCATCCGGGGAAGGCCAATGTGGTGGCCAATGCCCTTAGCAGAAAATCTATTGGTGACGTAGCTAGTATAGCCATCCGGGAATGGGAGATGTTGGGTGCACTTGGGGAGTTTGATTTGCTTCTGGGCGAATCTGCTGAGGCTGCGGCCTTATTCTCTGTTGTTGCGCAGCCTACACTTATGACTCGAGTGTTAGAGGCATAGAGAGGTGACCTTGAGGTGGAATCTCTTCGAGAGAAGATCTCCAATGGGAAGGTTGAGAAGGGTTTGACGGTGTATCCCGACCTGAGTGTGAGATACCGAGATCGTCTGTTTGTGCCGGAGTCTTGCCGAGAGGAGGTACTCCGAGAGTTTCATCATTCATGCCTTGCGGTGCATCCGGGAGGCACTACGATGTATCGGGATTTGGGTCGCCAGTTTTGGTGGCGGGGTATGAAGAGGGATGTGGCAACTTTGGTGTCCAAGTGCCTTACTTGTCAGCAAGTGAAGACCGAGCATCAGAGGCCAGCGGGTTTGTTGCAACCCTTGCCTATTGCCGAGTGGAAGTGGGAGCATGTCACTATGGACTTCGTTGTAAGTCTTCCGAGGACTCAGCGAGGTAGTGATGCTATTTGGGTGGTTGTAGACCGGTTGACTAAGTCGGCGCACTTCATTCATATGCGCGTGAGAGATTCGGTAGATCATCTTGCCGACTTGTATATTCGGGACATAGTGAGGTTGCACGGAGTTCCAGTGACGATCGTCTCAGATAGAGATCCTCGTTTTACTGCTAGGTTGTGGCAGAGTTTACAAAGTGCCTTGGGCACTAAGTTGACCTTTAGCACGGCTTATCATCCTCGAGGCAAGCAGGCGGTCCGGCGTACTATTCAGATCCTTCAGGATATGCTTCGGGGTTGTGTTCTAGACTTTAATGGGTCGTGGGAGAGACACTTGCCATTGGTGGAGTTTGCCTACAACAACAGTTTCCAATCTAGTATCGGTATGGCACCGTTTGAGGCCTTGTATGGCCTTGTATGGCACCGTTTGAGGCCGTGTAGGTCTCCAGTTTGTTGGGCCGAGGTGGGTGATGTACCTCTGTTGGGTCCGGAGTTGGTGAGGAAAACGACAGAGAAAGTTGAGCTTATCCGTAAGAGACTTGTTACAGCCCAGAGTCGTCGCAAATCTTATGCCGACCGTAGGAGGAGACCTTTGGTGTTTGAGGTGGGTGATCATGTCTTTCTGAAGATATCACCTAGACGGGGATTGATGAGGTTTGGGAGGAGCAGGAAGTTGTCCCCTCGGCTCATTGGTCCTTTTGAGATCCTTGAGAGGATTGGCGAGGCTGCATATCGTTTAGCTTTGCCACCGCAGTTATCCGGAGTACATGACATGTTTCATGTGAGTATGCTTCGGAAGTATGAACCAGATCCATCACATGTGTTGGATTGGACCGACTTAGAGGTTGACGAAGATGTCTCGTATGAGGAGAGACCAGTTCAAGTTTTGGATAGGCGGGATCAAGTTTTGCGAGGCAAGACCATCCCTTTGGTAAAGGTTTTGTGGAAACATCACGGAGTGGAAGAGGCCACTTGGGAGCGTGAGTTGGAAGTCCGCGAAAAATATCCGGACTTGTTTGCTGATGTGTAATCATGTATTGAAATTTGGTAATTTTAATGAACTTTAAGAACATTATATATATGTCTTAAGTTGGAAAACATTGAGAATGTTTTGGTTTAATGGAAGAATTTTGAAACTTGCCTGATAATGGGAGTTATTGGAACATTGCATATGTTAAATTTATTGTAGAATTGAAGTGATATCATGCAATTGAATATGATATGAAAATGTGAATCATGTATTTGAAAACTGTTGAACTTGAAAGGAAATTGCATATTGATAATGCAGGTGGATATCTATACATATATTATGAGATGCCTCTTGATAAGAGATGAAATGACCGGTATTGGGTCAAGTTATTTATTATTATATTGTCATATTGTTGGAATGTGAGAAAAACCGGTTTTCGAAAAACTTATGCTTAATTTTGGGGACGAAATTCTTTAAGGGGGGGAGGTTATAGCGACCCCGGTCTTTTCCCATTTGATTATTTTATTCGGACTTAGGTTTCGTGGAATTGGGCAATTATAAGTCTAAATGGTGTAGTTGAATAATTTAATCACTCGCCTACTGAATCTTTGAGATCATAATTGTTGATATGTTTATTTCTTGTTTAGAAATAACTGTTTTGGGCTATCGGTGGAGGATAGTCGTGATTGTTATAAACATTGCATGTGGATTAGGGAAAACTGAAACTAATCAATTTGGTTAAATCATTAATTTTGACTATTGAATTAATACAGAAAATATGTGTATTGATTGAGCATTGCATATGCATATTGTTTGGGAGGAGATAGGAGATGTACTCCACGGTTTAGGGGAAGATAGGGGATGGACCTCTAAACCGGATTTTTGTTTGGGAGGAGATAGGGGATGGACTCCATTAGCATCACTATTATGTGTGCTTATTGATTTATAGAAGTGTTTCTATATGTTGTTGATACAGCACTAAAATGTGTATCAAATGAGAAGTATGAAGTGTTTTGATATGTGCCTTAGTCTCATTGGTTTTATTGATATTGGAAGTAATGTTAATATGATGTGTAGTTCACTGTTATAATTTGGCCAGGTTCTGAGCCATATTGATAAAAATGGAAAGTTGAATAAATAATGGAAAGTAAAAACTGATATTTGAGTTAACCATCTATTGAATGCTATTGCTTTATTCAATGCTTATATTTGGTTTAGTATATTTCTACTGGGCTGTGGCTCACCCTATACGAGAACATCATTTTCAGGTTCAGGTGACGTGCTACCTCCAAGGAATTAGCTTGGAAGGATTTAGAGTTGACGACTTATTTAGATTAGTTGTTATTTGCTTTATTCGTTATTACATGTAAAGACTCAAGCCAATGGCTTAACTTGTAAATGAGTTAGTACTCATACTTTTGTGACCAAGTATTGGCTTGGAAAGATGTAAGCCTGTAGGGCATTTACTTTCTTTATTACATGTAATGTCTTTTAATAAGTTTACTCTGATGAATGGAATAATACTCTTTGTTTTCTTATAATGATGCATGGTAGTATTATATATTATGGGTTTATTTTTGAGGGCGTGACATATATATTAATGGTAAACATGACTTTTGGTGTATGTGCAAGTGTGGGTATGAATATGTGACTTTATTGTCACGACCCAAACCCGCCCCTATGGGTTTAATCAGAATGTAGGCCAGTAACCTAGGCTACCAAAGGCACGCTTGTGATAATGCAATATCTGATCTGAGGGCTTGGCGAAATATCTGATAAATAAACGATGTCCAATAAGCTATGATAGTCTGTATGCCAAAAAGATTTTTCATACATATTTACAGAACAATACTTATACATACATACATATCATTCAGTGAAACAGGAACCTGATCCCTATTACGGTACCGTACGGTGCAAACATACAGTCTATACAATATTACAAAAACAATACGGAAGGGGGAATTACTAAAACACCCCTAAGCCTTAGCTTGGCAGGCTCGGAACCTCGCAGTGAGGCACAATGGTTGGCTTGACAAAACTGGAGTTTACCCCGACGCCTCTAGCTTTGATCTGGTGCCTGTACACCTACATATATATATATGAGCAGTGAACTAAAGCCCAGTGAATAACATAATGCGTAAAGAGGTTTAGAATAAATATCCTTATAGTAGTGAAAACAGTTCATTTCAATCAGTAATTCAGTTGTTCAGTACAGTAAACAGTCATATGTGGTACATCCATTAACATAACAGTAAACAGTAGGTCTTAAAAGACCGAACAGTAATGATGGCCATCAATCAGTAACAGTGGTGGTTCCACGAGGGAACCGACAGAGATCTCTATGTGATAACGATGTGATAGGTGCTAAGGATGCCTGTCTGATTGAGAATATAGGACATACATTCATTCAGTGAACAATATCAGTTCAGTAAACAGTTCAATTCAGTATTCAGAAGATAATCATTTCGAACATATCTTTACACAATTGTTACTCACAAAGTTCTGGGCTACAGTGAACTAGAGCGTCTCCTCGGAATGCCAACCCTATACAGTTAACAAATTGAACACACACTAAGTTTCACAGTCGGGGAAAGATAATAACTTAATCCCTAATATGCCTCGGTGTGTTCTACATCTATATTCTCATTAAGATGTCTTAAACTAGGCCTAAGAATACCTAGGATGGGATGAGGATGCAAAGATGTACTCAGAAAACATTATCAGAATTTTCAAGAAAACAGAGTCCCACTCGAGCACAGGTTTCCACGCTCGAGTGTACATGCAGCAAAGGTTGCCCACTCGAGCGTCAACTTCCCCGCTCGAACAGACCAAAAAGTACTGGATAGGTGAAATTCACGCTTGACGCCCACTCGACGCCCGCTCGAGCGTGTCACTCAGTCCTCCGCTCGAGCGTCCAATCCTCTGCTCGAGCGGACTGATGCGCAGTGCAAGA
The DNA here is from genome assembly GCA_025200525.1 of Camellia lanceoleosa. Lineage (NCBI taxonomy): Eukaryota > Viridiplantae > Streptophyta > Magnoliopsida > Ericales > Theaceae > Camellia > Camellia lanceoleosa. The sequence continues at coordinate 153,974 of JANUSC010000166.1, read as the reverse complement.
TGCTGGGAGCTCGATTTTCTCGCTCGAGCGCAAGTCTCCCCGCTCGAGCGGGAGTTCAAAATCTGGAATTTCCAGATTTGAACTTCCAAGTTCAAATCAAGTCCCAATGCTTCAAAACCAATCCTCTTGGGCTAATTTTCCAAAAAACCCTTACAAACACATAGTTAAACATGATTCAAAGCTTAATTTGTAAAATCAAGGCCCAAGGGTAGTTTAAACAACTCAATTTGAAACCAATTTTCATGAACATGCTATAAACATGACATGCATGGATCTAAACCATTTCAAAGCCCCAATTTCATGCTCTAATGAACCAATTGTCCCAAAAACAAGATGAGAACATGGACTTAAACTCTAATATAAACATGCATGTGACAATTTGTCACGAAATCAACTCAAAAGTCAACAATACAGCCATGCATGCAAGAATTAAGCCATAATTCAACATGTATGAACTAAAACATGACTTAGCTCTACAATTTGACATGGACCATGCAAGAATTAGCCTGAACTCACAATTAGAGGGTTGAATTCCTTACCTAGAGCTTCAATTACAAGGTGAGGTAGCTTAATTAGCAATCTACACTTCAATTACCAAGTAATTCTTCAAGGTTTCAAGCCAAATTCACAAGAATAACTCTCTCTCTCTCTCTCACTCTCTTCCTTGGTCGGCAAAGACAAGGGTCTTGGCTGAGCAAAATGGTTTGTCTCAAGTATAATGAAATTCAAAAGGTTGAGATAGTGGGCCACTAAGATGGCAAGGTGGTAATTAAGGCAACTCTTGACATTAAGCTTAATTCAATCTAATTTAATCATACCTAATCGGTTTTCAGATGATTATACCATAAAATCACATAAATTATGATGATCATAAAACATCAGTCGGTTTCGGATTCGGCCACCGATAAGGCCTTCAATTAGCAGTTTAACCACAAAGACACGAACAGATAATCAAATAACCAAACATATAGAATTACAATTAAACAGATATACATAGTTAATTCAGTTTCAAATTTCAATCAGTCAGTTCAATACTTTAACCAGTTCAGTTATCAGTCATAATCAGTTTCAGTTTAACGGTAATCAGTGGTTATTCGATAAACCGTAACGAGGGTTGTCACATTTATCTTGCATTTTTGCTCAAAATCTGCACTGTTCCTACTTCTCTATTTTTTTTTAAAAAAATATCAAATTTATTTATTTTTCAAATATGATTCTAAGAAAGGATATTTGGTGTGTTTCAAGCATATGATAATTCTATAAGCCCCTTACTATGTGTTTTTATGGCATGGATGCTTTTTTTTTTTCTTAAAAATAAGATTTCAAGCGCTTATAAGCCTCCTCGATGATGAAATGGTAATACCTCCATCCTTCGAAGGTTCAAAATTGCTTAAAGTTGTTGTTATACCCTATTTCAGCCAAAAAACTTACTTTTTGCAAAAATGACTAAAATACCCCTGAACCAACTTTTCAGCCAAAAACCAATTTTCCGACCCTAAGAGATAAGGGAATCCTTATTAAACTTCGATTTGTGGTATTTTCCAAAATTACTGACCAATTTTATAAATAAATAAAAAAAAACATTGATTTAAGGGCAATTTGAACTTGCTTGGGCCATAAGTAGGCAAAAGCCATGCAAATTCGCACATAGCCATGCAAACCCATACCTAACCTGCAAAATTGACACCTGGACCCCTGGCCGCATGTGTGCTCGCACGTGGTTGCATCTAGATGGTGTAGCTACACTTCTTCTATGTGGTAACACTTTCTGCTGACAGATAGAAATAGAAACTTTGCAAGGATGACAACGTGGATAAAGAGAGGTGCTATGGAGAAAGTGATACTCAACCCTAGTAACCTTCTTTGGCTTCCTTCCCAAGCTAGGACTGCCTATAAAAGGACCCCTTACCCCTCTCTTTAGAGGACTAGACTTTTGTGAACTTTTTGAGAGCATTAAAATGCTTGAGAGAAAGAAACCACCCTTTCACACTCTAGCTCCAAAAATCCCAGCTCACAACAACCTCAAACACTTTAAAACATTGTAAGGACTTGGAGTCTTAGACTAATATCAGAAACCTAGGCTTAAGAGAGACCTACAAGCAAGAAAACGAAGTTTTCTCGCCTTTTCCTTGAGTTTCCTTCAAAAAAGTAGGTAATTATCTGTCTTGTAGTTATTTATGTACCTCTTTTATCTATATTTTCAATAGTAAATCATGCTTAGGGTTTAGTTTATTCATATGTCATGTAATTGCATATTTGGCCTTCTTTCTCGCCTTTCTCGTCATGTTTATTTTATTTTCATTAGAACAACATGTTTAGGTTTATTTAATCATGTAGAAATCATTTGTTAGGCCCAATTTGAATCATCATGTAGATAGCTTATATCACTGTCGTTCTTTTCATTACTTGTTATTTGCTTTTCTTACATAATCATGCTAGTAGCCTTAAACCGGGCTTAGATTCATTATTGAACGATTAGTTGCATGTTTAGGCCATATTTATTTTATGTTTTGCACGAAAGACGTGTAAGTGAGCATCCAGGTAAGTCCACTAAATGTCCATAGCATATGTGTGTCCTTGTTGCATTGTCTTTTTCAATAATCCAAGTTAAGTGCTTTTTCTTGCAAAATTGATTGTTTTGAATGATTTTTATGAGTATTACTCCCTCCGTCCCAAAATATTAATCTCTTATTCTATTTTTCATTGTCTCAAAATATTAGTCCCTCTTCAAAAATCAAGTACAAAAATAATATAAATTTCCTAGTTTGCCCTTCTTTTAAATTAATAAACAATATAAAAAGTACAATTATGACATTGATATTCCCAAAAAATGTACTATGAAAAGGATAATTTTGGAAAATCAACATTTTTCAAATGTAATAATTGTACTACCAAAAAAAGTTGGATTCCCCAAAAGGGACCATTATTTTGGGACGGAGGGAGTATTTATTTTGGATTCAGTTTAAGGCCATAGATCATTGAAGATCTTCTTTACTTAGAAATCGTCATTTTTTGAAAACAGGTGGCTTTATTCTTTAAATCCAAAATAAACGACATTTAGTTTATTCAATCATCTAGTTTAGGTTAGTTATAGGTTTTAGGCTTAAAATGAATTTGTATGAAATAATTAACCATTAAAATCATAAAATAAGAAGTGAGTAGAGGCCAATCTTTAGATTAGGAAAAATGGGGTGCTTTCATTTAATGACCTTCCCCTTTGTACCTAAGCTCCCAAACCTAGAAATTTTCTAGTTATGACGGACTAGTCCTTAACTTAGTTTTTATCGTTAAAGGTTTCTTAATTCTTCTTTAAAAATTAAGTGGCGACTCTTTATTATTAAAGTAAATTAGTCCAACTTTTATGTAGGAAACATACATTAGACTCGAAAAAGACACGGCGCACATAGCTGCTACTGGGGTTACATTTTGCTTTGGAATTGCTCATATGCTTTCCTAACATAACTTTTACTTAGTTAGTGCCGGTCAAAATCAAATTTTCAGATAGTCTTTTTTAAAATAGGAGCGTTATTTGGGTCTGTAAGGCCCACCACGAGTTTTATTTTCACAATTCAAACTATTTAGTTGGTCGAGCACTTCGTATATTCCATCCACACAAAAAATTATGTTAATTTGATAATCGTAAATTATTCAATTTATAACGTTTTCACCAAAAATAATAAATGATTTATTTTTAAAAATACAATTATCGTCTATTTTTTATTTTATTTTTTATGACAAATGTGATAAATTGGATAGGTTACGATTATCAGATTGACCGAATTTTTTGTGTGAACAAAATACACAAAGTGATCGACAAAATGAATGATTTGAAATCGAAATAGACCTGTAATCAGCCATCTAAGCCCTAACAACACCCTCCAATCCAGATTATGGACTGAAAGAAATCCTCCTCATACAAAATAATAAGAGAGGGTGAATAGTAATCAACACTAATCACTTACCACATAATAACTAATGACAAAGAAATAGATGTGGCACTCAAATTTTTACCATGATTATATTATAAAAAAAATAATAATAAATAATTAATAATAATAATAAATAAATAAATAAATGCATAGCTTAGGAAATTGGGAATTAATTGATTAAATTGTTAAAGAAATAAATTGTGAGGCACCGCACGTTAAATATTTTAGTAAGTGGTAAATGATGTTTTATAGTTGGGTGGTGAGGCTTTTAGACATGAACCTAACGTATAATTATATGTAATTTTAGGAATTATAACTTTTAGAATTGAATTAAAAAGAAAAAAAATAAAAATTCCTGCTAGGCTAAAGGATAGAGAGTGTGCATGTATAGCTTTGATGACATGCATAGCTTTGCAACACTTTTTGGACAGGTGGCCAAATTTTATGTGCCACACGTTGCCACACATTAAAAGCTATTGCGGGACAAGCTCATGCACTAACTATAAATAGTGAGGACTCAGTACAGTGAACTTTAAAAAAAATAAGAACCAGAAATTTGAAACCTATTCGTAATGTACAGGTGGGGCTTCGAAAAGTGAGGGGTATAGCTGGAGTTGTAGTGACAAAATTAAAAGCTAAGGGTCAATCTTAAGGTGAGTTATATTATGTAACGCCCTCAAAATAATACATAAATCCCATCATATTAGACATGCAATAGTATAAAGAAATCAACACCTTTTCATTCATCAGAGTAATTCTTACAACAGTATTACATGTTAACAACAAAAGCAAGTGCCCTATAGGCTTACAGCTTTCCAAGTTAACACTTGGTTTCACAAAAGAAGAGTACTAACTCTATACAAAATAAGCCCGTGGCTTGATATACATGTAATACAACAAAATAATCAAAAACAAAGAGTCTTCAACTCCCACATCTATCCAAGCTAAGTCCTTGGAGGTGGCATGCTACCTATACCTGAAAATGGTGTCCCATATAGGGTGAGCCGATGCCCAGTAGAGATATGCTAAACACAATATGAGCAATAACTAAGACATCAGCAATTGATAAATGTTTAACCCACAAAGATCAAATTATAACTCCATTTCCATTACATGACAACCGTGTCTATGTTTCATTTCATTTCCATTTTTTTATACAATTCTCAATTCACAACAGCGGCTCAGAACCTGGCCAATAACTTACATGAGACAGAGACTCATATTAAACATTTCTCGTTCTACATTAGATAAGCGTACAAGCTATATTAACATCCCAACAGATAAGCATACAAGCTATATCCACATTTCATCAGATAAGCATATGAGCTATATCACACTTCCATAGATATGCGTATGAGCTATATCAACACATTAACTGACTAGCATATGAGCTGTATCAGTGGAGTCCATCCTCTATCTCCTCCCAAACAACATCCGGTTTAGAGGTCCATCCCCTATCTTCCCCTAAACCGTAGAGTACATCACCTATCTCCTCCCACACACACAATGTATATACACAAAGGTCATATACGAAATCAATCGATACATAATGTCAATGTATTCAATCAACCGTCATACACCATGACGTACCCAACTGATTAGTTTTAGTTTGCCTACTCATCATGCATTGCCTACAACAATCAAAACTACCCTCCACCGGTAGCCCAAGCAATTATTTCTAAACAGATAATAAAAGCTCCAACAGATAAAATATCAATGTTTTCGGAAATGAGCGATTAATAAATCCAACTCCACCATTTCACAATATAATGAACCAATTTCATTATTTACAACTCAATTCCAAATAACAACAACTTTCCCAAATTAATTATGCCAATTAACTTATATAACAAATTAGGGCTTTCTTCCTCATTCCTCATTATTCACTCAAAGGTTCAGTAATCAACAACCAACCACTAGAACATCATTTTGAAACCCAAAATACATCTTTAAGAATTAAAACCACAAAACCCTCATTCATGCTTTTTGAAACCCTAAGTCCCAAATCAAACTATTTAAACAATAGACTCGAAATCTATGTTAAAACCCATAAGAGTGAGTAGGAATCTCTACCTCAAATTCGGAGCTACAAAAGGAAAGAAGAGACCAAAACCAAAATGCTCCAAACTCCAAACTTTTCGGATCAAGACGAAGCCCTCGACGATCAACCCAACTTTTACAAAGGCCGAAGAGGAGGAAAGCACTCTAACTAGATCAACCCCTAGAGAGAAGGGAGTTCCTAGAGAGAGAAGGTCTCAAATGGTGTTTTTGAAAAGTAGGAGAGAGAATGAGGTTGTAAAAAGTGATCTAAAAATGCCCGACTGTGTACTGATATACGACATGTCCGCTCGGCGAAAACCTGGCAACAGGCGTCAAGAACAAAAATTTGGGTCCGCTCGAGCGTAAGAAGACCCGTTCGAGCGCCAAGACACATGAATAAAGTACATCCGCTCGAGCGCGAAAACCCGTCCACTCGAGCGCAGATTTCCCTCTCCTAGAACTTACACCAACAATGTACTACCCGCTCGAGCGTAACCCGCTCAAGCACAGGAAATCCGCTCGAGCGTAGAAATCACATCTGCAGAAGTTTTGCAAAAAACAAAATACTGTGAGTGTGTAAATCCGCCGGCGCAAGAAGTCCCGCCGGCGGATAGCGAAAACCAACCCGCCGGCGTAACACCAAAAACCTGGGCAACTAGATTTGAGACTCAGGCATCAACCAACCTATAACACATGTCCAAAACATCCCAAAACTCACACAAATGGAATTAAAGGATGACAACAAGACAGAAACAACTACTAACTCCACGGAACCGAGTCCGGAGTACAACTAAACAGTAGAGAGAATACCGAGATCGCTATATATTATATAGCGATCCCGGGTTTTCCCCTTGTTGTATAGTGATCCGGACATGTGTCCGTGGATGTTGGTAGTGGATTGTTGTCCTGTTTACGTCCTTTCATATATTGCATTTGAGTTGTAGGATGTTAGGCGAGTTTGCTTCGAGTTGGTTGTGTTTGGAGCCAAGGGTTCTTGCGAAATTTTGTCCTTCGCCGGCGAGGAGTTGGTCGCTTCGGCGAGAGTTGAGTTTTATATCACGGTGGGTCGAGCAGGCGGCTTCGCTTCAGCGGCTGCGTCTGGGCTGGACTGAACACCATGATTTCGGCTCGAAAGCGGTTTCTTCGCCGAGCGATCTGATTCGATCTTCGCCGAGCGGTTCGTCGCTTCAGCGTCGTCTAGTTGCGAACTGAAGTCGAGCTCGCTCAGCGAGCTTTTCTTCGCTCGGCGAGTTTCTAGGATGTTGGCTCGGCGAGACCTTCTTGGCTCGAGCTACGGTTTTACGGTCAGTCGCTCGGCGACCAAGTCTTCGCTTCGAGTGAGCTGTTTATATCCGATTCGGCCGAATTTTAAGTTAGATTTTTTATAAACTTTTGATCCAATCCTCCAGATCTGAGAGCTTCTCTCTCTAGCTTTATATTCTCTCTAAGGTTTGATCTATCTAGGATCATTTCCTTCCCATCTTGCTTTGTTAAAAGGGTAGAGGTTGTCGGGGGCTTCGGTTTAATCTGAAAAAGCCTGTTTGGAGCATTTTGATCTTTGGGTCTTCATCTCCTTTTGGGCTTAAACTTTGAGGTAGGGATATCCTACTCCTCTTTATGGATTCATCTTAAAATTTTGAAATTTTGATATGTTGGGGATAGTTGCGTAATTTTGGGAAAGTTTGGGGCTTTTATGCAATTTTATAAAAGTTTGGGGTTTTGTTTTAAATAAACCTATATGTACGGTTGGTACATAGAAATGAGATTAATGTGGAATCATTGATGAAAATGGAACCTTAGGGGTTGAATGTTAATTATGGAAAATGCTATAATTATATTGTTTAATTAATTGGGATAATTAATTGTGGAATTGAGATGTTGATTATATATCCATTGTGCATTTATTTTACGTTTAGAAATATCTTTGGGCTATCGGTGGAGGATAGTCTTGATTGTTGTAGACAATGCATGATGATTAGGTAAATTAAAACCAATCATTGAAATGTGTCATTGAGAATGAGTTGAAGAATACATTAACTTTATGTATTGATTTGTGATGTGTATAATTGTTGTTTATATGCATTGTGTTGTGTTGGAGAAGATAGGGATGTACTCAGCGGTTTAGGGAAGATAGGGATGTACCTCTAAACCGGATGTTGTTTGGGAGAAGATAGGGGATGGACTCAGTAGATAAAGCTCATATGCTTGTCTTGGGAATGTGATATAGCTAGTATGCATATCGTGGAAGTAATGAAGTTGTAAGTGGTTAATATGAGCCGTTGTTTCATATGAGTTGTGTGGCAGTTACGAGCCATGAGTTATAAGCGAGAATGTAATGAAAATGGAGAGTGAATTGAATATAGACTTGAAGGTCTTGGAATTGTAATGTGTTATGAAAGAATGTAAGAGTGTTGACCCTATATCATCTGTTAATCTTTTGATCATTATTCATAACTGGTTTAGTATATTTCTCTTGTTTGTGGCTCACCCTATATGGGAACATCATTTTCAGGTACAGGCAGCATGCCACCTCCAAGGACTTAGCTTGGGAGGCTAGTGGCGGATGGACTTTTTGACTTCTATTTACTTTTGATGTGTTACATGTAACCTCAAGCCAAGGGCTTTACGTGTATTGAGCTAGAGCTCTCTTGATTGTAACCAAGTTTTAACTTGGAAAATTGTAAGCCTTTAAGGCATCCGCTTTTATTGTTTACATGTAATACTTTTGTACAGAACAGTTCAGTTAAATAGAAGAAGGTGGACTTTTATTATGTTGATGCATGTTCGATTGTTGGGTTTATTGTCATTTTTTGAGGGCGTTACATATTATACCTTGAGTTACCATAATATGTTTTCTATATGTCTTGAGTTACCTTAATATATTTTACGAATGTTTTGAATTACCACAATTTATTTTATATAATTTATGTTTCATGGATATGTTAATGTTTCAATTACGTGGATTATTTTTTGAACTTTATTTGCTTAAATTGAAACTCATAGATATGTTTGTTTAAAATTTAGAAATTATTTGACAAAGATTTTATAAACAATTATGTTCCATAAGTACCACCATGGGGGACTTAAATAAACAATTGGCCCCTGTTTGGCCACCTTGTGGTCCTCTATTTGTCATGGATCCATTGATGCATGTTCTGATTGTTACTCCAGTGACTCCTGTTTTGTTTCGTTCTATACTGTGGTTATAGTTATTTACGTAATTTTTATTTTAGTTTCTGCCACTTAAATAATTTATTTATGCAACTTAAATTATGTTAATTTTTTTAGCTTAAATAACTATCAATGGCTATTTTGTGCCCTTATACTCACAGTATAATATTTTTACTCTGTAATGTGCTTATAGCTGTTACCCCTTTCAGGTGACGAGATTTAGCAGGATCAAGATGAAGGATAAACCACAATGTTTTTTTTTTTTTTTTTTTTTTTGTACTATCTGTATTTCTAATTGGATACCTTAAATAAAATAAAAACCCAAATGACCATGTTTGTTTCTTTTTAATAAACATTTGATGCCCAATTATTTTATTTTAATTTATTTAATTTATCCGCTTGCGCTACGACTACAAAATTATTAGAATTATTTTATTTTTATCTTGTTGCGACGCCAAACCTTTCGGTACCGGGTTTGAATCGTGACAATAGAAGTTCACAAAAATTTTGCACATAATGTCCAACACCTTGTGCCTTATTTGCCAAATGATTCTTGCATCAACGCTGCTTCTCTAATTGTAGATTAGTTCTTCTTTGTGGAATTTATTTGTATTGTATATTTTTTTTAGTTTTGGTTTCACTTCTAGTGCATTAGTTGTGTTTTGTTTTTTTGGTTGTGTTTTGTTTGTCTTCACTTGAGGACAAGTTCTTTTGAGTGGGAGAGTATGATGTTGGATATCATGTGCATATCATGTGATAGCTAGTGGAGGGAAATTATAGTCTATATCTAGAAAAGACATAACCACTTTGTAACTAACTTTTTAGATATGAGTATTGATTGACTGAGATATTTCTTTTTCTAAATTCTCTCTCATTTTTGATTGGGCTCATCATCAATTATGTTGGGCCGCAGAGGAGCCAATGTATAATGAGAATAACTTATTTCTATATCACTATCTATTATATCACTTTATGCTCTATTTTGTAGGTCTTATCTTGAATTCATAACAATGATTTAAACCATTTATTTCATAAGGCCAACAATAAAGATTAATTGTACAAAAAAATTAATTTTTATCGAATGTCACTAGACATATACATAAATTAATTTTATTTTTCAAATAGGCGACAACTATAATCATCTATTCTATAAAATAAAATGTGATTTGTTCATTTATTTATCAATATGTGTTGAAATTAATATTTTGTATGGATAATTTTTATTACGAGATGAGCAGTCCATATCACTATTACGGGTAATATACATATATATATATATATATATGAATAAATAAGGAAGTAACCATTACCATATATAATTGACCTTTTATTTGAATTTGCTGGCTTGTTCTCCTGGTGGTGGTGAGTGGTGACATCACTTTTAACTTTTTTATGAGCGAAATACACAAAATATTTGATAAAATAAATTGTTCAAATTATTAAAACAAAATCCGTAATAAGTTCACAGACTTAAATAGTACCCTCCAATTTAGATTTTTGATCCTATTTCATGTATAATTGAGGACGAATTACATATAGATAGGAGAAGAGGGAAAAAAATTACAAACATATGAGGTGTAAATGTGTTTGTAATGAGATACAAATAAAAGCTATGGAGTGTAATTTTTTTTCGTTCTCCCACCGACATGTAGTTACCCCATAATTAACCTTTAATTTAGATTAGATGGTCTTCTTCTGATAGTGGTCACATAAAAACTTCACTTTCCATTATTGTGTGGGAGAGACTGGTCTAAGAAAAAAAAACAGTATGTCATAATTGACCTTTAATTTGCATTTGCAGGCCTTCTCATGTATAATTGACCTTTAATTCGCATTTGCCGGCCTTCTTCTAGTACTTGTCAAAAAAAAAACAAAATATGATAGCACCATTGATCCCCCATTTTGTTGTCCTCATTTGTTAAGTGATTTTACAATACACTTCTAAAAAAAAGTATATCATAAGTAATTTAAGAGATTTTGTGATAGTGCTCAGGCTTTTTTTTTCAGTTTAAAATCGGATTATAACATGTTAGGTTTTGTTGCTCATTATGGAATTCATATCGATAATTTGAATTGGTCAATGTGTAGATCTCGTCAAGTACTTTATTTCTGAAAAAAATTATGTTTATCGAATATCGATAACCACTTAATCAGATCAAATTTGTACCAACGGTAACTATGATTTTAAAAATAAATTATTGGCACAAATGTGATCTAATCAAGTAGTTATTGAATCTAATCAATATGATTTTTTACAAGAATGAAGTACTAACGAGCCCTACGCATTAAACGGTTCAAATCACCGATGTAGGTTCCGTAGTGGGCCTATAGAGGCCCAACAACAAGCTCCATGTGAAAAATTCATTGGAAAGAAGTTGTTCCCTTTGTGATATTGATATTATTGTGTATCATAAACAAACCATCAAAGGGACCACAATAATTCATAACTAAATATCACTTGAAGCATAATATAAAACCTCTTCAATCATAAAAAATAAGTAAAATAGATCACAATTAAATCATAACCAACACATAATATATTATAACAAAAAATTGTAATAAGAACATAGATACACCTTTTTTTTTAAGATTGTATTGTAGAATTTCCTACATTTAAATATATATATATATATAAAGTTGGACGTCATTGTTCAGGTTCATGAGATAAATCATGAGTTTCGTTCCAATCATTTAAGCCGTTTATTTTTTAGATCACCTTGTTTAGATTTTTCACAACAAAAATCAAGTCGATCTGATATAGGAAGCACATAGTTTTATCACATTTATTTTTTAAAAAATGATTGATAAGAATGATTTTGAAAATAGATCATACATTGTCTTGGAGACAAATATGGTAAAATTATATAGTTACGAATATCATATCAACGGTCGTTTTGAAAACTAGTTCTTTTGGTTGACTTTTTAGTTTTTTTATGAAAAGACATATAAAAAAGTAAAAATAATAGTTGGCTTTTTAGTAGTAGCTTTTTGGCTTTTTAACTATTTTATCTAATTCCTAAACCTGTCTTTAATTTTTTTATTTTTTTATTTTATTTTTTATGGATGATTTGCACAAAATGTCCTAAAGTATAAACGGTTTAGATAATAAAACTAGAACCTGTGGTAAACTCCAGATGTCATCCAACCCCACTCCTATAAATAAATAACACGAGAACACAATGCTCCCGTGGGTGAGCCAACAATACGAGAGTCATGCTGGGCCGAGGATGAGCTAATGTATAATGAGAAGACTAATTATAGCGATCCCGGGTTTACCCCTTGTTGTACAGTGATCCGGACGTGTGTCCGTGGATGTTAGTAGTTGATTATTATCTTGTTTACATCCTTTCCTTCTTTGTATTTGAGTTATAGGATGTGTTGGGCAGGTCTGTTACAGGTTGGTTGTGTTTGGGAGCCAAGTGTTGCTGCCCAGAATTTTGGGTCTTCGCTCAGCGAAATGCCCGCTTCGGCGAGCTTCATCTTTGGTCCTTCGCTCGAGCCAGGTTTTGGTCGCTCGAGCGAGAGTGGAGTTTTGTGTCTGGTGGCTCGAGCCAGAGTGGCTTCGCTCGAGCGAGCGTTTGCGTCTAGTTCAGGACCTGAGAGCTGCATTTCTTGGCTCGAGCGAGCTTTTCTTCGCTCGAGCAATCTGGTTTGTTCTTCGCTCGAGCGAGCAGTTTGTCGCTCAAGCGTGCGTCTAGTTGCAGACCTGAGGGTTCGAATTGTTGGCTCGAGCGAGCATCTCTTTGCTCGAGCGACGTAAGTTTCTTGTGTCTGGTCACTCGAGCGACCAAACCTTCGCTCGAGCGAGCCTGTTTATATCAGTTAGCAGCAGCCAAGTTAAACAAAACTTTTTCAAAACTTTTTCATCTTCAAACCCTAAATTCGAGACTCTCTCTCTCTCTAGACTTGTCTTCTCTCTAAGAAATCATCTCTTTCTAGTGTGAATCCACCCTAAGTGCTTTGTTAAAAAGGTAAAGGGTGTTGAGAGCTTTGATTTAATCTGAAAATTTGGCGATTTGGAGCATTTTGGTTTTTGGTCTTCATCTCCGTTGGAGCTCAAACTTTGAGGTAAGGATACCCTACTCCTCCTTATGGATTTTGTCTTTCAATTTTAGCTTTTTGATATGTTGGGTGTTGTTGTGTAATTTTACAAAAGTTTGGGTCCCTTGTGTAATTTTACAAAAAATAGGGTTTTGTTTATAATAAACCTATATGCAAGAATGGCATAGAGAAGTGAGTAGATGATGGATTATGGATGAAAATGGAATCTTAAGGTTGTTTTGTTAATTATGGGAATTTGCCCTAATTAGTTTAATAAATTAATTCGAATAATTAATTTAAGAAATGAGGAATTGAATTGGAAATGTTGGGATTTGGAATGTATGGGGTTAAAGGGTGTAGTTGGATTAGTTATCACCCACCAAACTGAAATGTTGATTTTATATCCATTTGATGCATTTATTTTTCTGTTTAGAAATAACTGCTTTGGGCTATCGGTGGAGGATAGTCTTGATTGTTGTAGACAATGCATGACGATTAGGCAAACAGAAACTAATCAATGGAATGTGTCATTGAGTATGACGGTTGTAAGAATACATTAACTTTGTGTATTGATTGGTAATATGTATAATAATTGTTTATATGCATTGTGTTGTGTTGGAGGAGATAGGGGATGTACTCCACGGTTTAAGGGAAGATAGGGGATGGACCTCTAAACCGGATGTTGTTTGGAAGAAGATAGGGGATAGACTCCATAGATACAGCTCATATGCTTATCTACTATTATGATGATACAGCTCCTATGCTTATCTCTGGAAGTGTGATATAGCTCTTATGCTTATCTGTTGATATGTTGGTATAACTAATATGCTTATTTATTGTGAAATGGGAAAATGTTTAATATGAGTTATTGTCTCACCAGTGTTGATTGGCCAGGTTCTGAGCCATGGTTAAGAATTGGGAAATGAATAAGAAATGGAGAATGAAAAGTAATATGGACTTATATGTCATAAAACTATAACGTGGTATAAATGGATGTATCAGTGTTGGCCATTTATCAACTGCTAATCTTTTAGTCATTGTTCATAGCTGGTTTAGTGTATTTCTACTGGGCTATGGCTCACCCTATATGGGAACATCATTTTCAGGTACAGGTAGCATGCCACCTCCAAGGACATAGCTTAGGAGGGTTGAGGCTGTCAGACTTTTTGGATGTTATTTTCCTTTTGATGTGCTACATGTAAACTCAAGCCTAGGGCTTAATGTGTATATGAATTAATATTCATTTCTTGTAACCAAGTGTTGGCTTGGAAAGTTGTAAGCCCATGGGGCGTTTACTTTCGTTATTAACATGTAATACTTTTTGTAAGGAATTACTCTGATGAATAGAAGGATGTTGGTCTTTTATATACCAATGAATGCTAATAGTGATGAGTTTTATGTTATTATTTTGAGGGCGTTACAGTAATGTTAGGAATACTAAAATTTCTAGTAAATATTTTACTAAATATCTCACATGAGATGGGTGCCACATAAGTGTAAGGTCCACATCTATGTGAGACATTTGGTAAAATATTTGATAGAAATTTTAGAGCCTCTAGCATTTTCTTAATGAGAATGACTCATTTCTATATCACTATCTATTATATCACTTTATTTTATGGTTCTTATCTTAGGTTCATAACAATGATTTAAACCATTTATTTCATAAGTCCAACAATAAAGATTAAATGTACAAAAAAATTAATTTTCATCAAATGTCACTAGACATATGCATAAATTAATCTTATTTTAAAAATAAACGACAGCTATAATCATCTATTCTATAAAACAAAATGTGATTTGTTTATTTATTTATCAATATGTGTTGAAACTAATGTTTTATATAAATAATTTTTTCTACAAGATAAACCGTTCATATTATTATTATGGGTAAAAAAAAAAATGAATAAATAAGGAAGTAACCATTCCAAAATATAATTGATTATTGTATGATTACTTGCATGTTTATGTCTTTCTTTTCATTACTTGTTATTTGCTTTTTCTTACATAATCATAATGCTAGTAGCCTCAAACCGGGCTTAGATTCATTATTGTATGACTACTTGCATGTTTACGCCATATTTATTTTATGTTTTGCACGAAAGACGTGCAAATGAGCATCTAGGTAAGTCCTCTAAATCTCCATTGATGTAAGATGTAAGAATTTCTCCTTGATTCTTTTTCAATAAAATTTATTTTTGTTGATCAAAAAAAAAAAAAAAAAAAAAAAAAAAAGAAGTCCTCTAAATCTCCATAGCATATGTGTGTCCTTATTGCATTATCTTTTTCGATAATCCAAGTTAAGTGCTTTTTCTTGCAAAATGGATTGTTTTGAATGATTTTTATGAAAATTATTTATTTTAGATTAAGTTTAAGGCCACAGATCATTAAAGATCTTCTTTACTTAGAAATCATCATTTTTTGAAAAGATGTGTCTTTATTCTTTAAATCCAAAATAAACGATATTTAGTTTATTCAATCATCTAGTTTCAGGTTAGTTAAAGGTTTTAGGCTTAAAATGAATTTGTATGAAATAGTTAACCACTAAAATCATAAAATAAGAAGTGAGTAGAGGCCAATCTTTAGATTGGGAAAAATGGGGTGCTTTCATTTAATGATCTTCCCCTTTGTACCTAAGCCTTCCGAACCTAGAAATTTCCTAGTTGTGACGGACTAGTCCTTAACTTAGTTTTCATCGTTAAAGGTTTCTTAATTCTTCTTTAAAAATTAAGTGACGACTCTTTATTATTAAAGCAAATTAGTCCAACTTTTATGTAGGAAACATACATTAGACTCGAAAAAGACACGCATCATCTGACATTTGATTTGTTACATTTTGCTTTAGAATTGCTCATATGCTTTGCTAACATAACTTTTACTTAGTTAGTGTCTACCAAAATCAAATTTTCAAATAGTCTTTTTTTAAAATAGGATTGTTATTTGGGTCTGTAAGGCCCACCATGAGTTTTATTTTCATGATTCAAACTATTTAGTTTGTCGAGCAATTCGTATATTTCATCCACACAAAAAATTATGTTGCTTTGATAATCGCAGCTTATTCAATTTATAACGTTTTTCACCAAAAATAATAAATGATTTATTTTTAAAAATACAATTGTCGTCTATTTTTTTTTATGACAAATGTGATAAATTGAATAGATTCTGATATCAGTTGACAATTTTTGTGAATAAAATACACAAAGTGATCGACAAAATGAATGATTTGAATTATCGAAATAGACCTATAATAAGCCCTCCAAGCCCAAACAACACCCTCCAATCCAGAATATGGGCTAAAAGAAATCCTCCTTGTTCAAAATAATAAGAGAGGGTGAATAGTAATCAACACTAATCACCCACCGCATAATAACTACTGACAAAGAAATAGAAGTTCACAAAAATTTTGCACATAATGTCCAACACCTTGTGCCTTATTTGCTAGATGATTCTTGCATCAGCACTACTTCTCTCATTGTAGCTTAGTTCTTCTTTGTAGAATTTTTTTCTATTGTATATATTTTTTTTTTTTTTTTTTTTTTTTTTAGTGCATTAGTTGTGTTTTGTTTGCCTTCACTTGAGGACAAGTTCTTTTAGTGGAAGAGTATGATGTAGGATATCATGTGCATATCATGTGATACCTAGTGGAGGAAATTGTAGTCTATATCTAGAACATACCCACTTTGTAACTAACTTTTTAGATATGAATATTGATTGGGTGAGATATTTGTCTCCTCTCTCTCATTCTTGATTGGGTTCATCATCAATTATCTTTAATGTATAATGAGAATAACTCATTTCTATATCACTATCTATTATATCACTTTATACTCTACTTTGTAGGTCTTATCTTGAATTCATAACAATGATTTAAATAATTTATTTCACTTATTTGCTAGATGATTCTTGCATCAGCACTACTTCTCTCATTGTAGCTTAGTTCTTCTTTGTAGAATTTTTTTCTATTGTATATATTTTTTTTTAGTTTTGGTTTCACTTTTAGTGCATTAGTTGTGTTTTGTTTGCCTTCACTTGAGGACAAGTTCTTTTGAGTGGAAGAGTATGATGTAGGATATCATGTGCATATCATGTGATACCTAGTGGAGGGAAATTGTAGTCTATATCTAGAAGAGACATACCCACTTTGTAACTAACTTTTTAGATATGAATATTGATTGGGTGAGATATTTGTCTCCCTAAATTCTCTCTCATTCTTGATTGGGTTCATCATCAATTATGCTGGGCTACATAGGAGCCAATGTATAATGAGAATAACTCATTTCTATATCACTATCTATTATATCACTTTATACTCTACTTTGTAGGTCTTATCTTGAATTCATAACAATGATTTAAATAATTTATTTCATAAGGCCAACAATAAAGATTAATTGTACAAAAAAAATAATTTTTATTGAATGTCACTAGAGATGTGCATAAATTAATCTTATTTTTGAAATAGGCGAAAACTATAATCATCTATTCTATAAAACAAAATGTAATTTGCTCATTTATTTATCAATGTGTCAAAATTAATATTTTGTTCAGATAATTTTTTTTACGAGATGAGTAATCCATATCACTATTATGGGTAATATAATATATATATATATATATATATGAATAAATAAGGAAGTAACCATTCCCATATATAATTGACCTTTTATTTGGATTTGCTGGCTTGTTCTTTTGGTGGTGGTGAGTGGTGACATCACTTTTAACTTTTTTATGAATGAAATATACAAAATATTTGATAAAATAAATAGTTCAAATTATTAAAATAAAACCCATAATAAGTTTACAGACTTAAACAGTACCCTCCAATTTAGATTTTAGATCCTATTTCATGTATAATTAAGAAAGAATTACATATAGGTAGAAGAATAGGAAAAAAAATTACAAACACATGAGGTGTAAATGTATCTATAATCAGATGCAAATAAAAGCTATGGAGTGTAATTTTTTTTGGTTCTCCCACCACACGTAATTCCCCCATAATTAACCTTTAATTTGGGTTAGACGGTCATCTTCTGATAGCGGTCACATATAAAAACTTCACTTTCCATTAAGAGGCGGGTCTAAAAAAAACAATATGTCATAATTGACCTTTAATTTGCATTTGCAGGCCTTCTCATGTATAATTGACCTTTAATTCGCATTTGTCGACCTTCTTCTAGTACTCGTCAAAAAAAAAAAAAGTCAAAATATGATAGCAACATTGATACCCCATTTTATTGTCCTCATTTGTCAAGTGATTTTACAATACACTTTTAAAAAAAAGTGTATCATAAGTAATTTATGAGATTTTGTGATAGTGTTCAGGCATTTTTTTCAATTTAAAATCAGATTATAACATGTTGTTAGATTTTGTTTATGGAATTCATATCGATAATTTGAATTGTTCAATGTGTACAAATCTCGTCGAGTACTTTATTTTTGGAAAAAAATTATGTTTATCAGATATCGATAATCACTTAATCGGATCAAATTTGTACCAACGATAACTATGATTTTAAAAATAAATTATTGGCACAAATGTGATCTAATCAAGTAGTTATTGATATCTAATCAATATGATTTTTTACAGAGATGAAGTACTCAACGAGCCCTACGCTTTGACGGTTCAAATCATCAATGTAGGTTTCGTAGTGGGCCTACAGAGGCCCAAAAGCTCCAATTGAAAAATTAATTGGAAAGAAACTGTTCCCTTTGTGATATTGATATTATTGTGTATCATAAACAAATCATCAAAGGGACCACAATAATTCATAACTAAATATCACTTGAAACATAATATAAAACCTCTTCAATCATAAAAAATAATTACAATAGATCACAATTAAATCATAACTAACACATAATAGATTATAACAAAAAATTGTAACAAGAACTGTAACAACCCACATTCATGTCTTAGTCATGCTTGCATGCATTTATATAATTCTGTCTTGCTAAGTTTGAATTCATGAATCTTGCCTTGTTTTGCTTAAGTGTGTTGCATGCTTTGTTCCTTCTTTGATGTCCTCAGGCCTAAGTTATTCTAAGCTGAGGTCACCTTAAGCCTAGAACTATCTTGAAATCCTTTCTGGTTGACCTCCACCTTTACCCTAACATATTGGCCGAGATGTCATTATCTAGGCCGAGGTGTTCATCACCAAGGCTGAAATGTGTATTATCTAAGCCGAGATGTTATCCTTGAACCCAAGTGATCTTGTTCCTGAACTGGTATGACCTAGACCGAGGTGTGGCACATCTAGGCCAAGGTGTGGCACAGCTTGGCCAAGTGTTATCCTTCCTAGCCGAGATCATTGTTCCCTTCCTTGCCGATGCCTTGTCCTTCGCCGAAGTCTTTATTTGCCGGAGTGCCCTTGCCGCCGAGCTTGTCGCCGAGCTTGTCGTATATGCTTTGCCTTACACATGTCTTGTCTTTCAATCACCTTTTTGAAGAGAACCAACCAGGTAGCGCCACGTGTCCGAACTGAGTGTTAAGTCAGCCGGCAGAGAGAGAATGTATCATTTTGTTTTGTCTTTGTTCTTGGGGAGAGAGAAGCTCTAGGAAGAGAGTTCTTGAGAGAGGAGTAGACTTTCAAGCTTGATCCCTAGAGATCGAACCGTTAGATCCGTGTTTTAAGGTTAGATTCTTGATCTGCTTATGTTGTTCTTATTGTTCATCTAGCTGCATTGCATGATCGAGCATGAGTTGTAAGCCATGCATTGCTTTGAAATTCGGTTTTAGAAAGAGAAAATGATATTCATGTGTTCTTGAAGAAAAGTCATGATTTAATTCGAAAGCTTGCATGAAGATCCATGTTTTTGTGTTTGTTTTCCCAAGATCTTCAAGTATGGTTGCCCAGGTCCATGTTTTCGAACTCATAGCATGAAATCCCAGATTTTGTATGAACAAGTTATAATTTTAGCATTCATGTTCTTCATGTTCACCAAAAGGAAACCCAGATTTCCAGACTTCACTTCCCGAAGTGTAGTCGCCGAGACCACTTTTACCTAGACCTCACACTTAGGCCAAGCATCGTATCTCACCTTGGCCTACCTTGCATGATCACTTGCACCTTAGTTTGTCTTGCATGATTACCTCGGCAAGTAGCTGCACGCCGAAGCCTTGGTAACCACACCTTGGCCAAGGGGTGTGGGACCTTGGCAAAGACCTGGTTGGTACCCAGCATGTCTTCTTGACATGTAAAGCAATGTTTTAACTCCCAGCATGTTTTCCCGAGATCATTTTCATTCATGTAAGACTTGTTTTGAGAAGTACATTTAGTGGACTTTGCCATGTGTTTGTAGGACTTGGACCTTTGCTTTGATCTCGACGTCCCAAGAACTATGTGAGTGGTATTTTTAATAAAGCTATGTTATACGTTTTGATAAAGGCTTTGCTTTGCTTTGTTTTGAAAGTATTTGTTAAGCATGAATGATTACCCCTATTTTGTATATCAAGTATAAGCTTTGTTTTGAATGACATTCTTGGAATCGTCCTTCCGTGCTAGGGGACGTTAAGCGCAAGTAGCATCGTCCTTCCGTGCTAGGGGACGTTAAGCCTAGGTAGCATAGTCCGTACGTGCTAGGGGACTTTAAGCACTTGTGGCACAAATGAGATCTCGGCCATGGACGGTCTGGTGAAACGCATGGTTCCTTCCACCGACGGTCTGGTGCACGGGTGTAGAGAAGAGATCTCGACCATGGACGGTTTGGTGAACGCATGGCCCCCACCGACGGTCTGGTGCATGGGTGGGCTTGTTTATTTGATCTCGAGATGATTGTTTATTTGTTTTATTCGGAACGTCATCACCCCAAGTACATGTTTTGATACAAGTTATGCCAAGTACATGTTTTGATATTAGCTATGTTATATGTATTGTTTTGACAAGGACCTCGGAAATCATTCATTTAAACCTTTATTATTTGTACCATTCATTGAGTATCCAAGCTCACCCTCTCTATGTATATATATGTAGGTGTCAAGCAAGAAGGCGGTAACGCCGAGATGTATTGTTTTGCAAGATGTTTTGGATGCATGTTATGTCGGCAATCTTAAGGACTTATGTATTTTGAACATGTCGGCTCAAGAAGCCTTTTATCAAGATGTAATATGTATTTTATTTTGTTTGTATTCAAGTTGTAAAGCTATGTAAAGATGTATGCCCTTTCATTTGACTTATGCACAGCTCTTATGGATTACTTAGATTATATATATTGCTTCCGCACTTGTAAGCCCCATATATTATACTCTGATTGTGTGTGATCTTTGTAAGTTGGCCTTCGGTAATCTCGGATTACTGGCTATCACGGCACCATTCTACTAGTGGCAATTTGGGGTCGTGACAAGAACATAGATACACCCTTTTTTTTAAGACTGTATTGTAGAATTTCCTACATTTAAATATATATATATATATAGAAAGTTGGACGTCATTGTTCATGTTCACGAGGTAAATCACGAGTTTCGTTTCAATCATCTGAGCTGTTTATTTTGTAGGTCACCATATTTAGATCTTTCACAACAAAAATCAAGTCGATCCGATATAGAAAGCACATAGTTTTATCACATTTATTTTTTTAAAAATGAATAATAAAAATGATCTTCAAAATAGGTCACACATTGTCTCGGAAACAAATATAATAAAATTATATAGTTATGAATATCATGTCAACTTAGGGTTGTTTTGAGAACAAGTTCTATTAGTTGACTTTTTAGTTTTTTATAAGAAGACATGTAAAAAAGTAAAAATAATAGTTGGCTTTTTAGTAGTAGCTTTTTGATTTTTTAACTATTTTAACTAATTCCTAAACTTGTCTTTAATTTCTTTTTTTATGGATGATTTAAATAAAATGTCCTGAAGCATAAACGGTTCAGATAATAAAACTAGAACCCGTGGTAAGCTCCAGATGTCATCCAACCCCACTCCTATAAATAAATAACACGAGAACACAATGCTCCCGTGAGTGAGCCCACAATATGAGAGTTATGCTGGGCCACGGAGGAGCCAATGTATAATTAGAAGAGTAATGTTACGGATACCAAAATTTTTACCAAATGTTTTATTAAATGTCTCACATGAGATGGGTCTCACTTAAGTGTGAAGTCCACATCTATGTGAGACATTTGGTAAAACATTTGGTATAAATTTTGGAGCCTCTAGCATTTTCCTAATGAGAATGACTCATTTCCATATCACTATCTATTATATCACTTTATACTCTATTTTATGGGTCTTATCTCAGGTTCATAACAATGATTTAAACCATTTATTTCATAAGTCCAACAATAAAGATTAAATGCATAAAAAAAAATTAATTTTCATCAAATGGCACTAGACATATGCATAAATTAATCTTATTTTTGAAATAGACGACAGCTATAATCATTTATTCTATAAAACAAAATGTGATTTGTTTATATTTTTTTATCAATATGTGTTGAAACTAATGTTTTATATAAATAATTTTGCTATGAGATAAACCGTTCATATTATTATTATGGGTAACAAAAATGAATAAATAAGGAAGTAATCATTCCAAAATATAATTGACCTTTAATTTAAAGGTCGTTTGGCAATAACTTTTTTCGGTTTTTAGTTTTTTTTTACTTTTTTAGCTTGAGATTTTTTTGTTTGTTTGATTTTCTTATTTGACTTTTTTAAACTTTTTAACTTTGAAATGACAAACTTTTTTTTGTCCTTTTGTAATTTTTTTAAGGCTAACATGAACACCAAACCGGGGCTTAGATTTGCCAGTTTGTTCTTATTTTGGTGGTCAATGGTGACATCACTTTAATTTTTTTTTTGAATAAAATATATAAAATATTTAATAAAATAAACAGGTCACCAATTTGGACTTTAGATCCTATTCCAACCATGTATAATTAAGGAGGAAAATTAAGGAGGAATTTGCCGGTCTTCCTCTGGTAGTGGTCACATAACAAAAAATCAGTTTCCATTATTGTGAGGAGGAGACAGGACAGGATTGAGGAATGGACGTTAAACAGAGTTCATGTGGTGTCAGCTTTGTCAGCTGAGCTTCCATGGAAGACCCGCCTAGCGGTCCACTTGGGCTCTTTCTTACTCGACGTCTGCCGTCTCTCCCACCGCATCCTCCGCTTCGTCCGCAATCTTGAACCCAAATCTCCACCTTCCTCCAAAGCCATCAATGGAGTCTCCTCCTCCGACATCACCGTCAACCCTTCCAGCAATCTCTGGTTCCGCCTCTACCTCCCCTCCTCCTCCTCCTCCTCCACCACCACCACCCTTCTCCCTCTACTCATCTACTTCCACGGCGGCGGATTCCTCTGCTCCGCCGCCAATTCCAAAATCTACGACCTTTTCTGCCGCAACCTCGCCGCTCATCTCCAAGTCACCGTCGCCTCCGTCAACTACCGCCTCGCCCCCAACCACCGCTACCCTTCCCAATACGACGACGGTTTTGAAACCCTCAAATTCATCGACGCCCATAACTACGCCAGATACCCTCTAACATTGATCTCAACCGTTGTTTTCTCGCATGAGGCGGCAACATAGCCCACCACGTGGCGGTCGACACGGCCGACACGAGTTTGAGAAGCTGAATATTATTGGTTTGGTAGAGATACACCGTTCTTCGTGGAGAAGAGCGCAGTGAATCGGAACTCCGGCCAAGAGAGCTCCATTTCGAATGTGAAACGAACCGATCGGATGTGGAGGTTGTTTTTGCCGATAGGATCGGACCGAAACCATGAGGCGGTGAGTGGTGGAGATGTGTCGGAGGTGGTGAAGTTTCGGCGGCGTTGGTGGTGGGTGGTGGTGATCCGTTACAGATCGGGCAGAGGAGGTACGTTGAGGGGTTGAAGAAATCGAGGAAGGAAGTGGCGTTGATTGAGTATCCAAACGCCATCCATGGCTTCAGATCTTTCTGAATTGCCCCAACTTTGGTACCTAATTGCGGAGGTCGGGGACTTTATTCAAAGCCAATCGCTAAAATGCCTAGAACCCAAGGGCTAGGCTTGGTAGTTATTCCGTTACAAGACATGTGGTAGCAGGACGAGGTCTCTGATGACTTTTTTTCTGATAAGATATGTTGTTACGCATAGAATTGGTTCAACATCTCAACTTCTTTTCGTACGTGGGCGGGTTTCGAGCCCGGTCCTAATAGTGAGTATTTCTAAAGTGAAAATTATAAATTATAGTGAAAGTTATGAATTATAGTAATTATATTGTGAATGGTGTAATGTAAATATTACGAGCCATTGTTGTGCAAAATGTTATGAATTATTTGGTAAAAAAAATGACAATTTATTATGGTTATGTTACAAATATTTTGATAACGTGTATATGCAGTTTCGTTTGGGAATATATTATTTTAGTAATTTCTTATTTTTTTTTTATAAAAAGATGTGTAGAAAAGTAAAGAGACTGATGTAATAACTTATATTGACTTTTTGGCTAAAATTGAAAGTTACCAAACATATTATGTTCTAAATCTAACCTTACTTGTCTTTCCAACTTTATTTATTTTTATTTTTTTTGGCCCCCTGATAATCAAATCTTAGGTCCGTCCCTGGTTGGTAGGATGAATTTTTTAAATTTGGGCGAGTCATATCCAGTGTCAAGAGTGAGTTCGAAGACCAGTTTGTATGCGAGTCTGCGACTTACTATTACATGATTAAATAGTTCTGCTGTGTGAGACCACTTAAAAGTGACCGCTAGAGTATCGGTCTAGAGTCTAATCGCAAAGGTCACTCCTGTGGTTAACATTTGTTTATTTCAAAAATGGCTGGAATTTTATTTTTATTTTTTTTTAGCAAATTATACCAACAAGACAATCTTTATATCTTAGCCCTTGTGTTATTTTAATTTTTGTTATGTTAATTGGCTTGATTTTGATTTTCAATTTATGATTTTGTCTCAATTTGATCTAATTCATTATAATTGTTACTGTTTTTTTTTTTAAATGAGAAATGCACAGATAAGCGTAATATGTTATGTTTCTATAGACAAAATTAGAAACCAATGTAACTCATTGAATTAATCTCAATTAATTCAGTAATCATTTCTCTTGAAAATCCTAACTGGCGTTATCAATTAGATTAAATTAAAATAAAATTAAAAATCAAAATTGAGTTAATTAAAATTACATAGACTAAAATAACACGAATGACAAGACGCAGGGATTATCAATATAGTTTATTTATTTATTTATTTTGATTACTTGCATTCAAATTTTTCGAGGTGGAACTATCATGACATGAATTTGTAATGGCGCCACATGCGAATGAGTGGGAAATAAAAAGTTCTCGAATTTTTGTTAAGAAATCATTTTTTCAAAATAGAGGAAATTATAAAAAAAAAATTAAAATTTAACCTTCAAATAATTTTGTCAACTTAAACTCTAATTAAAATTACATAATTCGAATATTCAGTGCCTAGAGGGGGTGAATAGCCAATAAATTAAAATTCTCAATTTTAAGTTCAATTAAGTTGATTAAACAAATTAAATCAAGTAAAAACAATCAACACATGAATATAAGATTTTACGTGAAAAACCCAACTGCATAAAAAATCACAATCCCAACACCTCAGAGAAATCCACTATGATCAAAGAATACAAACACAAAGTCGAGAGTACTTACAACCTTTACCTAGGTTTACCTAATACGATATTTTGTAATAACTCCTATGAGCACAACTTGACCCAGCTAGCCTTTTTGATCTTTAGGATTCCACAAAGTTTTAGCTCCAGTCTCCGTTCACGAACGATTCTGATTACCTAATTTTCCAAAAGTCTACAACAAACAATGCAAGAATGCATTTTATGGATTTCTCAAATTCAACTCACTAAAGAGAAAATATATTTTTCTATGAAAACACAATAATTACGATCACCAAATTCGAGTTTAGAAATACCTTTTCATAGAAGAAAAAAGTTTTCCAAGACAAATAGAATTAGGTTTAGGAAAAATGTAGAATAGCGATCCATCACACCTCAAGAGAGATCGCTTGCTCCAAGAGAGATCGATCACCTTTTGATCAGAAAGTTATGTTTTTCAAAACCTAGAGACTGCCAATCAATTGTGTGAGTGATCACCCAATAGGACTAGGCCAAATTTCCAATTTTTTCCAAAAAGATTTAGGAAAGCTTTTTCAAAATCTTTTTTATATAAAACCTTTTCCAAATATGGTAAAAATATGTATGCATGTCTTATATTGACGAGTAATGGACCAAATCTTCCAAGCTTGTTGCGTGGGCTAGTTATTCCGGTAACAGTACATGTGGTAGCAGGGACAGAACTTACTGTACGTCTACAGGGACCGTGGCCCCCCTTTTGTGCAAGAAGCTTGGTTCAACACCTGTAACTTTTTCTCCTACGTGGGCTCCTCTCATTTCATTCTCATGTTTTTATTTTTATTTTTTTTATTTTCTCTTTATAATATAAAGTAGAATGCAATATAAATTTTTGCAATGGAAAGTTAAAATATTTATAGTATTATTTCATGGTAAAGTTGAATTTATAGTGGGTAGTAAGGCTGGGTATAAAGTTATCCGAACCGCACAACTCATCCAACCCAAACCAATCCATATACAAATGGGCGGTTTTGTAGACACAACGTTGACGGATACGGTTTGAAATATCACATAATTGCAAGTTGCAAACGGATTGCAGGTTTAATCCGCACCCGCGAGAACCTGTTTAGCCTTAAACTTTTTTTTTTTTTTTTCCTTTTAAACCTGGACCTTTGTTATTTTATTATTGCATTTTTTATGAACGTAAAAGTTAATGAAGAATTACTTTTAGGTAAGCTTAGGATTTTGAATGATTTTACATTAATCGTATTGTTGGGTAGTAGATAGTAAATGAGATTGATAATCTAATTTAGGATTTTGAAAGATGTGCTTGAGTTAGTTTAATATTTGATTTAAAAGTTTAGGATTTTGAATGATTTATTTGTGTTAGGAATTGATTTTGTCGTGTTTTTAATTTTATAAGGTTTGATTCATTAATTATTAATGTTTGAGCATTTTAGAAAATGGAGGGAAAATGATCCAAAATAAATATTTAGAAAATGAAAAAAAAAAAAAAAAAAAAAGCTCCAAAATAAGTTTTTAAAGAAAAAAGTCTAATTTGCAAACCGTCCGTAACTGCTTGTACATCCGCGAACCCTATCCCCACAAACCGTAACCCACACTGTGAGCGATTGTGGGTTGAATTTTTCTCAAACCGCATACATGCGAAACCGATCCGCGAACTATTCAAAACCGAACCGTGACCACCCCTAGTAGGTTGGGGCGTAAATTGGGCATGGCCCATGTCGGACCATCCAGGTTCCCGTCAAAATTTGGGTCGGGCCATGTCACGGGTCAAAAAATTATGCTCAAGCCCAGAGGTATTCAGGCCTTAGGCGAGTCAGGTCTGAACATTTCTTTTTTTCTTACCAAAATTTTATTATTTTCTACTTAAAAATAAACAGCTCATCAATTTGGACTTTAGATCCTATTCCAACCATGTATAGTTAAGGAGGAAAATTTTACCAAAAAAAACAAAAAATAAGGAGGAATTTGCCGGTCTTCTTCTGGTAGTGGTCATATACAAAAAAATCAATTTCCATTATTGTGAGGAGGAGACAGGATTGAGGAATGGACGTTAAACAGAGTTCATGTGGTGCTACTATTGCTGCTGAGCTTCTATGGAAGACCCACCTAGTGGTCCACTTGGGCTCTTTCGCACTCGACGCCTGCCGTCTCTCCCACTCCATCCTCCGCTTCGTCCGCAACCTCCTCCAAAGCCATCAATGGAGTCTCCTCCTCTGACATCACCGTCAACCCTTCCAACAATCTCGGGTTCCGCCTCTACCTCCCCTCCTCCACCTCCTCCTCCACCACCACCCTCCTCCGTCTACTCATCTACTTCTACGGCGGCGGATTCCTCTCCTCCGCCGCCAATTCCAAAACCTACAACCGTTTCTACCGCAACCTCGCCGCTCATCTTCAAGTTACCCTTATCCCTCTACTCATCTACTTCTCGTATGTGGGCTCCTCTGTCATTTCATTGTCATGTTTTTAATTTTTTTTGCAACTTCTTCTCGCACGTGGCGTGCGGATCCTCTAGAGTAACTCTCTAGAGTGATCTCCTAAAGTGGATGATCGAACGACTCTGCTTAAGCCTCACCAAAACGACGTCATTTTGGTGAGTATTTTCAAAACAAAAAAAAAAAAAACATTTTTTCCCGATTTCAAAATTCCCCCCAGGCTAAAGAGGTATACCAGACGAGCGGGAAGAAGCAGAGCCGCGAAAGAAGGAGAGAGGGAAGAAGAGTTAGAGAGGCTCCTCTGTCGTGCATCCCGTCGCCCCACTGTCGCAATCGCCCGGCTGTCGCTGCCGTCGTGCATCCGGTTGAACTCCATAGAACAGAACAGGTACTAAGATCTTCTCTTTACATATATATGTATGTATATATGTATATATGTCTTGGTAGTTACTCTTTCCATAGATCTTCTCTTTCCATAAATCTATAAGTAGTGTTTTTTAGTTTATCTGCAGATTTGATTTGATTAATTTTTTTTTTTTTTTCTTTCCAATTACTGGAAGTTTCTTGATCTGTCTAAATTGAAAAGGATTAGGATTAGCCTTAGGAGTGTCTCTACATGAATTTTGAGTGAGTTCTTTTTCAACATTCTTGCCAAATTTTGGAGTTTTGGTATATTTGCTCAAAGCGTGGCTTGTTGATTTGGGGTTCTTGCAGCAAACCTGTTCAGTGAACGTGATTAGCGATTTGGGTTCTTCTCTAGAAGTGTTTGGTGATCTGGGTTTTGCTCAAAATTGTGTTTCATGGACTGGGTTTTGATTGTTGAACTTGTTTGGGTTCTGTGTAAACTTCACGAAATCTTGAAAATTTCTATAGTTGCTCATATACCAGCTCATTTACTTGACTGTGGATAGTCATATACCAGCTCATTTACTTGACTGAGTTCAATCATATTAGCTTTTTAAGCTTTAAAATTCATGGCAATTAAGGTGGCATATAATGTTTTAGCTCAAAATTTTAGTTTTGTTGCACTTATTTTCCTTTGAACTCTTAGTTAGCTAACATGGGATTTCAGATTATAGAAAATGACTAGCTAGAAATATGGAAAGGTAGCTAATGCTTTACTAGTGAATTTATCTGCTTCATGAAAACCACACTGTCATAACAATGAATACCTGCTGTAGTGAACATCTTAATGAAAACCACACTGTCATACATAACAAAGACCATAATTTAGTTTGTATTATTCAATTTGTTATTCGTTGATTATCTTATTCAGTTTGTATTATTTTGCAAACATAATTTACAGTTTTTATGCTAATATTGAGCACTTCTTTATTTTTTAAGTGACTTGGCACATTGATATGGAACCTGACAATCATGAGAATGACGGGGGTGAGTGTGATTGGAAGCCTAGAGTTCGCATGACATTTGATACAGAACAAGAAGCATATGATTTCTATAATACTTATGGAGGAAGGTTGGGCTTTAGTATTAGAAGGGGTTATGTAAACAAGAGCAAAGAGGGGCAAATCACTTCAAGGAAATTTGTTTGTAATAAGGAGGGATTTCGGGTTGTCGACAAGCGAAATCCATTAACAAAAAATCCTAGGCAAGAAGTGAGGACTGGTTATCAAGCCCGAC
The DNA here is from genome assembly GCA_025200525.1 of Camellia lanceoleosa. NCBI lineage: Eukaryota > Viridiplantae > Streptophyta > Magnoliopsida > Ericales > Theaceae > Camellia > Camellia lanceoleosa. The sequence continues at coordinate 124,144 of JANUSC010000166.1, read as the reverse complement.
TTGTCATTAAGTGGGAGAGGAATATTCAGAAATTTTTTTTTAGTGATTTTGTTGAACAACATAATCATATCTTTGTACCAGCAGAATGTACGCATATGTTACCATCCCAAAGGAAGATATCTGCATCACAAGCAACCGAAATAGATTTAGCCGAAAAATCTAGAATCCGTCTTAATGCTGCATTTGAGCTCATGGGTAATGAAGTTGGTGGAAGGGAGTCGCTTGGGTTTACAAAACTTGACCAAAAAAATTATTTGAGAACGAAGAGGCAAAACAGTTTAGCATATGGGGAGGCAGGTAGCATTTTGCAATATTTTCGTGACAAGTCATTGGAGAATCCATCTTTTTTTTACTCGGTCCAATTAGATAACGAGGAGCAGATTGCGAACATATTTTGGGCCGATGCTCAGATGATCATGGATTATGGGCAATTTGGTGATGTTGTCACTTTTGACACTACTTACAAGTTAAATAGTGCACATAGACCATTTGTGTCTTTTGTTGGATTTAACCATCATAGGGAAACTGTGATATTTGGTGCAGCTTTGATGTATGATGAGACCGCCGATTCTTTCGTATGGCTTTTTAGAAGATTCTTGGAGGCAATGTCAAGTAAGGCTCCAAAAATAATTTTTACGGATCAGGATGCTGCAATGGCTAAGGCCATACCTATTGTCATGCCTAACACAACCCACCGCCTTTGCACTTGGCATTTGATGCAAAATGCATTAAGGCATGCAAATTCTATCTTCAAGGATAAGGCAATGAAGGATAAGGGGATGAAGAGTGTTTTATACACATTTATGTACGACATTGAGGATGAGGAAGAGTTTATGTTAAAATGGGAGGAAATGCTTGACAAGTATGAAGTAAGAGATAATCATTGGTTGAAGTTAACATTTGGGGTCAAGGAAAAATGGGGTTGGCCATATGTTAGAAATGCATGGGGTGCGGGCATGAGTAGCACCCAACTTAGTGAATTCTTTAATGCTTTCTTGAAGGATTTCATTCAGTCTGATCATAACTTAATGCAATTTTTCATGCATTTTGATCGAGTTCTGTCTGAGAAAAGGTACAAAGAGTTACAAGCCGAATATGCTCTATGCCAAAAGTTGCCAAGGGTGAATTTATGCTCTGTGCCAGAATAATGCTGAATTTATGCTGAAATTTAGGTTCAATATAAGCAAAGTTGATAGCTTTCTGTTTTGGACCTTGCTCTGTGTTCTGGAACTCATTTTATTATGTATGGGGATTTGTTCATTTGACCTATAGAGATTTGTTCTGGAACTTATTTGTTCATTTTATTATGTTATCAGCATCATAATTTTGCATTGGAATCATATATGCAGTATGTTGTCAAGTCTTGTAGGTTACATTTGGTTTGTATTTGCTTTCTTGGGTGATTTAATGGTTGTTTTGCACAATGATCTATGGAAGTAGCTAATATAAACTTGTTCATTGAACACATTTCAATAGCTCATGTTCAACCTGTTAATCAATATACCTGTTTTTTTCAAACCATCACATATAATACACACTGTTATACAACATTCAACATTTCAACATTTTCAATAGATTTCAGAAACTTGTTATACAACATTTTCAACATTTCAACATTTCAACATTCAACATTATACAACATTTCAAAAACCTGTTATACAACATTCAACCTGAAGTAATAGATTTCACAAACTGTTCATTAAACATTTCATCTCAATCAAACATGTTACACACTTGTTTTTGCAAACCATCAAATTTTGAAGCACCAAAAAAAAATTCCAAAACCTAAGAACTGAGTCATTTACATGATAAAGTACCAAAATACACAAAATACAATGACATAAGTCATTGCCTTGAAAATATTCTCAATCCTTTGAACCCTTCTCCTTAGATCATTAATTTCTTCTGTTCTTGAATCTGTTGGAGGTCCAGCATTGGCACGGATTGATGAGGTAATGTCGCCGTCGTCATCATCATCTGTGAACCACTTGAAGTAATTGCAGTGGTCGTTCGTAGTCTACAATGGATAAGAATCAGTTAATCAATAAAGGACAAATGAAATTTGTAAAAAGTAACAGATTCATTTATATAACAGGTACTTACATATTTTCTTGGGCAAACAAAATATACACGTCCTTGATTTCCATTCGCATTGGTTTGTACAGTACGCACGGAAGCTATTCTTCCACAATTACAAAACCTTGCCTTGAATCTTAAGTTTGTATTACCAATAGAAGATGAAGCTATTTTTTTTCTACATTAAAAATACCAACATATTTATGAAATGTCAAGAATTAAAGGCTGCTGATTTGTCTGCATAAAAAATCAAAACAGATTTTTTTTCTCAAGAATTAAAGGCTGCTGTTTTATTTCTCAAGAATTTAGAAGATATGTGAAGCATGTGTGAACTGAGTTTGTGTGCATTAGCTGGTGTGCAAGCTGCCAAAGTGGCTCAAATGAGGTAAATCTGCTGTACTACATGCATTTTATGACCTTACTTATTGTGTATTGGATATTTATGTTTAATTTTAATATAACAACATATGATTTTGAGTTGGACATTCTCTTTTTCTTGTGGATTATGTATCCACTCATCATATAAATGTTACAGTAATGATTTTCTGATTCTCTGCCCTTTTTCCATGAATTATATTTCTTTTATTTAATAGTAACAATTTTGTTCTTCTTGCAGATGTATAGCTGTTACAACAACTTTATCAGAAGAGACTCTAAAAACGGCTAGTCCATCACTTATCAGACAAGAGATAGGAAGTGTTTCACTTGATGACATTCTCAGTGGTGGCTCAGGTTGCCATAGTATGTAGTTCTACAAGTATACTACAAATGCCTTTTATGTGTACTATTAATAATCAAGATAATGAAGCTACATTTTGTGTCATTTCTGAACGATCTATATGTAAGAACTGTTTTTCGTGTCATCTGCATTCTAATTATTGGAAGTTTGTCTTTTCTTTTTTGCCGAATTTTTATTCTTCCTTACCAATTAATTGGCTCTGTAATGACTTATAAAAAAAAAATAATAATAATAATAATAATAAATTGGTTCCATAACTCTTAGTTTGTACTTCTTGTGTGATGGCAGGGGAAGCTTACATTTCACTCTAACAGTTTGATTCTCGTACCGATTATTTACTTGGTAATGGTTAGGATTACACATTATCGATTATTTGCGCCATGTTATCTATTGAAATTGACTGGTTTTCGGTTTTGTTTGATTTCAAATTTTTAGGGCTATCATGGGCAGTGTTAGCAACTACGTGGTGAACAATGCTGCTTGTCATGTTACAGTCGTGAAGTCGTGAAGAATGCAGATCATGAATGACTGCAATGCAGTATCCTGCTGGGATTTCTAGTATGAACTTGTATCAATTGGCCGTACTGATTGTAATTTATCTTCGAGTTTGAATTTAAGTCGCCGTGTGTGTGTAATGTATGTTGTGTAATCTAAATCTTTGCCCTGTGGCAGTGTTATGGACTTACAGTTTGCTGTAATCCAGAGGCCAAGAAGGAATAGTGTCATTTGGGTCAGGTACGAAAGTTGAGCAGAGCTATGAAGAGTTCATTTAACAGCTAATGGACTAGAACAAATAGTGAAACTGAGGTAGGATTAGGCGTGATGTGTGTAGAGTTCAAAGGAGCAAATTATCAAACAGTTGGTGTGTGAGCATTCCAACTGAGTGAGTAAGACAACAATGTTGGTGTTTCCCTTCTTTTTCTTTGTTTTCCAGGTAACCAAACAGAGGGTAACGAAACAAAGAACAAACTCATATACCAATTTTCGAGAGATTATTGACTGTAAAATCTACAAGCAAAAATGAAATAAGATTGAAATACATATATATCTACACGCATATATGTGTATAAAGGGTGCAAATCAATGATTTAAGCAATACATGAAATAGAAAACCCTAACTTGTTGGTAGACAAGAATAGAACAGAGAGAGAGAGAGAGAGAGAGAGAGAGAGGAATAGGGAATGAGAAGAGAGACCGAAGCTTACGGCAGGACAGTGGCGACTGCGACGGTGGGGCGACGGGATGCACGACGGAGCAACCTCTCTAACTCTTCTTCCCTCTCTCCTTCTTTCACGGCTCTACTTCTTCCCGCTCATCTGGTATACCTCTTCAGCCTGCGGGGAATTTTGAAATCGGGAAAAAATGTTTTTTTTTTTTTTGAAAATACTCACCAAAACGACGTCGTTTTGGTGAGGCTTAAGCAGAGCCGTCCGATCATCCACTTTAGGAGATCACTCTAGAGAGTTATTCTAGAGGATCCGCACGCCTCATACGTGGGCTCCTCTCTCATTTAATTCTCATGTTTTTAATTTTTTTTTTAACTACTCTTTATAATATAATAGTAGAATGCCATATAAATTTTTGCAATGAAAGTTAAAATATTTATAGTAAAGTTGAATTTATAGTAGGCAATAAGGCTGGGCATAAAGTTATCCGAACCACACAACTCATCTAACCCAAATCGATCCGCATACAAATGGACTGTTTCGTAGACACAACGCGAGTGGATGCTATTTGGAATATGACATGATTGCAGGTTGTGGACGGGTTGCGGGTTTAAACCGCACCCGTAAGAACCCATTCAGACTTAAACTTTTTTTAAAAAAAAAAAAAACCTGGACCTTTGTTATTTTATTATTGCATTTTTTATGAACGTAAAAATTAATGAAGAATTACTTTTTGGTAAACTTAAGATTTTGAATGATTTTACTTTAATTGTATTATTGGGTAGTAGATAGTGAATGAGATTGATGATATAGTTTAAGATTTTGAAAGATGTGCTTGTGTTAATTTATGATTTGATTTAAAAGTTTAGAATTTTGAATGATTTCCTTGTGTTAGGAATTGATTTTGTTGTATTTTTAATTTTATAAGGTTTAATTCATTAATTATTAATGTTTGAGCATTTTAGAAAATGTGGGGGAAAAGGATCCAAAATAAATATTTACAAAATTGGGGGGGGGGGAGGAAGCTGCAAAATAATCTTTTAAAGAAAAAAGTCCAATCCGCAAACCGTCCGCAACCGCTAGCACATCCACGAACCCTATCCACACAAACCGCAACCCGTACTGTGAGCGATTGCAGATTGAATTTTTTCCAAACCGCATACATGTGAGCAGGTCTAAATCAATCCGCAAACTATCCAAAATCGAACCACGAACACCCCTAGTAGGTAGGGGTGTAAATTGGGCATGGACCATGTCAGGCCATCCAAGTTCCCGTCAAAATTTGGGTGGAGCCAAGTCACGGGTCAAAAAATTATGGCCAAGCCCAAGGGTATTCGGGCCTTGGGTTGGTCGGGCCCGAACATTGTTTTTTATTTTTTTTATTTTTCTACCAAAATTTTATTATTTCCTATAAAAAAAAAATGACACTAAACCTTGAGCGGGCCGGACCTTAGGTCGGGTTTTGAGTAGGTCTTGAGTGGGCCGATTGGCCAGGCTAGGCGGGCCGGGTTTCAAAATGACTGCTCAAACCCAAGCCCGGGCCTAACCTGGTTCGTGGCCACCCCAGGCCGTGGGCGGGTTTCGAGCCCCCACTGGCGGCAGGCCATTTTTACACTAATAGTGGGTATTTCTAAAGTGAAAATTATGAATAATTGTAATTATGTTATGAATAGTATAGTGTAAATATTACGAACCATTGTCGTGCAAAATGTTATGAACTCTGTGGTAAAAAAATTACAATTTGTTATGGTTATGTTACATATATTTTAATAACGTGTATACGTAGCGTCGTTTGGGAATATACTATTTTAGTAATTTTTTAATTTTTTTAGGAAAAGATATGTAGAAAAGTAGATAAAGTGATGTGATAACTTATAGTGACTTCTTGATTTTTTGGCTAAAATTGAAAGCTACCAAACATATTATGTTCTAACATATTTTTGTAGTTATATTATTCACTTTATAAAACATGGAAGGCTTAAGTGAGAATGGTAGTGTCTTAACCGATATAAAATGATTAAAAAAATTAAATTGATAATTTTTGTTTCTCACTAAGCGAATCATTATTTTTCACTATCGTAATATAAGAACTCTAATTGATTAATGATATTACTGTTATATCAAATGTTTAACAAAGTTTATACATTTTCAATTAATAACATGAAAAATCACAAGTGTTAATTGCATGAAAATCTATTGCCTTTAAATCCAACGTTACTTGTCTTTCCATCTTTATTTATTGGCCCCCCGATGATCATATCCTAGATTCATTCCTGGCTGGTAGGATGAATTTTTTAAATTTGGCCGAGCCATATCCAGTATCAAGAGTGTGGATTCGAAGATCTGCTTGTATGTGAGTCTGCGACTTACTGTTATATGATTAAATAGTTATGCTGTGTAGGACCACTTAAAAGTTATAGCGACCCCGGTCTTTTCCCATTCGGTTGTTGTATCCGGACTTATGTTCTGTAGATCCCGTTGTTATATTATTGTTGTTGCTGTCCTTTAAATTCCTTATTCTTGAGTTATAGGATGTATTGGGCAGGTTTGTTACAGGTGGGTTGGGTTGAGAAACCAAGTGTTGCTGTCCAGATTTTTGGACCTTCGCTCGAGCGAGGCGTTGGTTGCTCGAGCGAGCTCTTGTTTTGGTTCTTCGCTTGAGCCAAGGTTTCTTCACTCGAGCGAGCGATTGCATCTAGTATAGACCTGAGAGCTGGATTTGTTGGCTCGAGCGAGCTTTCCTTCGCTCGAGCGAGTTTCGAGTTCTTCGCTCGAGCGAGCATTCTGTCACTCGAGCATGCTTCTGGGTTGCAAACCTGAAGCATTGCATTCTTGGCTCGAGCGAGACTTTCTTCGCTCGAGCGAGTCATTCTTGTGTCTGGTCGCTCGAGCGACAAATCCTTCGCTCGAGCGAGCCTGTTGGGTTTAAATAGGCAACAGCGATTTTTAAAACACTTTTTCACCCTCTTTTTGATTCCAGAACCCTAGGTACGACTTCTCTCTCCCTCTACTCACCTTCTCTCTTAGGTATCACCTCCTTTTAGGGTGTTTCTACCCTAGGTTCTTTATTAAAAAGATAGAGTGAGTCGAGAGCTTCGTTTTAATCTGAGAGTTTGGCAGTTTGGAGCACTTTGGATTTTGGGTCGTCATCTCCATCTTCTCCATTCGGGTTATTTACTTCGAGGTAGGGATTTCCTACTCCATGTTATAGGTTTTGTTCTAAGTTCTAGTATTTTGATATGTTGGGAGTTGTTTAGGAATTTTGGGAAAAACCCTAGTGGTTGAAATAAATTAATTTGTATAATTAATTCAGGGAAAAATGTGAAATTGAGTTTAATTCATGGAATTGGGGAATTTAGTGATTTAATGGTACAGTTGGTTAATTTAATTACTCACCTATGAAAATGTTAAATTTACATTTGCTGATACATTTATTTCCTGTTTAGAAATAACTGTTTTGGGCTATCGGTGGAGGATAGTCGTGATTGTTGTAGACATTGCATGTGGATTAGGGAACACTGAAACTAATCACATTGGTTAAGTCATTGATTTTGACTGTTGAATTAATACAGAAATTACGTGTATTGATTGTGTGTTGCATATGCATTTTGTTTGGGAGGAGATAGGGGATGTACTTCACGGTTTAGGAGAAGATAGGGGATGGACCTCTAAATCGGATTTTGTTTGGGAGGAGATAGGGGATGGACTCCATTAGCATCACTATATGTGTGCTTATTGATTTGAAGTGTTTTTACATGTTGTTGACACAGCACTAAAATGTGTATCAATCGGGAAGTATAGAAGTGTTTTGGTATGAGCCTTAGTCTCATTTGTTTTGTTGATATTGGAAGAAATATTAATGTGATATTTAGTTCACTGTTATAGTTTGGCCAGGTTCTGAGCCATATTGATATAAATGAAACTGTATGTTGGTGAAATGAATAGTTGTGTTAACCATCTATTGAATGCTATTGCTTTATTCAATTCTTATATTTGGTTTAGTATATTTCTACTGGGCTGTGACTCACCCTATACGGGAACATCATTTTCAGGTCCAGGTGATATGCTACCTCCAAGGACTTAGCTTGGAAGGATTTGGACTTTGAAGAGTTGTCTTTAGTTAGTTGTTTTTATTTGAGATTACATGTAAACATTCAAGCCAAGGGCTTAATTTGTAATTGAGTTAGTACTCATTCTTTTGTGTCCAAGTGTTGGCTTGGAAAGATGTAAGCCCTTAGGGCATTGACTTTGATGTTACATGTGATACCTTTCAATAAAAGTACTCTGATGGATAATTTGATGATTTGTTTTATTTTATTAATGCATGTTAATGTTGTATATTACGGGTTTATTTTGAGGGCGTTACAACTTGGTATCAGAGCGTACCGGGTTCGAATACTTTGGGTACGTGGGAAGTGATTAGTATCACAATGGGTTCGTCTCGTTTGATAGAGACATAGCTGTACTGTTATATGCTTATATGATAACATGTTTATGTGATTATGTGAGTATGGAACGTAGTTTCTAGGATGTTGATTGGACCCTTGAGTTTCTAGTAGTCTTGTTGGAAAGGCACTTGGTCAATGCTGTTTCCAACCGGAACTATTGTAACGCTTTGGGACTATCATTATCCAGGAATGAAATTCGTAGGTGCTTATGTGATTATGTGCTTACGTGGAATGAATTACTATTGTCCAATGCATTAGGACGCGAGTGTTATAGCTTCGGCACATTTATGAATATGCTAACATCTTTGTTTCCTGTATTAGGATGTCAGGACGAGGACGAGGACGCGGTAGGCGTGGTAGGCCGGGTAGGCAGGAAGTGCCTGTGCCGGAGGAGATTCCGAAGCAGCAAGAGGGAGTTGGCCAGGCCAATGTGGCCGAGCCAGTAGGCCAGCAGGCTATGGGCGCTTTAGCTCGAGAGATAGCAGGGGCATTCAGGGAGTCAGTTGGCATTCTTAGGGCTGAGAATCAAGCCCAGGTTGTTGTTGCGGATGCAGGACCTTCTTTTCTGAAGAGGGAGTTCTTCCGGTCCAACCCGAACGAATTTGTGGGTGATCCTAAAGAGCCACTTAAGGCAGATAAATAGCTCGAACAAACAACGAAGACGAGGGGTTGAAAGTGACCTTGGTATCGTTCCAGCTGAAGGGGGATGCGGGTCAGTGGTGGAAGTTTACAAAGGGTCGCATAGGAGGTACATGGGAAGCTTTTGTGAATGCTTTCCAGGAGAGGTTCTTATCCCCAGCTGTTAGGGAAAAGCTGAGAGACCAGTTCTGTCAGCTTAAGCAGTCGAGTTCTTCAGTGGCCGAGTTTGAGGCTGCATTTACCAGCTTGTCTAGGTTTGCACCTGAGTTGGTGGCGTCTGAGGAACATCGTTGTATCGAGTTTGAGAAGAAGTTGAGGCGTGGCCTCAAGCTGAGAGTTGGAGGAACTATGATTCGGGATTATGGGCGTATGGTTGATGCTGTAGCCCATATGGAGATCATGATACAGGAGGAGGAGGAAGGGCAGAAGGGCTCCAAGAGGAGTCAGGATGGCCAGAGTGATGGTAGGAGACAGAGAGGTTTCACTCCTCAACAGTCTCAGAGTAGCTTTTCTAGATCGACTTTTCCTGTGCCGAGTGTTAGTTCTAGGAAAGGCAGCCAGGGAGACATTACCTGTTTCAAGTGTGGTCAGCTGAGCCACAAGTCTCCAGCTTGCCCGCAGAAGGGAGGAGGACAGAGAGCAGCGTCATCTTCGGCTCGATCTCAGAGCCAGAGTCAGGGTAAAGGCCAGCCGCTCTCTTGTTTTCAGTGTGGTCAGGCAGGGCACATGAAAAGGTATTGCCTGTAGTTGAGTGGCACATCTGGTGCATCTAGTTTGAGGCAGACTGAGAGTCATCAGCCAGCTCAGTCAGTTCAGGCCTCGAGGGCCAATCAGGGGGCTTCATCGTCCCAGTCTGTGCAGCAGTCTTATGCTCCTAGGGGTGAGCAGGTTGATCAGAGACCATCTGGGCGCGTGTATGTTGTTACCGCGCAGGATCTTGTACCGGTTCCATCAGTTGTGAGAGGTACCTTCTTGTTTTGCAATTCGGTTGCTAGTGTATTGATTGATACAGGTGCATCTCATTCCTTTGTGTCTGTTGCATTTGCATCTATTTTGGAGTTGGAGTTAGCACAATTAGTATCTCCTATTTGTGTAGTGTCACCCCATGGGAGTGAATTGATCTTGAAACAAGGTGTTAGGGGTTGTGATATAGAGGTCGCCGATCATAGACTTCTGTTTCCTTTTGTAGTTATGCCCATGAAGGGCTTTGATGTTATTTTGGGTATGGATCAGTTATCGTCATACCGGGCAGTTATTGATTGCTACCGCCAGAGGGTCACTTGTTGTACCGTGAGCGGGGAATGTTTCCATTTCTTAGGGGACCGGGTTGGTAGTGTTTTGCCACCGGGGTATGATCCGCGAGGGCGGACTGAGCTTAGTGGTTTACTTGCTAGCTTTGAGAGTGGTGAGTGTGATGAGACCCAGACTGTGTTGCTAAGAGTGGTTTGTGAGTACTCGGACGTCTTTCCCGAGGACTTTGTTAGTTTGCCACCTCACAGAGAGATTGAGTTCTCTATTGACTTAGTGCCCGGCACGGCGCTGATTTCTATGGCACCTTACCGTTTTGCCCCAGCTGAGTTAGTTGACTTGAAGATCCAACTCCAGGAGTTGCTAGATAAGAGTTATATACGTCCAAGTGTTTCGCTGTGGGGAGCACCAGCCCTCTTTGCTAAGAAGAAAGGTGGTGCTTTGAGACTGTGTATCGATTACCGGAAATTGAATCGGGCTACGGTCAAGAATAAGTACCCTATGCCTCGTATAGATGATGATCGTCGATTGAAGGGTTCCCGTTGTTTCTCTAAGATAGATTTGAGATCGGGTTACCACCAGTTGAGAGTCAAGGAGGAGGATATTCCGAAGACGGCATTCCGTACGCGGTATGGCCATTATGAGTTTCTGGTGATACCATTTGGGCTCACCAATGCACCTGCAGTCTTTATGGACTTGATGAACCGGATATTCCGGGAATTCTTAGATCGTTTTGTAGTCGTCTTCGTGGATGACATCCTGATTTATTCATCCTCAGAGGAGGAGCACGAGGAACACTTGAGAGTGGTGCTTGAGTTGCTTAGAGCACATAAGCTTTATGCCAAGTTTGGGAAGTGTGAGTTCTGGCTAGTGGAAGTCAAGTTCTTAGGCCATGTGGTTTCAGGGGAAGGGGTGTTTGTTGATACATCCAAAATTGAGGCAGTGCAAGATTGGGCACAGCCAAATAGTGTGTTTGAGATCCGCAGTTTTCTGGGATTAGCTGGGTACTACCGACGGTTTGTGAAGGATTTCTCCAGGTTAGCTTCGCCGTTGACTAGACTGACTCGGAAGGGAGTCAAATTTGTATGGAGTGAGACTTGTGAAAAGTCGTTCCAAGAGCTGAAAGTTAGACTGACCACCGCTCCGGTCTTGATTATTCCGGAGAGAAGGTTGGGTTATACAGTCTATTGTGATGCCTCACGAGAGGGTTTGGGTTGTGTGTTGATGCAAGAGTGGAAAGTGGTGGCCTATGGCTCATGTCAGTTGAAAATACACGAGAAGAATTACCCTACCCATGATCAAGAGTTAGCAGCTGTGATTTTTGCCTTGAAGATTTGGAAGCATTACCTTTATGGTGAGAGATTCGAGGTATTCTCAGATCATAAGAGTTTGAAATATCTGTTTACATAGAAATACTTGAACTTGAGGCAGAGGAGGTGGATGGAGTTTATTGAGGATTATGACTTCGAGTTGCATTATCATCCGGGGAAGGCCAATGTGGTGGCCGATGCCCTTAGCAGGAAATCTGTTGGCGACATAGCTAGTATAGCCATCCGAGAATGGGAGATGTTAGGTGCACTTGGGGAGTTTGATTTGCTTCTGGGCGAATCCGTTGAGGCTGCGGCCTTGTTTTCTGTTGTTGCATAGCCTACATTTGTGACTCGAGTGTTAGAGGCACAGAGAGGTGACCTTGAGGTGGAATCTCTCCGAGAGAAGATCTCCAATGGGAAGGTTGAGAAGGGTTTGACGGTGTATCCCGACCTGAGTGTGAGATACCGAGACCATCTGTTTGTGCCAGAGTCTTGCCGAGAGGAGGTACTCCGAGAGTGTCATCATTCACGTCTTGCGGTGCATCCGAGAGGCACTAAGATGTATCGGGATTTGGGTCGCCAGTTTTGATGGCGAGGTATGAAGAGAGATGTGGCAGCTTTCGTGTCTAAGTGCCTTACTTGTCAGCAAGTGAAGGCCGAGCATCAGAGGCCAGCGGGTTTGTTGCAACCCTTACTTATTGCCGAGTGGAAGTGGGAGCATGTCACTATGGACTTTGTTGTGGGTCTTTCGAGGACTTAGCGGGGTAGTGATGCTATTTGGGTGGTTGTAGACCGGTTGACTAAGTCAGCGCACTTTATCCCTATGCGCGTGAGAGACTCGGTAGATTACCTCGCTGACTTGTATATTCGGGACATAGTGAGTTTGCACGGGGTCCCAATGACGATCGTCTCAGATAGAGATCCTCGTTTTACTGCCAGGTTGTGGCAGAGTTTGCAGAGTGCCTTAGGCACCAAGTTAACCTTTAGCACGGCTTATCATCCTCAAACTGACGGGCAGTCCGAGCGTACTATTCAGATCCTTGAGGATATGTTTCGAGGTTGTGTTCTTGATTTCAGTGGGTCATGGGAGAGGCACTTGCCTTTGGTGGAGTTTGCCTACAACAACAGTTTCCAGTCTAGCATCGGTATGGCACCGTTTGAGGCCTTGTATGGCCGACCGTGTAGGTCTCCAGTTTGTTGGGCCGAGGGGGGTAATGCACCTTTGTTGGGTCCGGAGTTGGTGAGGGAAACAACGGAAAAAGTTGAGCTTATTCGTAGGAGGCTTGTTACAGCCCAGAGTCGCCAGAAATCTTATACCGACCGTAGGAGGAGACCTTTGGTGTTTGAGTTGGGTGACCATGTCTTTCTGAAGATATCACCTAGACGGGGATTGATGAGGTTTGGGAAAAGTGGGAAGTTGTCCCCTCGGTTTATTGGTCCTTTTGAGATCCTTGAGAGGATTGGTGAGGCTGCCTATCGTTTAGCTTTGCCACCGCAGTTATCCGGAGTTCATGACGTGTTTCATGTGAGTATGCTTCGGAAGTATGAGCCGAATCCATCACATGTGTTGGATTGGACTGATTTAGTGGTCGACGAGGATGTCTCGTATGAGGAGAGGCCGGTTCGGGTCTTGGATAGGCGAGATCAAGTTTTGCGAGGCAAGACCATCCCTTTGGTAAAAGTTCTGTGGAAGCATCACGGAGTGGAGGAAGCCACTTGGAAACGTGAGTTAGAAGTCCGCGAGAAATATCCGGACATGTTTGTTGATATGTAATCTTGTATTTAGATTTCATAATATTGTTGGACTTAAAAGCTTTATATATGTCTCTAGTTGTAAAACATTGAGAATGTTTTGGTTAATAAAAGTATGTTTTGGAACTTGCCTTAATATGGAAGTTGAATGTAACATTTATTTATGTTGAATGTATTGTAGAATTGGAATAATATCATGAAATTGAATATGATATGGAAATGGGAATCTTGTATATCGAAAACTGTTGAAAGTGAAAAGAAAATTGCATATTGATAATGTAGGTTGATATATATATTGTGAAATGCCTCTTGATAAGAGATGAAATGACTAGTATTGGGTCAAGTTGTTTATTATTGTAATGTAATATCATTGGAAGTTGAGAAAAACCTGTTTTTGAAAACTTATGCTTAATTTCGGGAATGAAATTCCTTAAGGGGGAGAGGTTATGGCAACCCCGGTCTTTTCCCATTCGGTTGTTGTATCCGGACTTATGTTCCGTAGATCCCGTTGTTATATTATTGTTGTTGCTGTCCTTTAAATTCCTTATTCTTGAGTTATAGGATGTATTGGCGGTTTATTCTGAGTGGGTTGGCTTGAGAAACCAAGTGTTGCTGTCCAGATTTTTGGACCTTCGCTCGAGCGAGGCGTTGGTCGCTCGAGCGAGCTCTTGTTTTGGTTCTTCGCTCGAGCCAAGGTTTCTTCGCTCGAGCAAGCGATTGCATCTAGTATAGACCTGAGAGCTACATTTGTTGGCTCGAGCGAGCTTTCCTTCGCTCGAGCGAGTTTCGAGTTCTTCGCTCGAGCGAGCATTCTGTCGCTCGAGCATGCTTCTGGGTTGCAGACCTAAAGCATTGCATTCTTGGCCCGAGCGAGACTTTCTTCGCTCGAGCGAGTCATTCTTGTGTCTGGTCGCTCGAGCGACAAATCCTTCACTCGAGCGAGCCTGTCTGGTTTAAATAGGCAGCAGCGGTTTTTAAAACACTTTTTCACCCTCTTTTTTATTCCAGAACCCTAGGTACGACTTCTCTCTCCCTCCACTCACCTTCTCTCTTAGGTATCACCTCCTTTTAGGGTGTTTCTACCCTAGGTTCTTTATTAAAAAGATAGAGTGAGTCGAGAGCTTCATTTTAATCTGAGAGTTTGGCAGTTTAGAGCACTTTGAATTTTGGGTCGTCATCTCCATCTTCTCCATTCGGGTTATTTACTTCGAGGTAGGGATTTCCTACTCCATGTTATAGGTTTTGTTCTAAGTTCTAGTATTTTGATATGTTGGGAGTTGTTTGGAAATTTTGGGAAAACCCCTAGTGGTTGAAATAAATTAATTTGTATAATTAATTCAGGGAAAAATGTGAAATTGAGTTTAATTCATGGAATTGGGGAATTTAGTGATTTAATGGTATAGTTAGTTAATTTAATTACTCACCTATGAAAATGTTAAATTTACATTTGCTGATACATTTATTTCCTGTTTAGAAATAACTGTTTTGGGCTATCGGTGGAGGATAGTCGTGATTGTTGTAGACATTGCATGTGGATTAGGGAAAACTGAAACTAATCACATTGGTTAAGTCATTGATTTTGACTGTTGAATTAATACAGAAATTACATGTATTGATTGTGTGTTGCATATGCATTTTGTTTGAGAGGAGATAGGGGATGTACTCCACGGTTTAGGAGAAGATAGGGGATGGACCTCTAAATCGGATTTTGTTTGGGAGGAGATAGTGGATGGACTCCATTAGCATCACTATATGTGTGCTTATTGATTTGAAGTGTTTTTACATGTTGTTGATACAGCACTAAAATGTGTATCAATCGGAAAGTATGGAAGTGTTTTGGTATGAGCCTTAGTCTCATTTGTTTTGTTGATATTGGAAGAAATGTTAATGTGATATTTAGTTCACTGTTATAGTTTGGCCAGGTTCTGAGCCATATTGATATAAATGAAACTGTATGTTGGTGAAATGAATAGTTGTGTTAACCATCTATTGAATGCTATTGCTTTATTCAATTCTTATATTTGGTTTAGTATATTTCTACTGGGCTGTGACTCACCCTATACGGGAACATCATTTTCAGGTCCAGGTGATATGCTACCTCCAAGGACTTAGCTTGGAGGGATTTGAACTTTGAAGAATTGTCTTTAGTTAGTTGTTTTTATTTGAGATTACATGTAAACATTCAAGCCAAGGGCTTAATTTGTAATTGAGTTAGTACTCATTCTTTTGTGTCCAAGTGTTGGCTTGGAAAGATGTAAGCCATTAGGGCATTGACTTTGATGTTACATGTGATACCTTTCAATAAAAGTACTCTGATGGATAATTTGATGATTTGTTTTATTTTATTAATGCATGTTAATGTTGTATATTATGGGTTTATTTTGAGGGCGTTACAAAAGTGACCTCTAGAGTATCGATCTAGAGTCTAATCGCAAATGTCACTCTGTGGTTAATATTTGTTTATTTTAGAAATGCCTAGAATTTATTTATTTTATTTTTTTAGCAAATTATACCAACAATCCTTATACCTTGGCCCTTGTGTTATTTTAATTTTTGTAATGTTAATTGGTTTGATTTTGATTTTCAATTCATGATTTTGTCTCAATTTGATCATAGTGGATTTACAAAATATCGTATTAGGTAAAATATATTAATTATGATTTTGTCTCAATTCAATTGATAATTTTTGTCTCTCACTAAGCGACTTTGCATTATGAATCCTTCTTTTTTTTTTTTTAAATTTTTTCTTTCTTTTCTTTCTTTCTTATTATATATATATATAAGAAAATTTTAATTGGAAACTCTCTTTTAAGGGTCTCCTTTTGTGAGGAATCAAATTGAGAGCTTGAAATTATTGTGAAAGCCTCTACGTATTTATAAAAAAAAAACTTCTTCCAAAAAAACTGAAGAAATCTATGTGGGATTCAATCAAATTTATTGGAGGAAAATTTTAAATTTTGATATCCCTCCAAAATTTTTGTTCTTCTTTCAATCAAATTATTTGAATTAAAATCATATGGAGGGAATATTGAATATTTGATTTCTTCTTCCAAAATTAAAATTAATAATATTTTAAAATATATTTTTATGTTTCTTAGTAAAAAAAAGTATTAGGAGAAATATTTAACATTATTTAATTTTTTTTAATTTATAATTTTATTACTTATATTTTTATTTAAATATAATTTTAATATATTTATGACGTTACGGTTTGATTCCGGTTCAACCTAACAGTTGAATTGGCAACCAATCCACTTGATCGTTTTTCTGGTTCACTCACCGGGCCAATTTTTAAAACATTGGGTTGGAACTATTGTGACATGAATTTGTAATGGCGCCACATGCGAATGAGTGGGAAATAAAAAGTTCTCTCATTTTTGTTAAGAAATCATTTTTTTTTAAATAAGGAAATTATAAAAAAAAAATTAAAATTTAACCTTTATAATTTTGTCTACTTAAACTCTAATTAAAATTACATAGTCTGAATATTCAGTGCCTAGAGGGGGTGAATAGGCCAATAAATTAAAATTATCAATTTTAAGTTCAACTAAGTTGATTAAACAAATTAAGTCAAGTAAAAACAATCAACACATGAATATAAGATTTTACGTGAAAAATCCAACTGAGTAAAAAATCACGATCCCAACACCTCAGAGAAAATCCACTATGATCAAATAATACAAACACAAAGTCGAGAGTACTTGCAACCTTCACCTAGATTTACCTAATACGATATTTTGTAATAACTCCTACGAGCACAACTTGACCCAATCATCCTTTTTGATCTTCAGGATCCCACAAAGTTTTAGCTCCAATCTTTGTTCATGAACGGTTCTGATTACCTAATTTTCCAAAAGTCTAGAACAAACAATGCAAGAATGGAAAGTATTTTATGGATTTCTCAAATTCAACCCTCTAAAGAGAAAATATATTTTTTTTATGAAAACACAATAATTACGATCACCAAATTCGGGTTTAGAAATACCTTTTTATAGAAGAAAAAAGTTTTCCAAGACAAATAGAATTAAGTTTATGAAAAATGTAGAATAGCAAGAGAGATCGATCGCCTTTCGATCACAAAGTTATGTTTTTCAAAACGTGGGGACTCCTAACCAATCGTGTGAGTGATTGCCCAATAGGGCTAGGCCAAATTTCCAATTTTTTCTAAAAAGATTCAGGAAAGCTTTTTCAAAATCTTTTTTATATAAAACATTTTCCAAATATGGTAAAAATATGTATGCAAATCTTATATTGATGGGTAATGGACCAAATCTTCCAAGCTTGTTATGGGCTGTTGAGCATGTGAAATGACAAAATTGGCATCACACAATTAATCTACCCATTAAATTCAATTTTGATCACTAAAAATAGCCAATACAAAATATCATATTTCACTAATCTTTTGATTTTTTTTTTTCAATATAAACCATTAGTCTATTTTTATTAAGTAAAATCGATAAATAAATAAAAAAAAATGTATTTTAGTCATTAAACTCAATATATGTACATAAAAGGTCTAAAATATTCTTTTCTTTGAGTTTAATGATTATTTTTTTGTCAATTTTATTTTTAACGAAAAGAGACGGATGTTTTAAATTGAAAACAAATCAAAAGGTTATAATTTAAATTAATAAAATTGAAAATCAACGTTTATTTTGTTATAAGAAACTCTAAAATAATTATTTTGTAATTTTTCCAAAAATTTATGAAAATTATAAATTTGTATTTGAGAAACTACAAAATTCAATAAAAAAAGGTTAAATTTCAAAGTTTTTGTATGGAAATTAAAATTTTATAAAAATTTGAGAATTTTTTTGAATGCAACTTAGGCTCCGTTTGTTTCACTGTAAAATATTTTTCATGTAAAATGATTTTTTCTAAAATAAGTTTTTTATTTTTGCTTTCAGTTATTAGTTAACACTTAAAATATTTTTTACAATGAAGAATCAATTATAGAGTAAACTTTAAAAAGAAAAAAAAAATGAGAATAATATTCATACATAATTTTCATGTAAAATTGAACATAAATAATATGAACTATAGTAATGGCAGTTTTAACATCAATGTATATAATTTTATATACAAACTATTGTTGGAAAAACTGGTTTTTATAGGCTTATTTTGGGCCAACTTTGAGCCCAAAGTCACACGGTGAAGACGGTTCGTCAAAACCATTTATGAGTGAATGAAAACTTGACGTCGTTTTCGGGTTCGTGGAATAGACATTTAAAGAAGTAAAATGTGGGTTTTCTTGAAATGGTTATCCCACATTGAAAACTTAAGAGAACTTATGTATGTATATAAGTTCTAGGTGGCAATACTTGGGTTGGGCCCCAAGAGGCACCCCAAGTTTGTAGAAGGGAGAAGTTATGAACAAAGTGAACCTTAACCCAAACCACTAAACGCGTCGTTGTCCGTCCAAGCGCGGGTGTGGGTTGTGGGTTAGGTCAGTTATAATATTAATTTTTTGGACAAAATTTATTTGATTTTGTTCCTATTTTCTCGCGGGAAAAATTAATTTAAATTTTGCACCTTTGTCATTTGAATTTAAATTCAAATTTTTGTCCAAAATTTTTACCTCCTTCAGTCCAAATTCCTAATGTAAACCGAGCGATTCGAGTAGTTTTATTACGAAGCTTAGACAGATTCAGAAATGTTGTATAACTGCAGCAGTTAGCCAATCTGTCCAGTTTTCAAATCTAAATATGTTCAAGAATTTTGCACATGTTCAAGTTCAAATTCATACCTTTTCGGGTCTGTTTTTTGCCTATATATACCAGTCATTTTCCAACAATTTTTTGGTTCAGAAAATTCATTTTTCTTTCCTTCATTTTGTTTTCTTGTTTCATTATTCTCCATACTAGTTTTAGAATAAAATAAAGAGAGTATAGAACACAAGGTTTTTGTTCGGCGTACAAATTGTTTGGAGTGCTACTACAATTTGTGAGGCTCATTGTATCTTGAGAGATAGACACCATTTATCCATAAGCACTGTAGCAGGGCGATTCTGTCTTAAGGACAGAGTGTCACACACTCGACTTGATCTTTTAAATATTTATTCGGTTCGGCAAAATAAACTCTGTAAGTAATTTATTTATTTTTATTTGATTTGTTTCAAGTTATTTATTTTATGCAAAAGATTGTTCCAACAATCTTAAGACTGATTCGAATTATCCTATTTATACAGAATTTTTGTTTGTTTCCTTTTTTTTTTCTTCTTCTTACGGAAATTATTTTCTGTGATTTTACAAAATAATATTCTTGTCACGCCCCAAATTTTTAATTACTCGAAATCTTTACCAAAGCCTTTAAATTGGTCTTTTTTTTTTTTACATACAAATATCTATTACACTCAAGTAATAGAAATACAATGTTACATGTTCTCTCTTCTCTCAATGAATACAACAATGACATTAATACATGCTAATCTCCTACTGAAAAGTTACAAAT
Source organism: Camellia lanceoleosa (assembly GCA_025200525.1). Lineage (NCBI taxonomy): Eukaryota > Viridiplantae > Streptophyta > Magnoliopsida > Ericales > Theaceae > Camellia > Camellia lanceoleosa. The sequence goes on along the minus strand of JANUSC010000166.1, from coordinate 104,316 downwards.
AAATAAAATATAATATCAACATACAACAATTACTTTCCTCACATTCACAACAAGATTCCACACACAAACTTATATACTTCGTAATTCTTCAACTATAGGATCCCAACTTCCTTCCTGTAAAAAGATAAAAACAACATGGGTGAGCACTAATGCCCAGTAGGAGTCTCATAGTCCTAAGTCAATAGCCAAGATACAGATAGAAATGATCATACATGCAGGATGATACTATATAGTAGGGTGACGTTTTATAATTTCAAAATACCTTATATGGACTATCTTTTTCTTCAAAATTCATTTGAACCCTTAAAGGAAAACCTTCAACCATCAAAACTATTCCTTTTCATTAGAAAACCATAAATTCTTTTTAAAACACTTATATTTAAGGAATCACATCATTTTACATTTATTAACTCATTCCAAAACATTTCTCATTTAATTTCCCATATTTAATATTCCTCTTTTCCTTTAATTCTTCTTTCCTTCTCATTATATTTAATTAAACTCCATTATATTTATTTAAACTCCATCACTTCAAATTCAAGTTCCCTTTTTAATTTATTAACGATTCTCCTAAACTTAATTTACACGGTTAATTACACTCTAAAATTTCTTTTTCAAGATGACACAAGATTAATAAACCCCTTTTCAATTCAATCTCTTGTTTATTTACAGAACAATACTCGCAGTTTACCTTTATTGCCACAACTAATTCATTATATTCCCCATCACCAATCCATCATCCCCTTACTCATTTTTGGGTTCCATACATTACAAATTGTTAGGTTTTTTTATTAGCAATCCCGTTTGACAAGGATTTCTTTAAGAAATTGATTTTCTTCCAAAACTTGGTTTACTTTTGGATTTCTATAAGTAATTGGATTTCTTCCAAAACTAGGATTACTTTTGGATTTTCTATAAATAGTTGGTTTTTTTCCAAAACTATTTAATTCCTCCAGATCTTCTTGTTGGATATTAAGGTTTATATCTGAGGATATTTTGTTAGTTTTCTTTGATGTTTTATTGAGTATTCAACTCATGGTTTAAAGAGAGTACATCAAAGGTTTTGTTTGTTATACACAAGAGAGAGAGAGAGTTGTTCTTCGGTGGATTCTGAAGAATTCGAGCCTGAAGCGTCGGTGGATTTTGGAGTGGCTCATCGTAAAGGTAATTCCGAGGTGAAGACGGGGTTGGAAGAAGCACATAGAGGTTGGTTCAATTAGGCGTGGATTCGCTAGGTAATTGAGAGTATACCTGTGTAATTCCTTTAAATCTTTCTAGTGGATTGTTTTGTGGCTGTTGCCCATGGTTTTTTTAATCACAGCTGGAGGTGTCCAATTGTGGTTTTTCCACGTTAAAATCGTTATGTTGATTTGTCTTGATTGTTTGATTGGGATTGTTATATACTGCTTAAAATTTTTACATAATCACAAATCAATATCTGGGTGATTTCTAGATTTTTCAATTGGTATCAGAGTAGGTTGTTCTATTTTTTTTTTTAAATTCTTTTAGAACGAGATCTTGTTTGATTTGTGATAATAGATTCAATTCGTGAGGGAAATTTTATGGTTCGACCACCCCTACTTGACGAATCCTCGGAGAGTGATGATGAAGAGCTTGAGCAAGCTTATGAGGAGTTATATAAGGAGTCTTTTAACTTATTCAAATTAAATGACAAACTCACAAAGAAACTCAAAACATGTGAAAGTGAGAATGTCAAACTTAAGAAGGAGATTTCCGAGGCCAGGATTGATGCCATCAAGATAGCTGCTGATTGACAAGCTCTTTGTGCAAAACTATTGACTTGTGAGACAGAGATGAATGAGCTACTGGAAACCCATGCCATGGATAAAGAAAAGATTGAATCTCTCGAGATGTCACAAGTTGCTTTGGAAGAACTATTGATCAAGAAAGAGGAACAGCTCAAGTGTGCTATGGCTACCATTGGTCTTTGGAACAAAGGATCAAAGACTTTGGAGGATATCATTGGGTCTCAACAAATCTGTTCAGACAAGAGTGGCATTGGCTTTGGAGATAAGAGAGAGCAAAAACAGAGTGCTTCCACATCTCATGAGACAAGAACTCAAGGAAATGAAGGACAGAAGATTCAACAAGAGGAAAGACTTCTCAAACTCCCTAGAGTTGGTAAGGTAAAAGAAAAGAAAGTACACCCTATTTTTATTTGTCATCATTGTGGTATGCATGGTCATATTTGCCCTTATTGTTATAAGTTGCATGGGAGAGTGCCTCAAAAGGGTAGAAATTCGACTTACATATCTATGCGGAATACCAAGATTCATGAGGGTGTTCACAACACCACGACACTTACCAAGATCGCTAGACCTGATTTTGTTAAGACCAAAAAGATTTGGGTGAGAAAACTTGACTTATGTTAATGTGTTTACTCTTTTTAGTTTTTTGGGTATTTATGTATTTTTTTCAATGAAAAAAAAAAACCCCAAAAAGATTTTCTTGTATGGTTTTGCAAACTTGAAATTTTTGAGTAGTCCTTGGTGCATATTGGAATTGATGAAAATAACCATTACATGTTAATATGTGTGTGCTTTCTGTGGTCATTACTCATTTTGGAGTGTGTGTTTTTTGATTAGTATGTCTCATTCTGTACACACTCTTGGATTAGCAAATTTTGGAGTCTTCCGCCTTAGTGATTATTTTTTTCTATAGACTTCTGGCATTGTATCTTTTGCTTTTCTAGAGGAATTGACCTATACTAGCATATCATGGGTGATGTTGAGTCTCTTAACCACCTTCCATCTTTTTGCATTTTCATGGCTTTCCCCTCTATTCTTTGTAGTCCAGGCATGAAGAAAAGACTACCTCAAAGTCACCAACCAGGTCATCCTTATTATATCCATGCTTCTCTGGTTCGGTTTCCATACTCTTGAGCGTGTCAGCCGCCAATGAGTGTGCAAAAGAAAGAAAAGATGTACAAAAGCAAGAAAAGAAAAGAAAAAGATAAAGATATTAAAAAAAATGGAAAAAAAAATAAAGGATTCATTGATTGAAGGGAGCCTCCACCTTTACTCAACAAATACCCCTTGATTCCTAGTGGTTTGACTTTCCTTAGTTGTGCTTAGATTCTCTTGTCGAAGGTCCAGCTATCAGATCACTACTAGGATTTGAATCTCGTGTTTTTCGAACTCTAAGAGTCACAAACACACTTTTCTCATGGGATCTATGCTTTTCACATAATCCATCACTTTCTTTTATGAGGAATCTTCTAGAGGCTGTGCACATTGTGTTTTCAAGTAATTGTGCTTCTTGGATAATTTTGTGTGTTTCAAGGTACAAATATGAAATTTCTTGCTTGCTCCACCATATTATTTTTGTCATTTTTTTTCTTGTTCATTGTTTTTAGTAAGGGGGAGTTTGGTTTATCATTGCAAGAGTTTGTTAGCATAAACACTTTGTTTTGTTTGGTACGGGAGATTGACATTAGTTGGTTTGCATGTTGCTTTGCATTGGCTTCTTTATTGTTTGAGCTTCCTTTGTCAATTCGTGAAAAAAAAAGGGGATTAATTTTGTCCGGTGCATGTGTCTTAGGATTTCATATTTTCATGCCATGTGTCCGGTGCATGTGTCTTAAGTTTTTAGGTTTTCATGCTGCATGTTCTTAAAATCTCCAAGTCGCATCTATTCATGTTTTCCATCTCATGCTTCAAATGCTTCAAGATAATCTAGCCATATGTTTATTGCTTTTTCATATACACTTGTAGCAATAATAGTTGTTTTGGAGATTGTGGCACTAATAGCTGTTTTGCAGATCTTAATCTTGAGAAAGAAGTTTGTGTTTGTTGGTTGTAATGGGTTGGGGTGATTAGGATTTTATTTGTTAGGTGTGTTTTGTCACAGCATTGCCAAAAAGGGAGATTGTTAGGTTTTTTTATTGGCAATCCCGTTTGACATGGATTTCTTTAAGAAATTGATTTTCTTCCAAAACTTGGTTTACTTTTGGATTTCTATAAGTAATTGGATTTCTTCCAAAACTAGGATTACTTTTGGATTTTCTATAAATAGTTGGTTTTCTCCCAAAACTATTTAATTCCTCCAGATCTTCTTGTTGGATATTAAGGTTTATATCTGGGGATATTTTGTTAGTTTTCTTTGATGTTTTATTGAGTATTCAACTCATGGTTTAAAGAGAGTACATCAAAGGTTTTGTTTGTTATACACAAGAGAGAGAGAGAGTTGTTCTTCGGTGGATTTTGAAGAATTCGAGCCTGAAACTTCGGTGGATTCTGGAGTGGCTCATCGTAAAGACAATTTCGAGGTGAAGATAGGGTTGGAAGAGGCACATAGAGGTTGGTTCAATTAGGCGTGGATTCGCTAGGTAATTGAGAGTATACTTGTATAATTCCTTTAAATCTTCTTAGTGGATTGTTTTGTGGCTGTTGCCCGTGGTTTTTTTAATCACAGCTAGAGGTGTCCAATTGTGATTTTTCCACGTTAAAATCGTTGTGTTGATTTGTCTTGATTGTTTGATTAGGATTATTATATACTGCTTAAAATTGTTACATAATCACAAATCAATATCTAGGGGGATTTCTAGATTTTTCACAAATAATGTCTATATACATGTCCTCTTTAAATCAATATACACATCAATTCACAATTTCACAGAGTCATCACAAGTCACAAATAGCATCATCAACTTGACACATATATCAACACAATCCATCTTTTGCCGACTTACTACGGCGGGATAGCGAGTACCCAATCCATAACACCTTTCACCTTTCGCCGGCTACTTTATGGTGGGAAATGAACTCCTAAAAACCTTTTTCTCAAAAGCCATTTTCTTCCAAAAACCATATTTTTCCAAAACCATTTTTCAACTTTTGAAAACCATTCCCCACATTAGCCGGCTACCATACGGCGGCATGTGGGCACCAAAAACATTTTCGAAAACCATCCGTTTTTTTCACTTTTGCCCGCTACAATACAACAAGACTGTGTGGACACCCAAAAATCATTTTTTCACTTTCGCCGGGTACTATACGGCGGGACTGTGTAGATACTTAAAAACATTTTCCTACATTCATCCAGTAATAAGCCTAGACAGGGCAATTAGGCACCTTTAAATCCAAAATCACCCCCACATTTGCCGGCTACTATACGGCGGGAAGTGGGCCCCCCAAAACCTTTTTCTTTAATTTTCAAAATCATCCCCCATTTTTACCGGCTATTATATGGACGGTCGTGGGCACCGAAAAACCATTTTTCAACTCAACCTAAACACAACACAACACACAGTGGCGACTCTAGGAATTTTTGTCAGTGGTGTCAATCAAAAACTAAAATACCATATATCTTACAGAAAATTCACATTAATCATTATATCACCTATGGAGAAAAAAATCAACAAATTAATTTAAATTCTAAAATTATAAACAAAAATATTTCAATATATTGATACTATTGTTTAAGCAAAAAGACATGCTAATATCTAATATGGGTTCAAAATTGGTGGGTTCAAAAGAGTAGGACTTAAAACTATGGGTTCAAAATTGTATTTTAGTGGGTTCAATTACTAATTTTTTTCCTAAAATCTAATATTTATATAATAAATAAATAAATAAATTCAGCCAGGGAGTTCGGGTGACACCCCTGACCAAGCCTTGGAGCCGCCCCTGACAACACAACACAACACAACACAACACAACTCAACTCAACTCAAACTCAACTCAACCCAACCCGACACAACTCAACTTAGACTCAAACTCAACATGACCCGACACAGCTCAATTCAACACAATTCAACTAGATGCAAATACAATTCAGTCTAATCAACACTATTCAACAAAATCAATTTAACACCGCTAAATATAATTCAACATAATTCAAGTTAAATTCTTAAAGCTCGTTTCAACATTCCATAGCCAAGTTTACATCATCCACATCATCAACAAATCCTTTCTCCCAATTTCCTTTCTCATTATAACATGACTTACAATGTTCATAAGAAGGTTCATTCGCAAATTTTAAACACAATTTTCAAACACTTTCAATTTCCAATTAAACTTGTACATATATAATTCAACCTACCAATTTCATGATTCTACTTTCAATTTGGGCAAAATCATTATTTATCATCATGAATCAACCTAGGGTTTTCAAGAAAAATTAAGATTTCCATGAAAATTCAAACTTCTCACATCATTACCTTTAATCCCAATTTTTCCCTTGATTATACACCTAAGAGTCATACTCCATCACCTTAACCCAACAATTGAACCCCCAATGCTTCAAATCCTAAACCCCCAAATCTCATAATATACACTATATGATCAAAATATAGATTTTTTATGTATATGATCAAAATACCACAAATCTATCTATTTATGGAAGTATTGAGGAAGAACTAGGATCCCTACCTCAAGAATCAAGCAAAGAAGCGAAGCTTTGATGAGAATCCGTCACAAATCCAAGCTTCAATCGGTTGAAAATGTTGATCTTCTCTTGTTCTCCATCTTTGATGCAAGATCCATGGTGGATTTGTTGATAAAAGTGGAGGAAATCAAGGTTTTTAGGGCTAGGTTTTCGGACCTAGAATGAGAGGAAAGAAGAGGGGAAAAGAAAATGTAAGAAATGATCTAAAAATCACATTTTTAAGCTGCTGAACTAGCGCAGTTTGCTTGAGCATCCCTTTTCCCGCTCGAGCGTACCTACTTCCAGCACATATTCCAAAACTTCAAATAGGCATAACTCTCTCATCTGGACTCTGTTTTAGGTCGTTCTTGTGTCCAAATTGAAGCCCCGGAAACAAGCTTTCCAATGGTTCCGACCTCAAACCCAAATTCAAAGTGTGGAAAAAGAAAAGGACAAAAGAGTGATGGTTGATCCTAGGCAAATTATTCAAATTAAAATTTTTGGTTCAATCTTACTTTACCATCATGTTACCACTTCAATCGATGCCCCAAAATAAAAATAAAAATAAAAATAAGGAGGTTCCAAATATACTAATAAAATGTCAAAAACAAACCCATGTGCCTCAGAAATTCAAACTCAACTAAGAGACCTGCTCGAACGCTCAGACCAACAAAGTCGTCCGCTCGAGCGACCACTTCTACGCTCGAGCGGAAATTTACAACTCTCAGAATCTCGGGCAACCTGCAAAAATACTGGGACCCTCACAAGTCTGCTCGAGCGTCAACTCCCTCGCTCGAGCGGAAGGAAAAATTCTGCACCATTACAATTCTGGTTAGAAAAACAAATAGTAATAATATACTGTTTGACAGATAGTAGTAATATATTGTCTATTTTCTTTGACAACTAGTAATAATATACTGGTGCCATTAACAATTTTGAATATTTATTTGTGAAGTTTGTCAGAAATTAATTTTGATTTTCAGAAATAATTTCTGAGTGTTCATTATTTAAAATTCTATTTTCAGTTTTTCAATTTTTAAAGTGTTACAGAAATCTAATTTTTTGTGTGGAATTTTGTAACAACCCTCACTTTGATTTAGTCATACTTGCATACATTCATGTATGATCTTGTCTTGTCATGTTATAAATCTTGTTATCTTGTTTTGCCTTGCTTTGTTATGTGTTACTTACTTGATCTTGTACCTTGCTTGGTGTGTAGCCGAGGTCATCATGAGCTTAGTTCACCTTTGAGCCTTTGTACTTGGAACCGTTTTGGAACCCCGGTTGACCTCCATCTTCACCCCGGCATGTTTGCCAAGATGTCACTCGTTGGGCCGAAGTGCTTAGAGCCAAGGCCGAGATGTTTTGTACTAGTGATCCTTGTCCTTGGGCAGGTATGGCCTAGACCGAGATGTGGCACACCCAGGCCAAGGTGTGGCACAGCTTAGTCAAGTGTCGTCCTCCTTAGCCGATGTCCTTGTTGACCTGTTGCCGAAGCTTTGTCTTTAGCCGACGTCATTACTTGCCGATGTGTCTTGCCATCAAGCTCGTTGAATACGCTTTGTCATAGATTTGTCTAATCAATCAGTCACCTTTTTGAGTTGAACCAACCCGGTAATGCCACGTGTCCGAGCTGAAGGTTAAGACAACTGGCAGACTTAGAAACAAATCATTTTGTCTCAAATCTTTGTTTTTAGAGAGAGAAGCTCTAGAAGTAGAAGGAAGGAGTTTTAGAGTGAGAAGTTGAGTTCCGAGCTTGATCGTGGAGGATCGAACCGTTGGATTTGAGTTTTGAGGTTAGATTCTTGCTCTACTCCGATTGTTCTTATCAATCATCTAGCTGCATTGCATGATCGAATCTGTTTTACGTGTCATGCATTGATTTGAAATTGGTTTTGAAAGAGAAAATAATGTTTATGTGTTCTTGAAGGGAAGTCTCGTTTTGATCCGAAAGTTTGGAACAAGAATCATGTTTTGTGTTTGTTCTTGGATGATCTTCTTGCATGGGTACCCAGGTCCATGTTTCGAACTCATGGCATGAAATCTTGGACTTCGTAACAAGTTAAAGTCTTTGCATTCATCTCCTTCATGATCATGTTCGTCATGTTCTTCATTTTTTTCAAAGGGAAACCTAGGTTTTCCCGACTCTGCCTTTGGATGCGGGCATCGAGACCACACCTCGGCAAGACCTAGATGGTACCCAGTGTGTTTCCATGAGGTGGAAAACAGTGTTTAACTCCCAGCATGTTTTGCTTTGTTATTGACTTGGATTTGGTGAGAATGCCGAGGTCATTTGCATGCATGTAAAGCTTGTTTTAATAATGTGATTTACCATGTGATTTGTCAGGACTTTGATCTTTGCTTTGAGCCGACACCTGAGAAGATCTAGGTGAGTGGTGCTTTTAATAAAGCTATGTTATACTGTTTTGATAAATCTTGCCTTGCTTTGTTTGGATGAAAGTATTTGTTAAGTATGAATGATTAGCCTGTTTCGATGTATCAAGTATAAGCCTTGTTTTGATGTTACCTTGAAAAGTCCCTTGGCTGGAGGACTATAAACTTTCGCAGCACTAAGCGTAAAAGTCCCCTGGCTGGAGGACTCTAAACTTTCGCAGCACCATTTGTCAAAAAGGGCTACGGGCCTAAGTGACACCAGTCTCTTATATTAAAAGGATACGGTCCTTTCTTGGAAAAGCCATTGTGTTAAAAAGGGCTATGGGCCTAAGTAACACAAGTCCCTCGTGCTGGAGGACTCTAAACTTTCGCAGCACCATTTGTCAAAAAGGGCTACGGGCCTAAGTGACACCAGTCTCTTGTATTAAAAGGATACGGTCCTTTCTTGGAAAAGCCATTATGTTAAAAAGGGCTACGGGCCTAAGTAACACAAGTCCCTCGTGCTGGAAGACTCTAAACTTTCGCAGCATCATTTTGTCTAAATCGATTACGGATCGTACAGTCCTTTGTTTTGCCACTAATGGATTACTACACGGATTATTTGTTTGGAAAGCTTTTGGCTATGTTTTGCCGATGTCAGTGAACATCCCTGGAACTTGTAAGACTTGATAGATGAATACGGTTCATCCCTTGATTTGGAAAAGTTTTGTTGTGTTTTGCTTTGAAAGGATCTCGACTAATATTTGTATGGTTTTGGCATGCTTTGTCTCGTAAAAGACTTCGGCTATATTCATGCAAAACCTTTATTATTAGTACCATTCACTGAGTTTCCATACTCACCCTCTATATATATATGTAGGTGATGAGCAGGACGGCGTCGACGCCTAGATGTGTTTGCAAGCTTGTTTTGGACTCTTGATTTACATCGGCTTTGTTTTGCATTCTTGTCGGCAATGCTGTTACTACACCGGCATTTTGTGTTTATGTCGGCTTTTGTATTTACGTCGGCAAATCTTGAAAATCATGCTTCTTGACTTGTATTTCCTGTATTTTGTACATGTCGGCTTAAAAGCCTTTTGATCAAGATGTGATTTGTATTTTGTTATTTATGGATTGGTTATAAGATCATATTGTATATGTCTTCTCATTTAATTTACGCACAGCTCTTATGGACCACTTGTATTTTGATTTATTGCTTCCGCATTTGTAAGCCCCCTATGTGTACTCTGTTGTGTGTGGATTTTGATAAGTTGGCCTTCGGTAATCACGGATTACTGGCCATCACGGCACCATCCTACTAGAGGCGGGTTGGGGTCGTGACAAATTTTATTTTATTTTTAAATTAATTGAAAATAAAAGTTACAATTCTTGTTTCTTTTATTTTACAGAATTTAAAATTCTGTGTTTATGGTTTAATTTTCTGTATAGTATGAAATTCTAATTATAATTTTGTTTTATAATTTAGAATTGATGGCTACAGAAACTAATTCTCAAACAAGTATTGGTGTGGTGACTGATAATTCCGTAATGAAATATTATATGAGTTAAAAATATTTCATGGGTGAATGACGTTTTGGTAATTGTCGACATGGTCATTAATACTGGAAAAGACAAATAAGATGTAAATGTCATTACACAGTGATATTTTTATTCCATGTTGAGATTGGAATTACTACAACAAAACTAAGCTTTTACGACTCCATATTAACGACATACAGTAAATGCAAGCCGTAATTTCTCACTTTTACGACTTACTTTTTTCGCATGTCGTAAATAATTTCCCAATCACAACGTGTCTATTGCGTAGGCCGTGAATGCTAATAATGATGATTTTTTTATGACTTGCAATATTAGTCGTAAATAATAAAACTTTCTACGACGTGCATTTGGCATGCTGTTAATATATCAACTATACACGACATGTGTACACCAGCCGTTAAAAATATTGAACATTTTATAGCGCACAAAAAGTCCATCGTTAAAAATATTATATTTTTTACGGTACACAAAAAGTCAATCATTAAAAAATATAATTTTCACGACATACATATACTAATCATTAAAAATATTTTACTTTTTACAACATGTAATTTCTATCATGAATAGTATAATCAAAATAAAAATAGGCGCCAAAATAAAAAACCTCCAGCACTTTACCCCTAAAACCAGTAACCTAACCTTCTACTCATCATCATCAAAAAAAAAAAAAAAAAAAAAACCCTAATAACTCTTCAAACCCATACAGGGTTACACTTCCTCTCTCTCCCCTCTGCCTCCAACGCCATCGCCACTGCCACTGTGACTGCCGGGCCGCCGCCATCACCTCCGTTACTGACCTCTCTCTCTCTCTATTCTCGGCCTGTTGCTTCAGGACATCGATTTGCTTCTGGTGGCTTACTTCCCTCTACATTTTTTCTCTCTCCCCATCTTCTCTTTTCCTTACCAGATCGACGATCTCCCCGCCCTTTACTTCTCTTCCATGGATGCCATCGTCTTCACCCTCCCATCCACCGCACACCACCACCGTCTTCACCATATTCGTGCCATTCTCGGACGACGACGATATGAGATATGAAGGCTTCAATTTGTTGGATTTATGGTAGATCTGAGATGTGAAGGCTCTTCCTTCACTGCTACAACCATCGAGATGAACGATGGAGGCCAAATCTGTGTTCGATTTTTGTTGGTTCATGATCTATGTTCAAAGTTATATATATATATTTGTAAAGCTTCAGTGATTTCTATATGTGTGTGTGTAATTGGGTATCTGATTGTTCGATTTCCAAACCCTAATGGTGGAAATGGAAATTCGAAGTCTGTATATGTGTGCAATTGGGTATCTGATTGTTGTTTGATTTGGTTGTATCAGCCACATTGTGCACCAAACCTGTTCGACGAAAGTCCTCTCTGAAAATTCTTCACTATCTATCTAGTTTGGGAGCTTTTTAAAGATGTATGTTGTGAAAAGAGATGGGCGTCAAGAGACTCTACATTTCAACAAGATCATTGCTCGCTTCAAGAAGCTCAAGGCCATCACTACCAGCCAACTCGATGAATTGGCCGTTGAAACTGCTGCCGCCATGATTGGTAACCATCCCGACTATGCTTCTGTGAGTTCCATTTCTTTTCTGTTATGGGTTTCCATCAATTTGCCTATTTCTGCTTCCTTACTTCAATTAATCTTCTCAGTTTGTTCATAACCAGTTTGATATGTGCCCTTCAATTTCTTATTTTAGGTTCTGGGTTTGGTTTTTTGGTGTTTTGTGGCTATGGGGTTGCTTTCTGTGGGGATATATTTTCTGAGTACCAACACGTGGTAAGGTGACGCCGACGTGTCAGCCGAGGTGCCACGTGTCCTGGTCGTGATGCCGAGGTGATCTCAGTTAGGCTGAGGTTATCTCCGAAGATATCGGAATCCGAGATAAGTGGATAAGGGACAAGAGTCCTAGAATGAAGAGGGAACTCAACCTGGATATGGACAAGAGTCCTAGATTGGGAGAAGACTTCAGTTTGGGTAAAGATAAGACTCTTAGAGAGTTTATCCTAATCCCACTGGGTGTCCCAGAATAGCAGTAATCCTGAGTCCATTGGAGTTAGGCTCTCATTGGGACTGGGATTGAGTTGGCTATAAATAAGAGGCACCCCCATGGGTCTAAGGTATGCTTTTGATACTCAAGCTTGTGAGTTTAGCACTTGATTTATCTTTGAGAGATATACTGACTTGATCGTCGGAGTGCCCCCGGGTGGTCGAAACCACCGCGGGATTCTTATATTTCTGTTGCAGGTCAGTCAGGTGCCATCTATTCTGCCAGTGCTCTCCAGCTGGTTACTAAGCGGGCAGTGTGGTCGGAAAATCACTCACACAATTTGGCGCCGTCTGTGGGAAAGAAAGAAGAATAGATGGCTAATGACGACGAAGGATCGATTGAAGACAAACACTCCTGGGAGTGGGAGATCTATCGACCTCGACGCTGAAGGGGACAACAGAATAACGTAAACTCGTGACCAGAGTCACGGAGTGAAAGACGCCGGCCAGGAAGGTGACGCATCAAAGACAACAGATCGAAACGGATACTACAACAAAGATGACCTCTAGGTATGGAAGGATAAATACCTGCGGATGAACGAAGACCCTTCCAGAAGGGATGCAAAGACAGGGGGCATGAGCACTTCCAAAGAGATGACATTCAAGTATAGAAGAGCTCAGCCTAAGTGAGCAGATCCTGGATTCCAGATCCCGGATCCGAGAAGACATCATCTCGGCCTAGATGAGTAGGCCCGAGAAGACGAGAGCTCAGCCTAAGTGAGCAGATCCCAGACTCCAGATCCCGGATCCTAGAAGACATGATCTCGGCCTAGATGAGTAGGTCCGAGAAAAGAAGAGCTCAAACCGAGTGAGCAGATCTAAGAAGATAAGATCTCGGAGCTTAAGTCCGAGAAGAGAAGAGCACAATGAGCAAATCTAAGATCCCAGAGGATAAAAAGGAAACACACAAGATCAACCCCGGCCTAAATCCAAAGATAATGCTTAACTGTAGTTAAGCCGAGATGATGTTTAACCGTAGTTAAACCAAGAAGATGCTTAACTGTAGTTAAGCTGAGATGATGTTTAACCGTAGTTAAACCAAGAAGATGCTTAACTGTAGTTAAGCCGAGAAGATGCTTAACTGTAGTTAAGCCGAGAAGATTCTTAACCAAAGTTAAACCAAGAAGATGCTTAACTGTAGTTAAGCCGAGATGATGTTTAACCGTAGTTAAACCAAGAAGATGCTTAACTGTAGTTAAGCCGAGAAGATGCTTAACTGTAGTTAAGCCGAGAAGATTCTTAACCGAAGTTAAACCAAGAAGATGCTTAACTGTAGTTAAGCCGAGAAGATGCTTAACTGTAGTTAAGCCGAGAAGATTCTTAACTGAAGTTAAGCCAAGAAGATGCTTAACAGTAGTTAAGCCGAGAAGATTCTTAACCGAAGTTAAGACCAAAGATTCCTTAACACTTGTTGAAATTTGTAGCAATTTACAAGTTGTTGAGCTGAAACCATTCCTTAACGCTTGTTGAAATTTGTAGCAATTTACAAGTTGAAGATAGACCAAGATCATTGTCTATCGCTTGTTGAAATTTGTAGCAATTTACAAGTTGAAGATAGACCGAGATCATTGTCTATCGCTTGTTGAAATTTGTAGCAATTTACAAGTTGAAGATAGACCGAGATCATTGTCTATCGCTTGTTGAAATTTGTAGCCATTTACAAGTTGAAGATAGACCGAGATCATTGTCTATCGCTTGTTGAAATTTGTAGCAATTTACAAGTTGAAGATAGACCGAGATCATTGTCTATCACTTGTTGGAATTTGTAGCAATTTACAAGTTGGTTAAAAACGAGATGATGCTTAACCGAAGTTAAGCCGAGGTGATGTTTTTACATGTTGAAATTTGTAGCAAAGGTGAAGTTAAGCCAATATATGATATTTTAATCGTCTGTTAAAATTTGTAGCAATTTACAGGTTAAAGAGAAATTTGTTTAAACACTTGTTGAAATTTGAGAAAAGTTTATAAGTATATATACTTGTTGAAATTCATGAAAAGTTTGCAGGTCAGTATCTTGCCGAAGTAAAGTTTGTAGTTATTATACCCGAGGTATGTAACCCCGAGAAGATTGCACAAAATCACTCACACACTTTCTATTTGTGTATTTTTCTTATTTATTTTGTTTTCGGTGTTTTTGTTTTTTAAAAATTGTTTTTCAGATTTGGGAAATGTTGGTTGTACTTAAGGTGGTTGCTGATGCATCCCAATATATACACACACATATATATATAGAGAGAGAGAGATATTCCATTCCCTCTCATGAAGGTTTTCTTTCAACTTTTGAGGCTTGAGGAGCTTCCCTCCTTTATGGGTAGCAAATGTTTGCGTTTTCTTTCTCTCTGTTTGGTTACATAGAAAACTGGCACTCTGTTTGGGAATTTAGTAAAGAAAAGAAAAGAAAAGAACTGGTTAGATAAGTCAGAAGAGAAGAGAAAAGAAAAGAAGTTGTTTGCATAAATAGGAGAGAGAAGAAAAATCCTGTATTTTTTGGTAACTACATAGGGGGAGGGGGAGGGGGGGAATCATGTTATATTACCAAAATAATTTTTTGTAGGTGCTAGTTTGTGGTGTTATTTTATTTTATCTAAAGTCATTTTTTTGGGCCCAAGCGGAAGGACTCAAAATGAGGGTTATGAGAGAAATGAATTTCTCTCAATTCATCCCATCTCTTTACTAATCCAAAACAAGTGATATGAATAAAGAGTAATACATTTCTTTTATTTTCTTCCCAAATCACGGGATGTGAATTTAAAAGAAAAGAAAATAGAGTGGGCAATTCTTCATGTGAGAGGTTGTTTTGATTACTAGACTCTGAATGTTTCAACTGAACTGAATGGATTAGTAGTGGGTTTTTTTTTCTTTCTCTATCGACAGTTCCTACATTTTCCTTGCCAACCAATAGCAGGGTTAGTCTTCATTAACAACCAATAGCAGGGTTAGTCTTCAACCGACAGAGAATTTGTCAAAATATGCATTAACCAATGGCAAACCTATTGTGGTATGTCAAGTATTTTTGTTTTTGGGTTCTTTGATTTACTTCTTTGGCAACATGTGCTTAAAACTTTTAAGACTTAATAACATGGAATTCATTGTTATCAAGACAACCTTGAGCAAGTTGTCTATTATGAATTTATGATAAAATGACCTGTACAATACCAGTCTGAGAAGAATTGCTTCGATAGCATGTCATTGTGATGTTGCAGACTTGCAGTAGGAATTGCGGCATTTTGGTTATATAACCTTTTGTTCTAATAGGAAGATTTTTTTTCTGGATTAATATTTTAGGGAGAATTACACCTTGGTGTGTTTTTTCAAAAAAAAAAAAATCAAACTAATGATAAAGTTTATAAATATTAATAATTAAATTCATAAACTTTTCCACTAATCTGTAAATATTTTTTCAAAACCCCACTAATGTGTAGTTTCCCCAATATTTTATCATTACTGTTGCTCTGTTCGTAGCTCAATGTGGCATAGTTGGATATAACTCAAATGTGCTGCTCTACAAAGTTGTGGTTGATACAAATTTGTTTACATGCATTGACAAGTTTTTTTTTTTTTTTTTTCCTTCAGGCTTTACAAAGAAACCTGCACTAAAAGATGTATTCTTTTCTTTTCACTGTTGACATGTTGGTTGTGATACTTGTATAATGTAGCCTGCTAAATACCCATAATTCTTTGTGATAGCTTTGTGGGCTTTATTACTTTGAGAGAGGTCAATGGTTTGCTTTTTCATAAAACCTGTCTATATATGTGGTGTGGGACTAAAAACAACTTTGGGGGCTTTATTACTTTGAGAGAGGTCAATGGTCTGCTTTTTTATTTAAAGGAGAATTTGAAGTAGAGAAGAGATAAATGATTATGCACTCATCAATATGTCCGTATAGATAGAATTTTTCTCTTTGAAGAAGAAGAAACACTAGGGACTTTTTTACAGGTTCTGCTTTTCTCTTTTGAAGAAGAAGAAACACAAGGACCGACACCATTTAGAGATGGCTCATAAGTTGCTAAATTGCTTATTTTTTAGAAGAGCAAAAATGTATCGACTTTCTTATTTTATTTTCTTCCTATATTAATAGCTCGGTCCGAAATCACGATCCGTGGAGATTATTTCTATTGCTTGAATCTTTGGAATGTCTGGTACTGTTCATTTGTTATGTTTCAATTTCGATTTTCATTTTTGTTTTTGTTTTTTGTGTTTAAGTTTAGAATATTTAAAGTTTTTACAAATAAATTCTCCTATGATTAGAAAATATGCTAAATATGATGAAGGAGAAAAAATTATCTTCTAAAAGGGGGGTGAATAGGCCAATTAAGCAAATGAAATGACAACCAATTCATTTTCTTTTCCTGGATAACCAATCACATCATAGGTTTGAATTTTATTTTCTCATTTCTATCAGTTTTCATGTTAGCCAAAAATCGAGTAAGGTTGATCTCCCAGGTTGAATTTGTGAAGTTTTGTTTTTTGGTCTTAATCTTCGGGTGGCACGGTTTGATTTTTCGTGGGGTGAAGCTGAATATCATCAGGAGACTCTGGAAAATCTGAAGTCTGCCATGAAGAGTACAAAGAAGCTCTGTGCAGTAAGCTTGTTTTTTTTATATTCATACTTCATGGTCTTGATTATTAATTCATGTTTTTCTAGACACTAATCCTTCCACTTAAATTGTTAATGTTGTTATTTATTTATTTTACCTTCCTTGTGACGTAAGTATATGTGGGTACTTGTATCAAGCTCAATACGCCGCATCGCCAAAACCCCACCCACGTGGCAGACCAATAAGGCACCACGTCGGGCATGTTGTATGATTATACATGGCGAGCCCCATGGGCCCCATGTGCCACCCACGTGGCAGACCAATAAGGCACCACGTCGGGCATGTTGAATGTTTGATACATGGCGAGCCCTATGGGCGCCATGTGCCGAGGCAACCAAAACTATATGCTTAGCCTAAGCGGGTGCATATGTACAAGCCCAAATATATCTAGATATGAAGAGCCCTACAACAGGCAGCACCATGGCCCCAGGGCCCATGGTCCTTCATACCTCGCTCCAAGGCCAAACAACAATACAATCAGCCCCCGGCTCACTTGGACTTGGATTGATAAATACTGGCTCTCCTAAACATTGAAATAAGCCCGCAGCCCATTCTCCTATTTGGTCGCTTAAAAGGGAGCCCCTCTCCTAAACATTGAGATAAGCCCGCGGCCCATCCTCCTACTTGGACACCGGGAAGCGAGCCCTTGGCTCTCCTAAACACTAAGGTGGGCCCTAGCCCATTCACCTACTTGGATGCTGGGTTGGGAGCGGACCCGTGCACTACCGCCGGGATCATCGAGGATACCGGATCGGTGGCGGTGAGGTCATGGGATCGTCGAGATGGTTGTCTTCTTGCTAAGACAACTCCATCTTGTCCACGCTTGGAGAAGAGGTAACAACGACCTTACGCTCATGTCATCGGTGCATATACGAAACGTTACTTTCACTTCGCCATGAGGCGTTGCTCTCCGCTGCCCGTCAAGCCAGAGGGCGAGATTTATATCACTGGCAGAATTGAGGAGAACGAGCCACCTGTCCAACAGTTTGCTTGGGCTCCAATACTCCTGTGGCCTATATAACGTATCGTATATGCAGCGAGATACAACAACAACAATACAACCAAGTCTTACGCTTAAACACCTTCTCATACTTTACATTAGTGTTCAAGGTCTATCACTGCCAACCTCTCCCTCTCCAAGCTTGCCTTGACCTCCTCTTTTCCACCTCCGGTGATCTCAGGCCATTGAAGTGCCCGCCATCTTCCCGGACTATCTCTAACCACACCTCTCACCCACATTATACTCTGCTGGGGAAGAGTGGTGCTCGCTTCACATGGCACCCAAAAAGAACACTGGAACTAGAGTAGCGACATCCCAAGGTGGCGATAGGGAGACCCTGGCGGAGACCTCGGAACACAACTCCGGCGGCTCTCCGAAAGAACAATCCTCCCAACCAGTTATAGCAGATCAGCTACGTGTATTGACTGAGAGCGTCACCTCCCTTCAACAGAACCAACAACTCTTAATGGATGCCCTGCTAGCCTTACAAAGGGCACCTACGCTCCCATCATCATCTAACCCTCCTACATCATCTCAAAATGGCGCTTCGCCATTAGTCCAAAATGGCTCAGAAGCCAACCTCGCTACGCAAAACGACTTGCGAACCCAAGCGGGAGGACAAACAGCCCTCCTGCTCCCTCCATTAGCTCCCAGCCAGGCACCCCCACCACAAGTTGGGTCCAGTAGTGGAGCTCCCACCGCAGTGGCTTTGACTGGCTCTCCAGTTCTTCCGGAAAATCAGAACTTTTCCCAGCCATTAACATTGGAGGTCGTAAAAGAGCACATACATAGCCTACTTCAGACGAACAAAGGTCACATTCCTGCCTTCCCAGAATTGGACCTCCATCCCCCTTACCCTATTCACATCGCAAGTCTTCCATATCCGGCGGGATATACAGTACCCAAGTTTGTTCGCTTCGACGGACGAAAAGGGAATGCCAGGGAGCATGTTTCAAGCTTTCTTGATGCCCTTGGAGCTCACCGAGAGGATAGAAACCTCCACATGAGGGAATTATCCAAATCCCTCACAGATCGAGCATTCTCGTGGTATGCTAACCTCGCTGCTGGCTCTATTTCTTCATGGGAAGATTTGGTAAAAAAGTTTTACATCAAGTTCTTCTACATTGAAGAAAGGTTAACCACCCTTCATCTTATGAGGGAAACACAGCGACTTGGGGAGGACAACCTCGTTTACGTCCACCGTTTTAGGGAAAAAGCAGTAGACATTCAAGACCTGATGGAAGAACACCAACTGGTGTCATTGTGCATTGAAGGGATGCTCACGACTTATAAACTCCAGTTGGTCAATCACCACTTCCCTGACTTTTTTGCTTTAGGTGCTGTGGCCCGAAACATAAGTGAAACAGTAAGATCAAGGGCGCAAATGACAGCACCACAACCCCACTCATGGCGACCAACGTCACCTCAACCTTCCTCATGGAGGCCTAACCGACGCAACTACGCTGTATATGCAGCCAAAGGCTCCTCTGGTGGAAGAGAAGACCCGCAGGCAAAAAAGAGAAAGTTTGATCAAATTCCCCCGCCATCACCTATCTCAGTGAACGAGGCACAGGCACTCCTTAACGCCTGGGTAGAAGATGGAAAAGTCCACCTCCCCGAGCCAAGGCAACCTATTACCAAAAAGGATCAAGCGCGAGCAGACTATTGCATATACCATCGTTCCGTTCAACATCCTACTACGGAATGTTGGGCACTCAGATCCCTAGTTTGAAAAATGATGCAAACTATTGCATATACCATCGTTCCGTTAAACATCCTACTACGGAATGTTGGGCACTCAGATCCCTAGTTCGAAAAATGATGTCTGACGACGCTTTGGAGCTACCTCGCCAAACAGAAGATGTCTTAAAAGATCCTCTCCCGCGCCATAAGGATAATGGCAAGACGGTCATGATGCCTTCGCATTATGACGAGATGAAAGAGCCAATGGTGTGCGAGCTCTCTGAACTCCCAGCTCCCACTTGTCCAGACTTTGAGACCAGGCGTGTGATAGCGCTTAAGAAATCGACAAAGTTCAAGTGGTTCTTCGACCAATTCGGCCTGTTTGAAACAACACGCTTTGAAGCCACCAAGGCCTTTTTGAGACTTGTGGAGCAGAATGGTGAAACGTGCATGAGCGTAAGCGGATCAGTAAGGAAATTATTTCGGGATAACTCCTTGGCGATAACCTTTACCGAGGCCGACAAACAAGTACCGTTTCCATATAACCGTCCTCTCTACGTCCCAGTATTCATCAATGGGATGGTGTTTCAAAGAGGATTCATGGATGGAGGAGCTTCACTCAATGTGATGCCTTATTCTACTTTCTAGGCAGCCGAGATTCCACAAAAGCACTTAGTCAGACAACCCATCTCCATCATCGGTTTTGGAAGCCAAAAAATTAAAACCATAGGTCATGTCCAGTTAGACTTAGTAGTGGGACCAATTCGCTCTACTACTAAGTTCCATGTTATAGAAGCAGAGACGACCTATCAGGCTCTCCTAGGGAGAACTTGGCTTCACAGATATGCTGCGATCCCGTCCACCTACCATCAATGTGTCAAAGCAATCTACAACAATGAAGTAGTAGCCATAGCTAGCTCTCAAAAGCCTTTTTGAGTAGATGAAGCTCACATGGCAGATGCAATATTTTACAATCATGTGGATGAAGATGAACCTCCCCTGCCACTTCGAGGAACTCCTATACCTAACTGGGATGACCTCTCTGAAGAAGATTCATCACCACCTCGCAGAAAGACATTCACCAAATCAGAGCCCTTAGGAAAGCTCCCTAAAGTCACCAGGTTTCAAACAAAAGATGGCAGAGTGGTATACCGTTTATGACGGTGCGAGGGGTTGGCAAATGTTACCAATGCCGACCTCCAGCCAGACGACGTAGCAATCGCCCATCATGAACCAAGTGGAGAAGATCACTGTTGCTACACCTTGTCTACGCTGGCCTAACGCCCGCCATTGGCAAAGAATAAAAAAGTAGAGACAAGAAGAGTAGAAGAAGAAAAAAAGTTGTAGCTTTTCCAGCAACAGATAAACACTTTGACAAATCCTATTGTTCTGCGGTAACTCATTTGGATGGAGCCGAAGGCTCAAAAGTTAAACCCCTCGCCAAGGTAGCCATTTCATCTCCTAACCAAGTCCCCGCCAAGCAAGATGGATTGCAAGAAGTTCGACCTGCTCCGGAGTGTTTACAGGACGGCCCTCGGCCCCAAAAGCAAGAACTGGAAGAAATCAACATAGCTCCTGAAGGAGAACCCAGGCGTCCTATCTTTATTTGCAAAGATCTTCCAGCAGAACAAAAGGGGCCCCTCATCGAGTTGATCAGGAAGTACTCGGACGTTTTCGCATGGACATATGAAGAAATGCCTGGATTAGACAAAGATGTTACCATGCACCGTTTGAACGTCATCCCCCTGGCTCGCCCAGTCAAGCAAGGGGTAAGATTTTATAAGCCCGAGGTGGAGCTCAACATCAAGGACGAGGTGGTGAAGCTGCTTGGAGCAGGGTTTATCAAACCCATCCAACATCCCACCTGGCTTTCTAGTATCGTCCCAGTTATCAAAAAGAATGGTCAAATTTGAGTGTGCGTTGATTTCAGAGATCTAAACAAATCTTGCCCTAAAGATGAGTTCCCACTCCCAAACATAGATACCTTGATTGATTCAGCGGCAGGGCACCATATGTTCTCATTCATGGATGGCTTCAGCGGCTACAACCAGATCAAGATGGCTCCCGAGGATGCCCCAAAGACGGCATTTCGCACTCCTATAGGTAACTTTTTCTATACTGTAATGCCTTTTGGATTAAAAAACGTGGGAACAACATACCAGAGAGCTATGACAGCCATCTTTCATGAAATGCTGCACAAATCCTTGGAATGTTACATTGATGATTTGGTAGTGAAATCAAAAGAAGAGACTAGTCACCTCAAAGACCTCCAAAGAGTCTTTGAACGTCGTAAGAAATACAGACTCAGAGTGAACCCGCTTAAATGCGCATTTGGAGTCACTGCCGACAAGTTCCTTGGCTGCATCGTTCATCGCCATGGGATAGACCCCGACCCAGCAAAGGTCGCCGCCATAAAAAATATGCCACAACCAACCAATCTAGACGAGTTGAGAACCTTTCTTGGTCGGGCATCCTACTTGAGACGTTTTATCCTAGCTATGGCCGAAATAACACAACCTTTCAATTCATTACTAAAGAAGGATGTCAGGTTCGTTTTGGAATAGGGAACACTAACAAGCATTCGAAGGAGTGAAGTCAGCTTTAACATCCTCTCTCTCTATGACTCCTCCTCAGCCGACGAGGCCCTTAACTCCTCTTCATCACTTCCACGCCGAAATCAGTAGGAGCTCTGGCTCAACCCCACCAAGAAGAAAATCAGTCGGGCCCCCGCCATTGTCATCAAATAAATTCACCCTCGCCCAAAACAAATCCATGGCATCAAAGAAAGGTGCCCTACACCAATATTCCGCTGGAGGGACGATTGGAGGATCTGTGCCCTTCTTGGCCTTAAAAAGATTTTTCTTGGATTTATCCACTTTCGACTTGGAAATGCCAGAAGAACCTGCTAGTGATTGCTGCGCACTGTGACGGGACACAACACTTCCCCTTTTTACTTTAACCATATCACAAAAGCTCGCATTTCCTGCATCAATACAAGATTTACAAATGTCATTCACTTTTGAGGTGCATTTTACCCAAAAAAAAAAAAAAAAAAAAAAAGAAGTCATCTTCCCCTCGCTAAGGCACTACTTCAAGTTAGGCCTTTCCCTCGCAATTCACCTCTCCCTTGCCTTCCAGGTATGTCTCTATCCCTCGCATTTGACAAAAAAAAAAAAAAACTTTTTTGAGTTAGGCCTCTTTCCCTCACTAGGCCTCTTTGAGTTAGGCCACTTCTCCTCGCTAGGCCTCTATCCCTCACATTAAAAAAAAAAAAAAAAAACTTTTTTTGATTTAGGCTTCTTCCCCTCGCTAGGCCTCTTTATCCCTCACATTTGAAATAAAATAAAATAAAATAAAAAAATAAAAAAATTTTTTTTTTTTTGAGTTAGGCCTCTTCCCTCGCTAGGCCTCTCTATCTCTCATAAATAAAAAAAAAAAACAAGCAAACTTTTTTGAGTTAGGCCTTTTCCCCTCGCTAGGCCTCTCTATCCCTCGCCTTTGAAAAAATAAAAAAAATAAAAAATAAAAAAAAATAAAAAATTTTGAGTTAGGCCTCTTCCCCTCGTTAGGCCTCTATCCCTTACATTTAAAAAAAAATAAAATAAAATAAAATAAAAAATTTGAGTTAGGCCTCTTCCCCTCGCTAAGCCTCTTTGAGTTAGGACACTTCTCCTCGCTAGGCCTCTATCCCTCGCATTTTTTTAAAAACAAAAAAAACAAAAACAAAAACAAAAAACAAAAAACTTTTTTGAGTTAGGCCTCTTCCCCTCGCTAGGCCTCTCTATCTCTCGTAAAAAAAAAATAAAAATAGAAATAAATAAAAATAAAAAATAAAAAATAAAAATTTTGAGTTAGGCTTCTTCCCCTCGCTAGGCCTCTTTGAGTTAGGCCACTTCTCCTCGCTAGGCCTCTATCCCTCACATTAAAAAATAAATAAATAAATAAAACTTTTTTTGAGTTAGGCTTCTTTCCCTCGCTAGGCCTCTCTATCCCTCACATTTGAAAAAAAAATAAAATAAAATAATTTTGAGTTAGACCTCTTCCCCTCGCTAGGCCTCTCTATCTCTCGCATTAAAAAAAAAAAAAAAAAAAATTTGAGTTAGGCCTCTTCCCCTTGCTAGGCCTCTCTATCTCTCTTAATAAATAAAAAAAAAAAAACAAACAAACAAACTAACTAACTTTTTTGAGTTAGGCCTTTTCCCCTCGCTAGGCCTCTCTATCCCTCGCATTTGAAAAAAAAAAAAAACAAAAAACTTTTTTTTTGAGTTAGGCCTCTTCCCCTCGCTAGGTCTCTATCCCTCACATTTAAAAATAAAAAAAAATAAAAAAAAAAATTTGAGTTAGGCCTTTTCGCCTCGCTAGGCCTCTTTGAGTTAGGCCACTTCTCCTTGTTAGGCCTCTATCCCTCACATTAAAAAAAAATAAAAAAAATTTTGAGTTAGGCCTCTTCCCCTCGCTAGGCCTCTTTATCCCTCACATTTGAAAAAAAAAAAAAAAAAAAAAAAAAAAAAAAAAAAAAAAAAATTATTTTGAGTTAGGCCTCTTCCCTCACTAGGCCTCTCTATCTCTCGTAATAAATAAAAAATAAAAAAAAAAAAACAAACAAACTTTTTTGAGTTTGGCTTTTTCCCCTCGCTAGGCCTCTCTATCCCTTGCATTTGAAAAAA